>CM076969.1:49133566-49172075 GCA_039105355.1 Benthosema pterotum | reverse complement strand
ATTTGGTTTCATTTTTACCCTCAAGAGTTAAAATATTCATCATCTGAATCAGCCCAAGTCTACACAACTAGAGAATGTAGAAGATTAATGGTCATTTTGATTTGTATGTTTGACTGTTTTGTTTCCCAAATCCAGCCTAGAATTGTGGACAAAAGCAAAAGAAATCTTAACCCCTGCTATAGTGCATTGTGGATTTTGGCAGTTTTGCAGCACTGGTAGTGGCTGCATGGTGCTGGCATGTTGCAGTGGCTCATGGATGCTCCTCGTCTGTTGCATAAGGAGAGCTCAGGGCTGGCCGGAGGCAAGGGCGGATCTAGGCATGGGCATGGGGGTGGGGGGGGGTGGGGTGGGTGGGGGGGGGGTGGGGGGGCAATGCTCCCCTAAATACCCAAGTCTGCCCCCCCCCCCCCCCCCAACACGATGCCATGCAAAACAACCCAAGATATTTCAAATTAAAGTGCTTATATATTTAAAATGATTTGAAACACTACTACTGCTACTAACTAACTACAGCTGTGGCACCACTAAACCAACAGCATTTCATCATTGAAAACAGAAAACTCTCAGTCAGACCTTTAGCTTTATGCATGCTGCGTGTCTGTTGCAACTTCAACAACAACTGATGTTATTATTGATGCTTTACTTGACTAATAAAAGTCCTGTAACCGAAAATACCATGGGTGCGGCTTTCTCTTGCCCCTCCAACATGTTCTCTTGCCCCCCTCCCAAATGGGACACGTTACATCCGCCCCTGGCCGGAGGAGGAAAGCTTCAGGGCTTCCAGCGTCTCCGCTTGCATGTCTGACAGTGGGATTACACACTGGTACGGCCTGTGAAAACGTGGCAGACATCGAGGCTCCACTGATTGAACAAGTGCACTGTGTCTCTGTGTGTGTCTGTGTGCGCGCCACTTAACGACGTTACATTGTTTTTGGCCACTTTTGGGTGTTCTTTTCAAAAAAGGGGACAAACCAGGCTATGATGAGGAACGGTGGCGGGAATTGATGGGCACGCGTTGTGTGTGCTGCTGCAGTTTGAACATGTGATTCTCAAACAGGCTCGCTGGATGGAAGTGTTTCCTGTTTCACAGTTAGAACCTCTTCCACAAAAAAACACGAACACTATACACAATTTACAATTACAATTTACAATCTATGCATTTAGCAGATGTTTTTCTTAAATCCAGAGCGACTTAGTGTACAAAAAAGGGGAAGTCCACCCGTTTTCAACATTCTAATATGTCATTAGTATACCCTAGAGGTACTGGGTGGACATGATAAAAACATTTCGCCTTTCTGTGTTTCCAAGAAATGGAGGTCTGAAGAAAACCACTAACATGGTGAAACATCTTGATGACATCATCAAGATGTATTTTCACCATGCTAATGGATTTCTTTAGACGCTTCTTTTTTTTTTCTGAGAGCGTACAAATGGAACCAAATGAAGGTTCATTTGGTTGTATTTGTACGCTCTCAGAAAAAATGTTGAAAATGGGTAGAGTTCCCCTTTAAGTAAAAACATTGCAATACACATTACAATTTAAGCAGAATTTACAGTACACTTTACAGTATACAATGTAAGCACTAAAACATAGACATCCTATATAATTCCTGAAGGTATAAATTTCAGACTTTAAAAAGAAAAAAGGGAACCAAGGCACTCTGTCTTTACTGAAAAAAATGAAAACAACATACTTTCTGTATGAGCAAGGCAACTGAAAATGAAAGGCGTTTCAACCACTCGAGGTCTTTGTCACACGTACAGATCTATGTGTGAACCTCTTGTGTGGCCTTGATTCCCCCAAGAGACACATGGTTTCTGCCAGACTAGTTCTAGAGCAGCGATATCAGGCTGGGTATACAGCCTGTAAATTGAGGCCCGGCCCTAACTGGGCCCTAACTGATCAGGCTCAAAGCCCGGCCCAGCCCGACCAATTACCATAGTTTTTAGGCCCGACCCGGCCCTATAATGTCGGGTCGGGCCTGGTCGGGTTTGGGTAGAATTTGAGCAATCTACACTTAGTAAAAGTGAAAATACCAATCAGCACCATCTTCATAAGAGGTAAATACACAGACAGACAGAACAGAACTATTATTTTTATCATAATAAAATAATTCAATATATATTGATTTTTTTCATGGAGCCCTAGGCCCGACCCGGCCCTATTGATCTGCATACATTTTAGGCCTGAGCCCGACCCTAAAATGTCGGGTCGGGTCGGGCCTGGTCGGGTTCGGCCAGAGTTTGAGAACTCTAGTATACAGTGTTTGAAATGAAAGAGAGAGAAAAAAACAAAGAAATGTTGAGCATCACTGATGTAATCCATCCCATGTTGTTCCACATCATGCTGTCTGTCACACAGTATATACAGTACACAGTGTGTGCATAACAAGCAGCGTGGTGATGGTGATGGTGATGCAACTGTGCAAACACTCTCCAGAACGCTTCGGAAAAAACGCCATCAGGCCCAATCAAACAGTCTGCGGATCCCTTGGCGACCAGTAGCACAAAACCCTGACCACACACACACACACACACACACACACACACACACACACACACACGCACACACACACACACACACACACACACACACACACACACACACACACACACACACACACACACACACACACACACACACTGTGTGTGTGTGTGTGTGTGTGTGTGTGTGCGTGTGTGCGTGCGTGCTCAACGTATTGCCATCGCTGGGACAAAAACAACTTTTCTGACAACTTCTGAAAAACGTCAGTGATAGAGGAATGCGTTAGTCACGGCGAAGCGTCCGTCGTCCTCCCCGTCCTTTGATTGGCCCGCAGGCTGCTTGAACAGGCCTGACGATAACAGGGATGATTGATCTTGGCTGCCGGGGAGGTGGATGGATGATGAAGGGCCCACACTTTCCCTTTTCAAGACAGTTTGGTTGTGCGCAGTGTTGTAGTGGGACTTTTAGAAGTGGGGGGACGCCTCTTAAAAGGGGGATTCCACCCGTTTTCTTTTTTTTTTCTGAGAGTGTACAAATGTGAACCAAACGGACCCGCGCGGGTCCGTTTGGTTCACATTTGTACACTCTCAGAAAAAAGGAAACTCATTAACATGGTGAAACACGCCCTGATGATGTCATAAAGATGTCTTTCACCATGCTAATGATTTTTTTCAGACCTCCATTCCTAGGAAACACAGAATGAGGGAACTTTTACCATGTCCACACAACATCTCTAAGGTATATTAATGGCATAGTAAAATATTGAAAATGAGTGGAATTCCCCTTTAAGACACGCGTGCACGCACATTTTTGCATTTGTGTGCACCTGCGCAACAAACACAGACACGCTATTGAAACAAGTATAGCACATTGAGAAAGATTGTTTACAATGCCTAATTGTATCCATGAAAGTAAATGACAAGACAAAAAACATAGGCCTACTTTTGCCCCAAAAAATATTTTAGATGTGAGAAGTGGGGGGACGCCCCTCCACTATACCCGTGGTTGTGCGGTCGGTTCGATCCTCCTATAGTGCTGGGGGCTTACCCAGCAAACGGGGTGGGTCAGCACCCGTTGGCTGATCGCTGTTCGATTTTTTTTGTGGGCCACAAGTGAATATCTCTTTTCCCTATTTCATTTTCCCTGAATTTGGCATTGCTTTACTCAGGGCTGGATCTAAGCATGGCCATGGGGGGGGGGGGGGGGGGGGGGGGGGGGGGGCAATGCCCCCTAAATGCCCAGACTGCCCCACCAAACATGCAACGCACATGCAATGCAAAACAAAACAACGCACAGATATTTCAAATTAAAGTGCTCATTAAAATGCTTATAAAGTGCTAATTAAAATGATTTGAAACACTATATGCTATACCAACTAACTACAGCACTGTCACTACTAAACCAAGAGCATTTCATCATTGAAAACTCTCTGAGTCAGACCTTTAGCTTTATGCATGCTGCGTGTCTGTTGCAACTTCAACAACAACTGATTAGACTTGATCAAGGCTAACCTACCCTGATTCATCAAGCTCAAAGATGCCTCAGGCTACAGAAACTGGATTCTCTTAGTTTTATGGGTAAATGTGGTAGAATACCAATATTACACGGGAGGGTGTGGAGTAACGTGATTCTTGTGCAACTTGACTCGTTCCTGACCACATCGCTGAGGCGTGCCAATAATCGTGTTAATCCATACCCTCTTGTGTTAATATTGCATTAAGTGAAATATGAACTTCTGCTGATTTTTATACTTTTGTTTGACACTGTCCTGCAGTATATGATCAAGTTGGGCGTTAAAGGGATATTCCACTTCAACTTTTGGTTATTTTATGGTCTACTCATGCTCATGTGAACGCGCCAGACAGTTTATTAGTTACTCTATTCAGTATTTAGATATTTGATGTTCATTTTAGCGCCTCCAGCTCATTATACAAACCCAATATAACTTAAAACTCCATTTTAACCATGACAGATTATTCGAAAACAACCCATCTTTTTTCTGGTGACTGATATAGTCCTCCTAATACGTGAGAGGGCTGTGGAATTTCATTTACGGTTTTCATTTATTTTTTAAAATATTGTTAATAATCATTTGGGTGGGTATGCCCAAAGGCGGCTACATTTTCCAAAACAATATTTTAAAAAGTAAATGAAAACAGTAAATGAAATTCCAGTAAATGAAAACAGTAAATGAAATTGAAAGTGGAATACCCCTTTAAACTCTTTGACTGCGTGGTGCGAAGAAGCGACACGGGTGATGAAGCTGCCCTCATAGCATTTTCGCCTGCACCCCCTCCAATTGAGAAATGTTATATCCGGGCCTGAGCAACGACATATTGACTATGTACTGTATGTCATGATGAATCAGACCTATCCATCTTCAGTGCGGCAGCAGCAGACTGCGAGGCTTTGAGACGCCACGCAAGAATTCCATCCATTTCAGAACAGCGGTAGAAATATGTGGCGGGCCGTTAATGATGTCCTGTGTGGACAATCAGTGCCTTCTGCGCTGGCGTTGGCACGGCCATGCCAGCCGCTGAGATGCACCCGACAGTGGATGAGAGAGAGGAAGGAAGTCTGACTGACGGCTGGCACAGTGGGAGCATAGGCGGACTTAGCTATGTTTCAACCATTTCAATTGAAAGGGGCCTCGACCCTCAGAGGGCCCTCCAAGCTCAGACTGACCATCAGAATCTTATGTCACAGTGAACAACTTTTAACTTAAATATTTTGCTCCAGGGAGGTCCCTGGAACTACATATTTTCAGATAGGGGTCGGCGACCATATACAGATGATTTTGGAGATCCTTGAAGTGAAATATTAAGAACCACTGACCACGGACCACTTTTTTTGTGACAGAAAACGGTCACGTTTTAGAAGATATGTTGAGAATCAGTTGTCACAACTTCTCAGATACAGTATTAAACAGTCAAAACACCTGCAGAATAATTTATGTAGAGGGCCTCATATTTGCTCTTGAAATGGGCCCCCAGATTCCTAAGGCCGCCCCTGAGTGGGCCGCCCCTGAGCAAAGGACCACCATTTGATGCCATTTTAGCCCCCAAAGACCCCAAAAGTAACGATGTCTTTTGCTTTTGTCCACAGTGAAACATACAGATCATAAATGACCATTAATCTTCTACATTCTCTAGTTGTGTAGACTTGGGCTAATTCAGATGACGAATATTTTAACTCTTGAGAGTGTAAACGTGAAACCAAATGGACCCTTGCGGATCCATTTGGTTTCACGTTTACACTCTCAAAGAGTTACACCTGATTAAACAACTTTCCATCATTTAGCTTGGGGACCACCTGGAACCTTCTCAAGGACCACTGGTGGTCCCAGACCACTGGTTGACCTAAAGTACTGGTTACCAATGGACATTTTAGTGCACTAGGGATGTCAAACTCAAATACATGGCAGGTGGAAAAATAGAACGATACAAGTCGAGGGCCGAACCTGCCGGACTGTGTTTCAACCCACATGGCATCATTTTATGAGGACAACCCAGGAAAAGAACAAAACAGGCATGCAAACTTGTAGCTTTTCCACCCATCACCCCCACCAGGCAAACCAGGCATGCTTAATGAACTGGTTTAACAAACACTGTACACTTTTTTGGGGGAAAAAAAATCTTACTTTTCATATAACATTAATACCTGATGATCATGTTTTAGGGTAGAAAAAATTCACGACATTCCATCTTTGAATAGTGCAAGTGTAACGTTTTAAGCGGTATTTGTCTCATTAGCCAGGGATCCTTTTAATTCCTTTTAAGGTTTTAAGTAAATATATTACTCTCCTAAGTAAAATGGATCAACACTAGAAATGAGTGAGAGAGGAAATATCTACTGTTGTACGTCTGTCTGTCTGTCTATCCCTGCGTCAGTGGGCAGGTATATATCTTCCACAGCGGGTGGTGGAATGTGTTCCTACCATGTGAGACGTGACTTCACACTGCACTGCTCTGGGCGGCGCGTTCTTGTTGACTGTTGTGGCTGCTGTTGGCAAGGAGCTGATCGAGGAGGACAGCCAGCCAGCCAGCCAGACAGACAGACAGACAGACAGCACTAGCGTCATTTATAATGGGTGCGTGGGTGCGTGGCACCCATGGGCCCCATCGCCACTCTAGGGGGCCCCGAGGCCCAAACAGACTTTTTTCCTTCTCCTTTTATTAAAATATATCTTGTCGCGTGGGGCCCACGCGAGCAGCATACGGGAGATGAGCTAATGTCACTTTACTTTCATCTAAAAAACAGCAACCTTATTACAGTCAGACGTACAAAGATGGCTAGTGTCAAAGCTGCGACATTGAGGCGTCAGAAACTAAGCGCTCGAGAGCTGTTTGTGCAGCATGTTGGTCCCTTATTGTCCCGATCCTCAATAGAAGTCCATGTAGAATGGCCGCCCTTGGACTGGCCACTTAAAGAGAACGGAGTTGTCGTTGCTGCTCGACTCTGTGCTTACCTTTTGAAAGTCCGCCGAGATTTTTTTGAGATTCCAATCTAAAAACTCTCAGGCCATTCTCACCCGATTTCAATAATTCCAAGTGTGGTCCAAGTATATCCAAGTATATTTTCAGTTGCTATATAGGTCATGCGTTTATAGTATGCATTTATCACACAAAAGGAGGAGAGGGGAAATTATCGCATTTCTCCATGCACTGTCTCTGTGCCCTGTGCCGTGCATATCGGGGATTCCCCGTTCTTATAATATGGAATACGACACAGCTGTGTATATGGAGCTAATTACATGATCTCAGTCTGTTTGCACAGTATAATCTATTTTACTCTAGGCCTATATATAATCAATTATATTTATAAAATATAATCTTAATATAATCAAGAGCTATTTATAAGTCCTCAATATAAAATCACAAAGAGCTTAATATGCTTATCTTATGTGTTTATCATATATTTTAATTTAGCTTTAAAACATAGGTGACAGGAACTGTAACCAAATAACAATCCTACTGACTCTACTGATTAAAAAACAGCCACTGCAACCATTTAATCTATGGTAGGATATAGTTAATCACTTATCATGTGTGGCATAGCCCTAAATGTTAATATATTTTAGTTTTTTCTAGGGTGGGATGTCTGTATTCATCTATCAAAATACATTTATCTAAATACATCCATTCATCTTCACCTGCTTATCCATAGCATGGTTGGCTGATTGGTAGACTCTTGTTATAATTTTCTGGCTATTAGTATTCAACCTTATACTGTAATGTAATGTTGCTTGTTGATTTTTATTAGTCAAGGTGTGATAGGACGAGAATATAGGCCGTAAAAGAGAGCCTTCCCAAACGATCCAAATTATCTGACAAACACCTCTGCACGCGCATGTGTGAGCGCACGCTGAGAGGGCCCTTTTGATATCGGCACCCATGGCTGATGAACACTAATGTCGCCACTGACAGACAGACAGACAGTTAGACAGACAGCCCCCAGATAACAGGACCACTCCTCCTCTCCTCCTAAAACACTAAAGGTTTTTTTTTTAGAGAAGCTGTCATTGGCGTGAGTCATGTCATGGAACAGAGGAGGAGGAGGAGGAGGAATACCCTCTGTCTCTCTGGTGAAAGGGATTAGTATGGCTAATCAAAACAGTGTCTTCTTCACTCCGACAAGCTCCACAGTCCAACTCTTAATGCCCCTCTCAGGGTGGTCCCTCCCCACCCCCGGCTGGCTGGCTGGCTGGAGGGAGGGAGGGAGGGGGGTGCGTGTCTCGCACATACTTTATATACAGTGTGCTTCCATTTTCTTTTCTTTTTTGCCAGGTGCACCTGGCAAAAAACTATGTTGTCCTTATAACTCCCTCTCAAGTCGAAATCATGAAACTAAGTCGTTCTTTAATTGTCTTTATAACGGGCCTTTACTCATACAGGAGCGGGAGAGTGTAGCCATGAGAACTGTGACATACAAAAATAAATGAAAATAAAACATTACATTACACATTAGAAACAAAGACACAATGCGTCCTTATTGTCACATGACTCACAGAGATCATTCACATTAATGCAAAGTCTAACAAAAACAATAAAACAAACATCAAATAAACATGTACCTCATTGGCTGCTTTCCCTTGAGAGAAAATTAGGAATTCTTCAACCTTTCAAAGTACTATGCACTTGCAAATGTATTCTTCATCAACGATGATCTTAGGCAGAGCGATCAGCGTGCGTCTGTCTGCCTCGCTAGCTTGGTCTAGAATGCTACCCAAGTTCAAGTTCACCCTCAAAGGCGACACCCCTTCGACCCGCAGCAGCAAACATTGGTTCCTATGTCAATGAAGATATCCCCCCCCCAAAAAAACAAAAAACAAAGAAAATACATGAAATAAACGAAAATATTGCTTTTTAATATTGAACTATTGTTCAACTCTTTTTAGTAGGAATGCAAGAACACCGTATTTTTAACCTGATATTTATGAATATTTATTTATTTATTTATTTATTTATTTATTTATTTATTTATTTATTTATTTATTTATTTATTTATTTATTTATTTATTTATTTATTTATTTATTTATTTATTTATTTATTCAGACTTCGATGGCAGCTACAGTCCTACTACTACCCAACCCATTATTACAGATAGTATTACACTAAGCAAAGAATCGCAAACATACAGAATTGCATGCCTACACCACTAGGAAAAAGCCAAAATCCATAAATATCTTCTGTACTTGGGTGTGGTTTTCGCGAACACGGAAGTGTGTCACCGTGGCTAGTTGGAGGTGGGCCAGTTTGGGTTTTATAATATTTACTATTCTGTCCATGACATATCGTAACTCAGCTTTGCCGACCTTCGCTATGTATCAGCACGGCAATTCGCTCGGCTAGCGCCTCGCTCAGTATACGGTGCTTATGCTTAAGGTCGGTAGAGACGCCACCACTCCATCATAGTCAATAGAAACATATTTCAGTATAATATGCACAGATTGATTTTAGTATAATATGCACAGATTCATTTTAGTATAATATGCACTTTAAGATACCTGCCGAGTGTTGGGGGTGGGTTGTTTCTGTTCTCTCCCATTCACACTAATGTCACATGCTTACCCTATTGGCCTGAATATAAGGCTATGTTTTTTTGCAATGAAAATATCCTAAAAATGATGTTGTATTATATTCGGGGTGCTGTACTATTTTGACATTCTATGTTCTTTTTTTCTCCATATAAGTCTTGAAAATGGGCTTGTCCAGAGTTGACTTATATTCTGGACAACAATACGATATTTTCTTAAAGGTAAATTCCACTCATTTTATTTATTTTTTCCTGTGACTGTACAAATGTGAACCAAATGGGCCATAGCGGATTAAGTTGTACACCCTCAGAAAAAAAGATCCTAAAAAAGAAATCACTAACATGGTGAAACACAACTTGATGATGTCATCAAGTTGACATCACCATGCTAATGATTTTTTTCAGACCTCCATTTCTAGCAAACACAGAATGGGGGGGAACCTTTTATCATGTGACATCGTAAAATGTTGAAAATGGGCGCGCTTCCGCTTTAAAATACAAATCTGTTCACTTGTCCTTTTACATTGTAGTTGTGGGGCTTTACAGCGCGACTGAAAGGTTATGCTGGTATAATGCTACGCAGAAAGGTCGTGGTGACGATAATGTGTGCGTTAGTTATACCATCTCAGCTGCTCCCTCCCACAAACCGCCAAACAGAAACGTCCAAGGATACAAACCCAGCGTTTCCCCTCGGGGCTAGTACTGCTCAATGATGTCACACAGCCGGCGCCAAGCCAGCCAGCGCAACCAGCGACAGTGTCCGACACTGACCCCATGGTACATTTGGAACCATGTAGTAACTATGACTCATTGCTAATTGACCTTAAAATATCAAGCCACATGAGCTGGTCTTTTCAGGAGCAGAGTGCTGGCCCGGCGCTGGCGTTTTTAGAGTGGTCAGATCCATGTTTGGACAGCCTGCCTACTGCTGCCCACACATTGACCAGTGACTCGGCTTGTACTAAACATATAGACCAACGCAAGCACGTCGCACGCACGCAGTTTTATTTTTCAGACATGTTAACCACTTAAGCCCTCTGTAATTATTCTATTCGCAAGAAGAATGGCGTATTTGCAAGCTTGAACCTTTCAGAAAAATGTCACACGGAGAGAGTCAGCGGATAGGATCTAGTGCCTGATGGCAGTTTTAAAGGGATAGTTCCGATTTTTTTTTTTAAGATTAGGTGAAATACTGTATTAATTGCTTCGGTTTTGGTGAAACCTGAAGTAGTTCTGGTCACTTTGGGGAGGTCACTGGGGCCACACAGCAAAAGTAAAGTAAATTAAATTAAATTAAAAGTAAATTGTATTTTTTCTGCAAAAAATTGCTAAATACTATGCTTGAAGAAGGTCTCTTGACCGAAACGTGGCCTCATTAATGTTTTTGCAAGTATAGACGGTGTGTGGGCCCCTATATGTACATTGGTACATTTATCCTGATTCAAGCTTTTTGCCAACCTACGCACCTGTCCCAAGGTCTCTTATAGTACGTTTTAACGGTGGGCGACGGCAGGCGATGGACAAGCAACGTCGGCCAACATCCATTATTTGTCTATGGGAGCCGCCGATTCGGGCGTCAGCAGAAAAACGGGCAATGTCGGCCGGAAAGATAACAAATGCTGAGCTTTTCGGCCAAATCGTCCGACATTGCTTGTCCATCACCCGCCGTTAATACGTACTGTTAGGTGTGCATTAGACTTTGTTGCCTAAATACTATGCACAAAAATGTAGTGTTGATACAATTGATATTTGCATATAGCAAAATAATTTGATGCCAGTAATATGCATTGCAAAATGATACAATACGATACAAAGGCAATGTTTACATTCCGACATACCTCGATTCTTAAGATTACAAATCACTTTTAATCTATTTTAATCTGAAGAATTAAACAGTGTTTTGTTTCCTAGTGGTTATTATCTATAGAAACAGTACATAACAAGGCTGCTTTCATTTATCTGCAGTTGTGTAGGTTACGCTTGTCCGTGCTAGGAGGTCTGTTGTTGAGCAGAGGAGCGGTCCGTTGTTGTGACTCAATTATGGGACTGTTCACGTGATCAGAACACTGGCTTTTGACTGGAGCATTCATTCAAGCCAATAACAATGCTGTGGAAAGTGTCCAATCACTAATCAACTGATTTCTATTGTGTTTAATTTCTTCTCAAATCTATTAACGCTTATGTGTGGGGTCATGCTCATTTCTGCACGACTTGAGGGCCTATTTCAGGGCTGCCCAAAAGGTAGATTGTGATCTACCGGTAGATCACACAGACTGTGCAGGTACGTTGTAGATCACATGATAGTCCCCTAGAATGTAGATTGTAGAATATAGGACATAGGCGATTTTAGGCTCTTATAGATCTGTAACTCTTGTGAGCGTTAAAATGAAACCAAATTATATTTAAACATCTGAATTACATAAATTACAAGTGTCCACACAATTAGAAAATGGAGAATAATTGTTATTTTGGCCAACAATTTGCCAGTTCTCTTTCCCAATTGTGTACAAAAATGTGAAAATTCTTAGTTTTGGGTGCAATTCAACATCACAAACTGTCAGCTCAAACCCCAAATACTGTTTTCAAACAACAGTAGTAGCATAGCAAAACCTTCCAATTCTTCCCCTCTAATTTTCATTATAAGTGCATTAGTCTTAAATAGTAACACTAGTAACACCATCATTCTAGGGTCCTTGAAATGGATTTTCAGTAACGGAATAATCACATTTTTGATGTGTAGATCTTGTTGAGACGGTCATTTTCAAAGTAGCTCTCAAGTCAAAAAAGTGTGGGCACCACTGGGCTATTTCAACCAATAGCTTGATCAGAAGAACTACCTACTACGGCAGTGGTTTTCAACCAGTGGTCCGGGGACCACCAGTGGTCCTTGAGAGGATTACAGGTGTCCCCAGCTAAGTTGGTTAATCAGATGTAACTATTGAGAACGTAAAAAATATTCATCACGTGAATTAGCCCAAGTCTACACAACTAGAAGATGGACAAAAGCAAAATAAATCTTTAGTTTTGGGGTCTGTGGGCTAAAATGTCCTTAAATAGTGGTCCGTGGCTCAAATGCTGAATAAATGGTGGGCCCTGGCATCAGAAAGGTTGAAAACCACTGTACTACGGTATACACATACGCTAACATGCCAGAGATACTATTTCACTTTTGTCTTTTCTTGGGAGACTCCTCTGAGTACCACCAAAGAAGGGTTACCCATCGGCACTCCGACGCACCCCCATTCCGACACACCTCCCTTCCGAAGCACCCCCATTCCGACGCACCGCGATTCCGACGCAACACAACCCCGCCCCGCCCCCTAACCATTACGCACAGGCTAGGCAACGCCGCGCAGAACAGAACGCGAGTCTTTTTTTCTTCTCTCGTTTTTTTTTTAAATGTACCCTGAATACAGAACTGGATTGCACAATGCCACAGCACAGCCACATATAGTAGATTTGGCGGTCTCAGATTAGTACAGTATAGCATATTATATGACCACGTTAGGAACGTGAACAGATTTACTCACAGATGGTTGCTTATTGCTTTGGTTCCACAACTGCAAATGGACTGGATTCATCGTCAGGGAGGAAAGTTATATTGATTGATTAGAAGATGGTCCCCATATGTATAATCATCATCCGTCTTTGTGGAATCAGGTTCCAAGCCCAGGAACACTTGCTCGACTGATTTATAATCCATTTATAGTCATAACGTTAGCCAACTCACTCAACTACTAAACGTAGCTCGGGTGCAGAGCCATAGAGTAATAGAGAGTTGTGCAAACTGCGTTCGTGTCATGGGGCACGCATGGCAATAGCTTATCTTATTTTCGTCGCCCTCATTGAAAACAACGTATTTCCAACTCCATTTTGTCCCCATTCAGGTTGCAGGAACAGCGCTCAGCGCTCAGTTCTGACTCCTCAATGCAGGGGCGTAGCTACGGTGGGCTGAGGTGGGCCGCGGCCCACCTAAATAGAGAGCTGGCCCACCCATTGAAAACATGACTAAGAACTTGAGAAAACAAAGGACAAAGACCAGAGAGCCTTTAGAGAGAGCTTGAGAGGTCTGGACTCACTGTAGTTATAATGGATGATTTGCGGCCACTAATCACCCATTATAATGCAAATGAGGCTTTTCATTCAGCCTTTGTTTGTAAACCTGCCAGATCGTTATTACTTTGCAGGTATATCTGTGAAAACAATAGCGCTGGTTTCTGTGGGGGGACTTCCACAAGGATTTTCCAAACAGCTGTGAAACGTTACCTCTGGTCTGTTCTCATGAAAGAAAATCTGTCATGATCAGCAGACACATTGGTAATTAATTTAAAAATGGCTGTGATTCTATAGACAACTGAACAGCTGAAGTCTATTTGATAATGATTGTGCTAATGAAACAAAACACTATGGGCTCGATTTTTGCTCCACGCAATGTCCCTAACGTTACCCAAAACCCACATGCAGGATCGAGCATGCGGTGGACGGTTTTCCACCGAATTCCCGACAGTTACATTTTGCTCGATCCCGCATCGTAGAGAAGACCTACCAACATATTCTATACAGCATCTGAGAGAGTGGCGTGTGCCCGTCACGCTGCATTTTGAAATGTAAAAAATGGTCTAGAATTGACCGAGAAATTAATGATCAAAAAGACGTCTTTTTTGCCGCGAATTCACGACTTTTTTTGCAATTTACTTTATAACATTTCGCAGACTTGGGATAAATGCACACCACATACAAAAAAAATAATAACATGGAACATGTTTTTTCAACATAACATGTTGAATGTTAAGAAATGATTGAGAATTGACCGAGCTATAATTGTTTGAAAATGAGAGCTATAATCTTTGAGAATAGGCTACTCATGCATGTGTCTGTCTCCTAAGCCCGCAGCCAGGCTGCGGGCTTAGGAGGGTCAGCCATAGCAGTAGGGATAAGGGAAATAGATATGGGATGAATTAAAGGGAATGGCAAGACCAACACGGATTGGATGAAAGCTAAAAACGCCCAAACCACACCTATGCATAATGTAACGGGTATAGGAGGTGTTTAAGGGAGATGGCATGGTAACGAAATTATCAACTTTAGTGTGGGAACGCCTCTTCCCCAATGCTAAGTGTGTTAATTGCATATAAGGACCAATGTAACCAAAATCGAGCCCATGTGTTGGTGACAGGATTACCAACAACACATTAATTCAAGAAGATAACCCTAGTACAGTAAACGTTATATAAACTGAAATATAACCATAATGCGGCATTATTTATTGCTATTATTCATAGCAATAAATAGCTTTTCGTGCACACGCTAATTTGCGGCCACACGCATGCGCACGCAGCATGCCCACCCTGAATCCCTCATGCCCACCCTGAGTTTCTGGCTACGCCACTGCCTCAATGTCAAACTCTTGCGACGCGCACTCCGATCCAAAAACTTGAGTTTACAAATGTGCCATCCTCACTCAGTTTTCAAGCGATTGTTTTAATTCCAACTTGTCAATACAGTGAATAATTTATATATTTTATATTTTCATTGGGTATAGGCATAGGCCATGTTTTTTCATCAAACAATATGAAGATGTCGTCCTTTTTATACACGCAGCTTAGAGACACGTGCGCATCTGGGCCAGATCTAGTAAGCAACGCTGCCTATAATAGGCTATTAGATGAAAACTTTGCCTGCTATATGTACTGTATGTTTGTCATACCTTTTTAATTTTGCACTAAAAACAAAACATGTTCAGCGGCTGCGCACGAGAACTCCTACAGTGCCCAAACTCTGTTTTCCTTTGCGCGCGGGGGGTTGACAGGAAAAAAAAGGAGAATGGATTTTTTTGTGGGTAGCCTACAAAAAAATAAGCAAGACTCTTAAAGACTCGATGAGTCATTGAGAGTCATTGAGCTCGAGCCAGAGTCATTAGGGACGGAGTCCGAGTCCCATTTTTGCCTTCAACTCGAGTCGCCATCTCACACACACGCGCGCGCGCGCACGCACGCGGGCGCAGCAGCTCCATCATGCATGCATTCTGTGCATTCGTCCTTAATTGCCTGTGCATCGAATGTTGTTTGTGTGGAGGTTGATGTATCTTTCATGTGGTGGTGGGGGGGGGGGGGTCGTAATAGCGGTGTGTTATAATCGTCGGAGTGGCGGGGTCTTAACCAAATGGGAGAAACCCCGCTATTCCGATCAATGAAAGTCAATGGTCGGAATGGCGGGGTGTCGGAATGGCAATCTGTTCCCCCAAAGAAGAGCTCAGGTACCAGCAGTGGTACTACTAGTACCAGCGGTTTGGAACCTCTGCATTACATATTTTCATTTATCTCTTGTGTTTAAAAACCCGTTCATTGGGGATTTCGTCATAGACTTCCTTGGCCTGAGTCGCAGAAACTGAGAAAACCCGAAATTTGTACTGATTACACATAAAACCCTTCAAATACTGCAGCCATCGTGGCCATAGTGGATGACAAAACGCCGGCTGGCATTTTATTATTTTTTTGGTTGACTTTGTTTTGTGGCAGTGTCTCTCTCTCTCTCTCCTCCAGCTACCATAGCATTTAAGACTATTTTCTATTATCTTTGAATATATTATTTAGAAGCTATTTTTTCTACGAGATCCCAGAACAACATGATTTCAGATGGGGGCATGAAACATGGTGAGCATTTGACACAGAAACAATTTCCAGGAAAAAAAATGGTAGTGTCAGTTACAATAGAGTATCAAATCTAGATCTAGTGTCAGAAACAGTGTCAGAAACAGTGTCAGAATTCAGTGTCAGAACTATAATCTAGTGTTAGAAACTTAGAATCCAGTGTAGAAAGTAGAATTTACTGTCATTCTAGAATCTAGTGTCAGAATCATAATCTAGTGCAAGTATCATCAGGAACTAGAATGTAGCGTCAGAAACTGAAATCTAGTGCCAAAACTATAGAATTAGCGTCAGGAATCTAGAACCTAGTGTCAGAAACTAGATCAGTCTCGATAGTATCTAGTGTCATCTAGAATGTCGTCCTAACTAGGAATAGATACCTGAAATTGAATCTAGTGTCTATAGAAAGAAAAGCAGGGGTCTATTTTAATGATCCAGCGTGACGGACATGAGAGGGTTTAGAGAGCGAGCGTTTGATTCCGTCGCAGACGGCCGCAGGGTCACCTCTGCACCCTTGCGGCGAGGCTACCTCAGTCAGCGCGGATATGAAAAGACATTCCTGGCAACGCCAGAGACGACGACTGCTAACATTACACACCGACGACGATTCCGCTCTTGAATACCTTGGGCGAGGATTGAAGCACGGTCAATGACATCAGCTGTGGAGAGAGAGAGAGAGAGAGAGGAGAGAGAGAGAGAGAGAGAGCGAGAGAGAGAGAGAGAGAGAGAGAGAGAGAGAGAGAGAGAGGAGAGAGATAGAGAGAGAGAGAGAAAGAAAGAAAGAAAGGGCATATACTGTATGACAGGAATGGTGGCAGTTCCTCCTTGTTGTATTTAAGGTGAATCTCAGGTAACCGTGGTATTGATGATGATGATCAATCAAAGGCAACCTGTTAGGTTGTGGTGGTCCCCGAGTGAAATGTTGTTGGGGGTAGATGATGATTATGTGGTTGTGGTTTCACCTCAGGTTGCACTGCCAGTGTGCTGGGGCCCTCGATCCCTCCTGCCTGCCTGACACCGCGGAGGCTTTGCCTCACTGGGGATCAGGGGCGGATCTAGGCATGGGGGGGGGGGCAAAATGCCCAGACTGCCCCACCAAACATGATGGCATGCAAAACAACCAAAGATATTTCAAATTAAAGTGCTTATATTTAAAATGATTTGAAAACAGAAAACTCTCTGAGTCAGACCTTTAGCTTTATGCATGCTGCCTGTCTGTTGCAACTTCAACAACTGAGGTTGTTATTGATGCTTTACTTGTAACTTAAAATGGTATGGGTGCGGCTTCATGCCCGTGGCGCGAAGCGACATGGGCGATGAAGCCGCCCCCATGCCATTTCCTCCTGCCCCCCCCCCCCCCCCCAATTCGGAAATGTTACATCCGCGCCTGCTGGGGATACACCTCTGGGGCTTCTGATGGCAGCCGTACACACTGTGTAAAGCAACCCGCTGGAAGTGCGTACTTCCCAACCCTGCGTTTTTTTTTTGTTGTTGCCCCCATACTTGATCGTGTTACAGCGAGCGCGCCACACACACACACACGAAAAGCTTAAAAAGTAACGGATCTGCACAGGAGGGGCCAAAGCAATACTCGACCGCGGACGCCGGCCGTTGCGACGGTTTTATAACAGTTGGCCACTTTGTATAATAGTTGCAAGAGTTTGCATAATGGCCGATGGTTATGGTTAGGTGTAGCATAGGTTCATAGAGTCAAAACAAGCTGAGGACCCAAACAAATTTGCATCTATCTGAGAGAACTAATCTTACCTATCTTCATCATAAGGGTTTAAACCCTGTGGAAATGTTTTATTAAGTCTTAGAATCCATTGGTTTTCTGCAAACTTCCTTTCCCCTTTCCTTTGTCAGGGTTAGATTTGGTTAAGGTTAACTTCAGGGATAGGTTTTACTGAGGTTATGTTTAGGGTAGCCTCGACACCCAGGCTTTCATTTTCGTTTGCGTTGCGCGAAAACGGAAAGCCTGGACTAACTGTTACATACAGTGGTCTAGAGGGGGGAAGTCAACCTTCCGGGGTGGGCGTCACTATGAATGATGTGACATAGAACAGCAGTGGACGGGCGCAGGAGGGGCTGGGATGACGACACGTTAGTGAGATCAAATCAGATCAGCTCGATCATCAAATCATTTCGGGTTAGGCCAGGCAGTAGGGAAACGCGATGTTATGCAAAATGGTGCGACTATTATGCAAAACAACTGTAGCTGTTATGCTAAACGGTCAACTGTTATGCAAAACAGCCGCTATTGCTATGCAAAACGGTTGCCACTGTCGAGACGGCCGTCGTGGTTCTGGATTGCTTTCACTGGCTCTCAAGGATACAGTAAAGTGACGAAAAAACAGACACACTGTTGTGGCGTAAGCTCACCTCAGAAGTGTATTTATGTACAGTAGTGGAGGACTTGGTTCCCTTCCACTGCTGACAGACAGAGGATAGGGTTCATCCGGCGGTGGTAGGGTAGGGTAGGGTAGGGGGTTTCTTATGCAGTTTCCGAGACTGGGGTCAAACACATGAGTTAAACATGCGGCTCTGTTTCACAGCAACAACAGGGCCGCGGCGTACCGTATGTGTGGTGATAGTATAATTAGGCTATAGCCTTCCCTGCTCCTTACAGAGTACCGTAACAGCATCAGAACCAAGTCAAACAAAGGCAAGAGGTTGAATAAACGTGGATCTGTTTTCCTGTGTGTTTTCTTTTCCGCTGCTAGATTCGTCACACAGGTCAACGACCTTCGAGAGAAGTTGTTGGTCAACCTTTTTTGGATCCATTGTAGTCATTTCATGTTACTCACTACTATTACAATTCCTCTTTTTTTTTCCAAAAATGACGTTGCCTATGACGAAAGTGTCAAGCAAGTACATGTTTGTTTCTGTGTCTGTAGCGACGTGCGGCTGAGACGCACGCACGCTTGACATCACCACTGTCTCCTATAGAACGTGGTGTACGTTTTGTTTGTGGGACATTGTGTGTTTGCTGTTGTGTGTATTATTCAGCAGTATGAGCAGCGCGCATACGATATGAAGCATAGCTTGGCTTTGCGGCTCCCAGAAAGATAAAGTAAAGTCAATTTTCTGCCTGGTGCATTGTTACTTCTAGAGATTAGTGTCAGGGGCTGTCATCCATTTTTTAAGGATTTTAACATGAAACATGTATGTAGATTTTTTTATTTACTTACTTTTATTCTTGACACATTGACCGCGAGCATGTGTTTGTCGTTTTTCTGCCTCATGCCATTGGTAAAAAAAAAAAAAAAAAAAAAAAAAAACTTTGAAGTGCCAGATCTCCTAAACAGCAGATGCGATGACGTCATGCTGTTTCACTAACCTGTCCTACAATCTGAGCAAAAAGTTCCGGAAGTGACGTCTAGTAACAGACGATCCACCTGTGCGCCACGACAACGACTTTGGAGTAATGTACCATATCATGATGGTTTAGGATTTTTTGGGTAATTTTATTGATACAAATGAATAAGCCCCTTGTAAATAACTCTTACCCCTTTCTTGGTGGGGCCCTGAGCTTGAGCCTCTTAGCGATCACACAGACACTCAACCTCGGGCCTGGGCCCAACCCGGGCCTGGGCCCAACCCGGGCCTGGGCCCAACCCGGGCCTGGGCCCAACTCGGGCCTGGGCCCAACGTGCCCGTTGGATAATCCCCCTCTCCTGATGACACCAGTACAACCGTAGTGACAATAATTTGGAGGCCCACCCGTGATTCAATATCCTTCTGCAAAAGTTCATTTCCAGTGGTATTCCATTTACCTTAAAAGACCAGAGCACTACCGATACATGCCATCATCCCTTCGCACACCTTTGGGTGTCTCGTGAACGCCATCCATTTTTACTGCCTTTTTTGCGTTTTGTTTACATTCTTCTCCATAGTCATTAAAAACGCTACTGAGCTTTACTGGAATAATTGAGTCAGTGTTGGCTAAACAACACAGAGACGTCACCATCAGTCTTTTTGAATTTCACTCTTGAATCAATCTTTCTTCAGGGCTCTATTTTCGGCTCTGCCGTTCCCTTTTTCAAATCACTTGTGCGCCTTAAAATGCATTAAACACAATAATAAGAACAGCAACTCGGGCCAAACGGAGGCGCCATAATGATGGCTGTGTTGGATTACCTGTCTGAAGCCCAGTTGATTTGGGCTAGAGAAACCACATAATGTCCAAAACGTGCCGGATTCAAATTAAACCGTTTCTGTACTGTGATGCGTTTTGGTTCTTCTAAGCTGTTGAAAAATAGCAGATCTACAGGCTCATAACTAGGGTTGCCAACCGTTCCGTATAATACGGAATCGTTTCCTTAATTGAACACTAAATGATGCGTTCCGTATTGAATCGATACGGAACGCGGTTTGTTCCGTATTTCCCTAATGCCTCCTGTGCGATCCGTCGCACAAACATCAACAATGAATTTAACAGTAGTGAACAAAATAAAGCAGGAGATATATTTAAGACAGCACAATTGCTTTGTGGCGAGTGCACACAGGACTCCTCACGAGCAGAAACCAACAACAACCCAAACAACAAACCAAGACCTCCCCGTGGCTGCAGATCTGCATGTGTGTGTGCGCGGTGCGCTGGTAGCGCTGCTGCTCTGTGTGCCAATCCTGCCGTGCCCAGAGCCATAGAGTAAGAGAGTTCCGCAAACTCCCAGAGCCATAGAGTAAGAGAGTTCCGCAAACTCCCACAGCCATATTATGAGAGTTATGAAAATCCCCCACAACAACTGTCATAGACTCAGTCGTTTTTTAAATGATAATAATTAAAGCTGCTGATGTGGGTATAATGCCTATAGCCAAGCTATTTCAGTAGGCTAATATGGTTGACGGTTTATTAGTAGTTATTAGTCTAATAAATGCGTGCGTATTCAATACCAAATTTTGCCCTTTAAAAGGGCAAAAAAAAACTTCTTTAAAATCGGGATTCTTAATGTTATAAAGACAATGGACTACTTGTTCATAATTAATTAACATTTATACAGCACAATAGGCCTACCGGCCTATTCTTCCTTACTGACCACAGTAAACAGGCCTTAACCGATCCCAAAGGTTAATATGGTATGTGAAATCATCCCTCCACCTTCAACCGCTTATCCGTAGTTGGGTCACAGGGGCAACGGCTCCACCAGAAAACCGCAGACTTAACTAACCTAATAACTGCGCTGCTTCGCCGCGTGGTCGTAGAAGTGTTCCTTATTCCAAGATCTCAGAGTTGGCAACCCTACTCATAACGCGGCACGAGTGGCACGCTATGAGCTTGTAGGTCTGTTCTTTTTTGAAAAACCTTGGTGCACATTCTTAGTGCACATATTAGTTTGAATATATTATTTCATGAGCAAACTTAAAAAAAAAAAAAAAAAAAAAAAAAAACTGCTTCTGGGAGGATCCCTAGAACATGTTTTTAGAAGGGGGTCCGGCCCACACACACACAAAAAAAACAAAAAAAAAAACAACAAAAAAAATAGAATCTATTGTCAGAAACTGCATTGTAGAATGCAGCGTCAAAAACTAGAATCTAACGCCGGAAGGTAGAATTTAGTGTCAGAAATTAGAATCTCATGTCAGAAATTACAATTTAGTCTAATACAAAATGGGTTAAAGCAAAACTTGCAAAAGTATCAGATCTATGTTTCACTTTGTGGATCTTTTATAATACTTCTGATGCTTTCTCTGTGAAGCAGTGGTGGTGGTGGTGGTGGTGGTGAAAAACCCAAACACAAACAGTTCTAATATGGAGATAAGAGGCTTCTGCCCAAACTGCAACGATTTCCACACTGGACTGGAATGAACAAAATCCGACGGCTTCCTCCACAATCAAACAAACTAAAGCTGTGCTTTGGAAACTGGTCTGCAATGTGGAGTACACACAGAGAGACGTGGTCAAAACAGAATACATACGCCAGACCACCGGCAATGTAGGGTATATACACTTCTTTAAAACATTTCTCTTTCATGATTCTATCCAGCAACAGTTGGAGTTACTTATGTCTGAAAACATAATTGAGCATCTAAACTTTAAAGGCAACAGCGACAAGTGTGTACAAACACTGTTTGTCAACAGATTTGTGTAAAAACAGAATCTAATTCCACCTCACCTCCACTCTATTGGCTCATTATGAATCTGCTGGAGATGTTTTGTTTCATGATTTGTTTACAACAAAGTTCAGGACCGTCTGCAGGACGAAGCAAGTGTCTGTCTGCAGGGAAACAGCTGCAGCATCAAAGCAGAAACAATGTAGAGAGGAAAAAGGCAAAAAATATAGCTATACAGTATATCTATTTTGATTTTTGTCTAAAAAGTATCCTCTATGCCCTTTAAATGAGTAATAGCATGGGTATTTAATATTATTATTATTATTATTGCAGTAGATATGCCTATACAATATCACTACATTTCAAAGAGATATTGTATATTTTACTACAATACATTTCTAAGAAGTTATTATAAATGGATTAACCACTTCACAACTACGTCATTTCAAATCTACAAGCTCACATTGCATCAGCTATATTTCATACGATATTGCCATTTTCTTTTTCTTCTTTTTTTTTAATACATTTTATCCCACGATATTGTAACACGATATTGTAATATTGTTTTCACCCAGTGCCAATTCCTAGTGTGATCCTGAGCTCTATCACACCCTCCGCCAACCTGGGGAGGCAGCGGACTGGCCTCATGCTTCCTTCAATGCATGAGGAGTCCAAGCTGTCTTCTTTTCACCTGACAGGGAAGAGTTTCCCTGGTTGGACGTAGCGTTGTGGAAGGAACACGTTATTCCAACCATTCCTGTCCCTCCATCAGAGCGCCCCGGCTGGCCAGGGGAGGCAGTATAGGATTAATGCATGTTTTTGTGAGGGTATCTACCCTAGGGGACATTTCAAAGAGACTCCCATACACTTCAAAGAAGGGATTATAAATGAATTAACCACTTCACAACTATTTCAAATGAAGTGAAAATAGCAAATCTCACAATGCATCAGCTAGATATATTTCACACGTTATGAGAATTTATGGAAAGCTTTGTAAATAGCAAGCAACCTTCACTAGCAGTCATCTTCATAGTTTGTCCAACACCGTTTTCATCGGTTCTGGGAGTAGAAAAGTGGAATCTTTGCATGAACATATCATGTGTTCAGTGCAAAGAATATCTGTAGCCTACAAGCTGTTGAACACTCTTTTCCCACAAGTGATTGATGTGAAACATTATTTATTGCAACATCCTATTGTTTCATGCCATTTGCCATTTTTATTTATGAGATAGAATTGTTTCATTTAAAAACCAAACTCGCTTGAAAAACCCGTTGCAGCGCGGCCTCGCCTCAGTTGACCCTGATTACTTGAGTGCATTGGGGGAGTCTCCATTGGATTTTGGATCCCATTTATGATCTGAAAACATCACTCTTAGTGTGTTTTTGCAATAAAACAAGACTATTGTGGATTATTGACAAAGCCACCCGCCCTTTGTGGCGGTTCCGTTACTGTACTTATAATTAGGTTTTATGAGCCGTCCGTCGCTCATCTTCACTGGTTGTTTTACTTCGATTTCTTCTTGAACCTGTGAACTGAGCTTCGATTTGAGTGCAGGGACACGTTCTATGAACCTTCTGACCCAGGGCCGGATTAGCCGGCCCTAGTAGGGTGGGCTGGAAAGAATGGCAGGGTGGGCAACTCCAAAGTTTTTCATACGAAGCAGTGGTTTTCAACCTTTTTGACACCAGGGCACACTAATTATTTGGCATTTGAGCCACGGAGGACGACCATTTGTGAACATTTTAGCCCCACAGACCCCAAAACTAAAGATGTCTTTTGCTTTTGTCCAAAACAATCAAACATACAGATAATTAATCTTCTACATTCTCAAGTTGTGAAGACTCGGGGCTGATTCACATGATGAATATTTTTTCATGTTTACGCTCTCAAAGAGTTACATCTGGCTAACCAGCTTTCCACCACTTAGCTGGGGACTACCCGGAACTCTCTCAAGGACCATATTACCTTTCATTGGGTGGGTAGGATGCACATTTGGGTGGGCGCTGACTCTGACTGGCCCGGGGACCACCAGTGGTCCTTGAGAGAGTTCCAAGTTAAATATGGAAAGCTGGTTAACCAGATGTAACTCTTTGAGAGCGTATAAATGAAACCAAATGGACCCTTGCGGGTCCATTTGGTTTCATTTTTACACTCTCAAGAGTTAAAATATTCATCATCTGAATTAGCCCAAAGTCTACACATTCATTCAGAGAATGTAAGGCAATGGGCATTTTTGTTATCTTGTTTTGTATCCCAAATCCAGCCTGGAATTGTGGACAAAAACAAAAGAAATCTTGAAGAGAAGTTTTGGGATCTGTGGGACTAAAATGTCATCAAATGGTGGTCCGTGGCTCCAATACGGGATAAATAGTGGGCCCTGGTGTCAAAATGGTCTTACTCTTACTTTTATCTTGAAATTAAATTAATACTACGCAGACTTTAGTTCAGCCTTTAATCTTGGCTTCTCCACAAATGTATCTCATTTGGCCCCTTGAGAAAAATAATTGCCCACCCCTGTTCTAATTCCATTCTGTTGCGTATATTATATTATAGTACTGTTAAACCCCAGCGCCACAGCGGAGTGCGTGAAGGCATGCCACCCACCACCCAGCCTGTCCTTGGTTTGGTTTGCATCCTGAAAGAAGAAAAATCATTTTTCTAGACTCGTATAGCCCCCCGAAAAATGTGTTTTCCACGTCCCTTTAACTCTCTGAAACATTTACTGCCTCCGTCGTCGGGTTCAAGCAGAGGTTCCGTCTCCTCTCCTCTCTGGTGGCTCTCCGCTGACGCTTTGAAACAATAAAAAAAAAGCCCCGTCCCGTCGTCCCGAACCCCCCCAACCCCCCCCAACTCCCCCCGGCCACCCCCTTCCCCCCCGGCCCGCTGTTGAGTGTCACTACGCAACAGAGTCTCAAAACACCCAAACAAGGGGGCAGGGGCAACCCTGGTACTATAGGGCCCCCATGCAATCCATTCTGCTCTCTCCTCTCCTCTCTATAACAGGAGGGAGAGGACGCTTTATCACTGGAATCTGCTGGAATCTTAAGTGTATATGTATGTACTGTATGTATGCCCACAGAGATCCAATGGAGAGAGAGAGGGTGAGCGAGCGAGATTGAAAGAGACAGACAGACAGAGAGAGAGAGAGAGAGGGGCGGATGTAACATTTCCCAATTGGGGGGCAAGAGAAAATGGTATGGGGGCGACTTCATCGCCCGTGTCGCTTCGCGCCACGGGCGATGAAGTCGCACCCAAACCATTTTCAGTTACAGGACTTTTATTAGCCGAGTAAAGCATCAATAATAACATCAGTTGTTGTTGATGTTGCAACAGACACGCAGCATGCATAAAGCTAAAGGTCTGACTCAGAGAGTTTTCTGTTTTCAATGACGAAATGCTGTTGGTTTAGTGGTGACACAGCTGTAGTTAGTTAGACGCAGTCATAGTGTTTCAAAACATTTTGAATATAAGCACTTTAATTTGAAATATCTTGGGTTGTTTTGCACGCCATCGTGTTGGTGGGGCAGTCAGGACGTTTAGGGGGGCATTCCCCCCCCCCCCCCCCCCCCCCCCCCCCCCCCCCGCCTAGATCCGCCCCTGGAGAGAGGAGAGAGAGCGCGGTGCATGGCTTTTTGGGCCTGCTATATAGCTGAGGCTCCCTCCTGATCCACTCTCTTAAAAAAGAGAAAAGATGGATTCCTGGAGGAATGCCTGCCATGGCTGTATCGCGTGACTGAGACTGCTGCTGCTCCACCGCCACCGAACACATGGGAGTCATTTACCCTGGTGGGCCACAGGGATGGTGCCACAAACATCAAGCCCCCCCCCCCCCCCCCCCCCCCCCCCCCCCCCCCCCCCCCCCCCTGACGAGGAGAGAGAGAGAGAGAGAGAGAGAGAGAGAGAGAGAGAGAGAGAGAGAGAAGAGAGAGAGAGAGAGAGAGAGAGAGATGGCGAGGATATGAGCACATCATGTATCATCACTTGACCTGTGGTGAACACTGCAAGAACAGTTATTCTTTTTCCTAAAGGGGAATTCAACCCATTTTCAATCTACCACAGAGATGTTGTGTGTGGATAAAAAACAAGTTTCCTAGAGATGGAGGTCTGAAAAAAAAAAATCATTAACATGGTGAAACACAATGACACACGATGCAGGTGCATTAAGTTGTGTTTCTCCATGTTAATGTTTTTTTTTTCTTTTAGTACCTTTTTCATTTGATATTTTCCAAAACTGTCAAATAACTGTTGAGTTTTCAAATAATTGCATCAGAGTAGATGTATAATGACCAGCCAAAACAAAGAACCCACAATGGGTAACAACGGGAGGTCATATAGTTCCTACTGCGACTAATGTCGCTATCGGCCGTCAAAAACAAGCACTTTGATCAGAACTTTAAAGCTTTTGATTTAGATCAGTGAGTTATTAGCACTCAAAGACTTTTCTAACCATCAAAAATGTCGGGGGACGACTTTGGATGACGGACCGGCCGCTTTGCGGCAAGACTGTCGCAAACCAGGCGACATCATACAGTATAGGCTCTGATTTTGATTAATTAATCTAAAAAAAACATGTTTAAAAAGTTAAAACATGGAGTTAAGGGGTTTCTGCTACTATAATAATGAAATGTAGTTAGTCAGCAGTGTTGTTTTTGTCGACTAAGACTAAGACTAAAGACTTAGTCAACTAAGGTTTTTGATATTTAGTCGACTAAGACTCGACTAACAAAAATGATGTTCAAAAGACTAGATGGCGCAAAAAGACTAAATGTGTGTTTTCAAAAGACTAAACCATAGACTAAATCATAACCTAAGACTAATGGAAATTTTATCTTCATCTTTCTTAGCTGCAGTATACCTTGAATACCTTTTCAGGAAAGGAGCGTATAACTATTCCACTAATTTTATACAAATAAGTAAAACAAGACATGTTTCATTCTAAAAAAAACTATAAATCTGTATAGCCTACAATGTATTTGTGTGTAAGACATACATACGTAAATTACCAAGACTAAGGCTAAAAGACTAAGACTAGACTAAATCATGTTTGACATTTCGTCGACGAAGACTAGACTAAAAAAATGAATTTCAGAAGAATAAATGGGACTAAAAGACTAAATATGTCTTATTGAAAAGACTAAGACTAAATCAAAATATTCTAAAAAAAAATATTCTAAAAAAAAAAAGAAAGAAAAAACAAAACTAAAAAACAACAACAACACTGTTAGTCAGTTTCCAGCATGACCAGAAAATGGCTGCGCTGGCTTCTTGCTTTATGACAACAATCAGCAGGAGGAGGCACCTCGTAACTCACAGGGAATGATGCAGTGATATGTCATCGATGCAATCTGGAAGTTGGACTAGAGGCTGAACTGTTGGTTCAGTATCGTAGAGCGCTGGCGCTGCATGGCTGGCTGCATGCTGAGTTCTGCACAACTCTCCCTGATGTGTTGTTCTTTACAGTACAAACACTAAATACCCAGTGGCGTTTCTAAGCCATTTGGACCCCCAGGCAAGATTTTCCCTGCGACCAATGCTCAAAAAACAAGATACACAAAATATGAAGCGAGACCACAACTCTTGTGGTTGAAATGTATCATTGCATCATTTTTACTCGAGTAGGAACCAAACTACTTACATGACAACATCACATAATGGAAACCCTCCAGTAAATGGTCCAAATTACAATGTCTTCACACAGCCTTTATAACGTAAGAAGCCAACCCATGTTTAGCACTCAGGACACTAGTTAACAAATGGTCAGTCACAAAATGAAACCCCCAACCCTAACAGGAATGGAGCAATGAAATAACAAACACTAGGGACATTTTAAAATGTTTATATTCCAGTCCTCTTGGACACCAATGAATGTCATTGATTTTCCCTGCTACCCATAAGGGTCCATTTGCATTCAATGAATTTCATTGGCACCATGATTACCCAGCATTGCAACGTAGAAACATCATGTAATGAAAATGGCGACCCCGACTGTTTAAAAACAGGACAATAAAACGAACAGCGTGAACTTACTAGGTGGACCAAATATATACCCCGAAGGGATACAAATCTTGAATACTTTTAAACTAAAGCCGGTCATTTTGAAAGTAGCTCTCAAGTAAAAAAAAAGTGTGGGCAGCCCTGGAGTAGAGTCACCATGCAGCCCTGCAGCCTGCAGCCAGCCTGCAGCTTGCCTGCAGCCAGCCTGCAGCTTGCCTGCAGCCAGCCTGCAGCTTGCCTGCAGCCAGCCTGCAGCCTGCCTGCAGCCAGCCTGCAGCCTGCTGCAGCCAGCCTGCAGCCTGCCTGCAGCCAGCCTGCAGCCAGCCTGCAGCCTGCTGCAGCCAGCCTGCAGCCTGCCTGCAGCCAGCCTGCAGCCTGCCTGCAGCCAGCCTGCAGCCTGCCTGCAGCCAGCCTGCAGCCTGCCTGCAGCCTGCCTGCAGCCAGCCTGCAGCCTGCCTGCAGCCAGCCTGCAGCCTGCCTGCAGCCAGCCTGCAGCCTGCCTGCAGCCAGCCTGCAGCCTGCCTGCAGCCAGCCTGCAGCCTGCCTGCAGCCAGCCTGCAGCCTGCCTGCAGCCAGCCTGCAGCCTGCCTGCAGCCAGCCTGCAGCCTGCCTGCAGCCAGCCTGCAGCCTGCCTGCAGCCAGCCTGCAGCCTGCCTGCAGCCCAGCCTGCAGCTGCCTGCAGCCAGCCTGCAGCCTGCCTGCAGCCAGCCTGCAGCCTGCCTGCAGCCAGCTTGCAGCCTGCCTGCAGCCAGCCTGCAGCCTGCCTGCAGCCACGCCTGCAGCCTGCCTGCAGCCAGCCTGCAGCCTGCCTGCAGCCAGCCTGCAGCCTGCCTGCAGCCCAGCCTGCAGCCTGCCTGCAGCCAGCCTGCAGCCTGCCTGCAGCCAGCCTGCAGCCTGCCTGCAGCCAGCCTGCAGCCTGCCTGCAGCCAGCCTGCAGCCTGCCTGCAGCCAGCCTGCAGCCTGCCTGCAGCCAGCTGCAGCCTGCCTGCAGCCAGCCTGCCCTCCAGAAAGACCCGCTGACAGCCTGTATAAACACTGATGGTTTCTTTTTTTTTTTCACCCTGTAATCGCATGTCCAACTTAAAAAAAAAAGAGCTCCCATGCAAACGAATTCCACAGGCATTTGGTCATACTTTGGTTTCTCTCTCTCTCTCTCTCTGTGTGTGTGTGTGTGTGTGTGTGTGTTGTGTGTGTGTGTGTGTGTGTGTGTGTGTGTGTGTGTGTGTGTGTGTGTGTGTGTGTGGGTTGTGTGTGTGTGTGTGTGTGTGTGTGTGTGTGTGTGGAAGGTGTGGATGGTTTGGGTGGAAGGGTTCAGGGTGCTACACTAGCATGGCATGGTGCGGCTACGATGGGACTCATCTCTGCATGTTGAACCCCTCTAGGGGAGGTGCTCTATGGATGGCAGTGATTGGCCCTTCAGTCAGTCCATAATATCGCCTCTATGTTCTTGCATTTGTTATTTTTCTTTTTTTTACACCCTACTCTACCACCATTTGATGACATTATTTTCACCCTACAGACCCTAAAACCCTAAAAGGCTGGATTTTCGCAAACAAAACAGGCGAACATACAGATCAAAATGACCATTCTTGTACATTGTGTAGACTTCTTAATCAAGTGCGCTAATTCAGATTCAATATTTTAACTCTTGAGGGTGTTAACGGAGAATTCCACACAAAAAAATAAGTTTGGAGTTACAGAAATACCTGCAGTAGAATAAAGACAACCTGCGACCATGTTAACTGTTCCCAACGTCGTCGTGGGACGGGGACGGGGACCTCATGGTGAAAATGTAGAAAATGGGACATCTGTGACAAAAATCAAGGAAATTATGTATCATGTCACAGGAATCAAGGTAGATTGAGGCCCAATGTGTTTTAGTGTGGAATTTTCCTTTAACATGGAACCAAATGGACCCGAAAGGGTACATTTGGTTTCATGTTGTACCCTCTCGAGAGTTACATCTGCTCAACCAACTTTTCATCTGGTTAACCAACTTAGCTGGGGACCACCTGGAACCCTCTCAAGGACAACTTTGGTCCCCATACCAAACCATGCTCTAGACCAGGGGTTTTCAACAGGTGGTCCTTGAGAGGGTTCCAGGTGGTCCCCAGGCTAAATGATGGAAAGTTGGTTAACCAGATGATGTAACTCTTGAGAATGTAAAAATGAAACCAAATGGACCCTTGCGGGTCCATTTGGTTCATTTTTACACTCTATATATTCGTCACCTGAATTAGAACTATTTAATTAAGAAGTCTACACTGTTTTGTTTGCCAAATCCAGCCTATATGCTAGGTACTGGGCTAACTACCCAACATTTACTTTCTATCTGACCATGCCTCTGCGTCTGTCCTCCTGTAGGTGTGGTCAGCAGGTGTGAAGCCGCTGATTGGCCCTCCTGAACATCGTCCTGAAGCTGGTCCATGAGCAACCTGGGAGCCCAGAAGGAGTGACGCACAAGAACGTGGTCAACGTGCACGTCTTCGTGTCCGAGTTCTGGTTCTGGCTGCCGCCAGTGCCTGCTGCCTGCATGCCGCGCGAAACCTTTATAATACGACACATCATCATGGGCCGACGCATCGCCTGTTGTTTCACTGTACCTTCTCATGACAAAGAGGGACACACACACACAAATGCACGAAAAATGTGCCTGGAGGCACTGGCGTTTCTAAGCAATTTGGAGCCCCAGGCAAGATTTTTCCCTGGAGCCCCCCTTACCAAATGGACCCGTAAGGGTCCATTTGGTAAGGGGGTGCACCACAGGACCCCAAAGGTAAGGGGGGTAGGGGGGGGGGGGGGGCGGGGGGGGGGGGGGGGTGTCCTCCAACCCCAAAACGAAATATTTATTTTGCTTTTGTCCACAATTCCAGGCTGGCTGGATTTGGGAAACAAAACATTCAAACATACAGATCAAAATGACCATTAATCTTCTACATTCTCCAGTTGTATAGACTTGGGGCTAATTCACATGATGAATATTTTAACTCTTGAGAGTGTAAGCATGAAACCAAATGGACCCGCAAGGGTCCATTTGGTTTCATTTTTACGCTCTCAAAGAGTTACATCTGGTTAACCAACTTTCCATCATTTAGCCTGGGGACCCCTGATGTAATTAATCCATTTAATTTATCATACAAAGAGAATCGATAAGCAAATAAATAACATTTTGTTTTTCTTTCCCCAAAATAGTTTTCCCCCCTTTTATTATTGTAATTTTCCCCCCTTTTATTATTGTTGAGATGTAAAGCAGGGCTTAATTGGGAATTCCAGCCAATTTCACATTTTACTATGTCATTAATATAATATACCTTAGTGATGCTGTGTTGACATGATAAAAAGTTCCCTCTTCCTAGAAATGGTCTGAAAAAAAAAAAGCATTAACATGGTGAAACACAACTTAAAACACAACAAATCACGTTGTGTTTCACCATGTTGTTGATGTTTCTTTTGGGACCTTTTTGTGTGCAAATGGAACCTAGCTCGACACGCAGGCTTTCATTTTCGTTGACGTTGCGCGCGAAAACGGAAACCCTGATGGACTAATTTGTTTCCCACAGTGGCCTAGAGGGAGGAGTCAACCTTTCGGCGTGGGCGTGGCTCCCAATGATGTGACGTATCACAGCAGTGGAGGGGGCAGTAGGGGGGAGGGGCCGGGGATGACGACACTTTCCTGAGATCAAATCAGATCGGCTCATCTGCTGTCCAAATTTGGACGGCACCCCGCCCCCGCTAGCCCAAAATCATTTCAGGTTAGGCCAGGCTGAATGGAACCAAATGGTGTCCGTTTCATTTGGTTCCATTTGTACGCTCTCAGACTCAGAAAATATTGTTGAAAATGGCTGGAATTGTCCTTTAAGTGGTTTACTAAATTATTATATTACATTATATTTAGGGCTGTTGAATGATTAAAAATTGTAATCAAAATAATCACAGCTTCAAAATTAATTTAATCATGATTAATCACCAATCGAACTATGTCCAAAATATGCATGTTTTCCTGTACAGGATTCCAACATTTAAAAAAGAAACAGAATCTGTGGGAAAAAAAAATACCATTTATCTTTAAAATATTTCGCAAAATAGTTGATCTACAAGCCCTCAATGCTTGTAGATCCTCCAGCTATACTCTATGGCTCGGGTTACAGGGAGACACACAGCTATATGTGTCCGTAAAACCGTGCTCTACCCATTTCTTTCAATAGAAAATGCTCAGTGAGTTGAGTCAGTGTGCACATGAGTTAATCGGTTAATTTTTTAATCAGATTAATCAACAAAATTAATTTAAATCCATTAATTAACTATTTTCAACAGCCTTAATTATATTATATATAAAAAACAACATACTGTATATGGGGAAAAAGCTACCTATTTCAATAACCCTATTTGATGAATCAAATTTGATTATTTGATTAATAAAAAAAAAAAAAAAAAAACATTTCTACAATATATTGGCTAAGATGATCGACAGTTGCAACCCTGGTTTAACCTCTTTGGTTGATAACCTCTGGTGATCCGCTGTTGACAGACCACTTGCTGCTTTTAATTGTACAACAATTAACGAGAGCACTCTGTTTTCACTTAAATATACGACAAGCTCAGCCTTGAATGCATTCTGTATTGCAGAGCGGCATAACAGAGCGAGTGTGAATGTGAAAGGAGGGGTGAAAAAAGGCCTCGTACTATAAACCTCCGTTTGTACGGCGAGGCGACACAAAATGTGGTTGTTATGAACTCAAAATGCATGCATTTTGAACACACGAAGCCTTATGTACACGTTGAACGAATGCAACACTTATTTTTGAAGTGAAATTATTATTATCACTTCTTATTGTGGCATTTTATACCTTTTCTATTCTTAACTGTATGCGTTGACTAAGGTGTGTTTTTTTAATGAAATAAACATTATTTTTAGTTATGTTTCTCATTTTCTTATGATTTGGGTGAATGGGGAATATTTGTCTCATTCAACGTCATGGTCAGTCAATTGATTGTGTGAATGGAAGTTGGAACTAATGTGGTATGTATACTAGAGATACTAAGAAAGGTATCGGATCGGCCCTTTTTTGTCCCTTTCATGACATATTGGTACAATTATGCCAGTCCACAGCCCACAACCACAGATGAGACACGGGTAACGGTTGGACACTATGGCCATTAAATAAAATGTTGTGTCATGTGGAGTTTGCTTCTCAGTTGCCCAGGAGCACATTTGAGTCAGGAGTCTGCCATTCCTGGTTGGTGGAATTCATATTTTTTTAATATATTATTTTATACAGTGTACTGTATATTATTCTCTGGTGTATTTGGTATTGGTATCAATTAACACAGAAATTGTGTTGTCGGGAACGGATCAGAAATGAAAAAAGTGGCATCGGGACATTGCTATAATATCCGTTTTTGTATTGTAAACAATAGAAGCCTACATGGTTCAAACAGGGATCTGGTTAAAAAAAAAAGAAAAAAGCTCTGTTTATTTTCCTTGATTATTGATCAAATTAGGCGATCCACAGCTATACTCTATGGCTCTGGTTACAAGGAGACACGCAGCTATACTGTACGTCTCTGCAAAACCGTGTGCTCTACTGATTTTATTTTACAATTGGATGCTCAGCACATTCGGCCACTATGCACATGAGTTAATTGCATTATACACAATTAATTAAAGGGGAACTCCACCCATTTTCAATATTTTACCTTCGAGGTGTTTGGGTGGACATGATGAAAAGTCCCCCCATTCTGTATTCCCAAGAAAATGGAGGTCTGAAGAAAACCACTTACATGGTGAAACATCTTGATGACATCACCATCAAGATGTATTTTCACCATGGATTTCTTTAGATGCTTTTTTGCGTTTTTTTCTGAGAGCATTTTTTTTTTGAGAACCAAATGAACCTGTGAGAGTGTTTTTTTCTGAGAACCAAATTAACCCGTGAGAGCGTTTTTTCTGAGAACCAAATGAACCCGTTAGGGTTCATTTGGTTCCATTTGCATTTGTATATACGCTCCCAGAAAAAATGTTGAAAATGGGTGAAAATTCCCCTTGTTATTTTTGACAGAATTAATATACGTATTAATATACAATCTTAGTGATCTGCTATCTATTTAGGAACCACTTGCACCCTTTCATCTTATGATGGGGGTGGTCACAGGTAGAGTTACCAAGGGAGGAGAAGACGTAAAGGACAGGAACACATCAGGGGCGGATTGGCCATCTGGAGTACAGGGAGTTTTCCCGTGGCCTGCGCCACCTAGTGGCCTGGACAAGATCCAAAATGCACTAGGCAGGGGTGGCCAACCGGTCGCAGACTAAGAGCCACGTTTTTCACTGTGTTACGGCAAAGAGCCACATCAAATGGTCACAACGGTTAGAAAACGCCGCGACGGCCGTCACTCGGTCGCAAATAGAAACATACAGACATGTATTTTGAAACAGGGTTTACAATCCAAAAAAGTATGACATTCTCAAGAGTTAAAATATTCATCATGTGAATTAGCCCAAGTCTACACTGCTAGAGAATGTGGAAGATTAATGGTCATTTTGATCTGTATGTTTCACTGTTTTGTTTTCTCTGAAATTTAGCCTGGAATTGTTGACACAAGTAAAGGAAATCTTTAGCTTTGGGGTCTATGGAGCTAAAATGGTGGTCTGTGGCTCAAATTCTGAATAAATGGTGGGCCCTGGTAGGAAAAAAAAGGTTGAAAACCACTGGTATAGGGAATGAATGACTGCGCCATGAGGCCAAGCGTTTTTGACGGTTTCATGTGGAAGCCCCTTAAGAGCCGCATGTAACCAGCTGAAGAGCCGCATGTGGCTCGTGAGCCTCGGGTTGGCCACCCCTGCACTAGTGGCACTTCCAAAATGCACTAGAAATGCGCTAGATGCTCCTGGAACTACAGATCAAAATGACCATTAATCTTCTACATTCTCTAGTTGTGTAGACTAAGTTGGGCTAATTTACATGAGAATATTTTAACTCTTGAGGGTGTGTAAAAATGAAACCAAATGGACCCCAAGGGTCCATTTGGTTTCATTTTTACGCTCTCAAAGAATTACATCTGGTTAACCAGCTGCCCCCCACCAGGGTGTCCTGGCAAAGGCAAAATTGTCCCCGTGGGAAAATATGTGCCAATCCGCCCTGGAACACATCCAGCCTTAATTACATGTGCCAGTGAACCAGAGCATCCTCCTGGGCTGGGGGGAGGGGACATTGGAGTGGATGCATGTTTTGGATAACCAAAGGAGGGCAGATCTAGGCATGGGCATGGGGGGGGGAATGCCCCCCAAATGCCCAGAATGCCCCCACCAAACATGATGGCATGCAAAAACAACAACATTTCAAAGATATTTCAAATGAAAGTGCCTATAATTAAAGTGATTTGAAACACTACCACTGCTACTACCTAAACTACAATTTAGCTTCATGCATCCTGCGTGTCAGTTGCAACTTCAACAACAACTGATGTACTGTAAATGTTTTTGTGGGTCACAGAACTAAAGAATTTAAATGAAAATGGTATGGGTGCGGCTTCATCGCCGTGGCGCGAACTAAGCTGCCCTCACCGCCACCCCCCGCCCATTACATCCGGCCTGAACCAAAGGCTATATCCAAGGAAGGCACCCCCCCCCCCCCCCCCCCCCCACCACCACCACTTCTGGGGGCTTCAAAGACAATGGCCAGAGGAGGAGGGGAGGAGGACATCCATCAGGGTCTCTGCAGTCTTCTTTATGGCTTTTTAGGCCCTGTTGAAGGAGGGGTGGATATCCCCCTACCACAGGAAATGGGACCCTGGCAGGGTCATCCTTGTGGTCGACATAAAGAATGTTGCGTGCGTACGTATGTGCACGCATGTCGGTGTTTGGACTGCATGCTGAGAGCTTTCTTCTTTTAAGTTTCACATTTGATACGCTACACATTTTCTACTAATTGCCTAACGAGAGGGCCTGTAAATTGTACAAACGTATAAATGCTAATGAGAGATTAGTTTTAAATGGCCCGGGCTTAGGAAGGAAATCCTAACCAGGCTTGCAGGTCCATGGAACAAACAGCGAGAACCACATGAAGACTATAGCACTTCCCTGTGTTCTTGTTTGTACATATCGGATCCTTGAAACATAAAAATTGTTTTTGGACATATAGGGAGGTTTTCTCCGACAGAGGCGATATTAGTTTGTACTTAAAGGAGGTATTCCACTTTCAAAAAACTTTGCCCACCAAATGAATAAAACAATATTGTAAAAATAAATAAAACTGTGAATGAAATTCCCGGTCCTCTCACGTATCACGTAATATCAGTCACAAGAAAAAAGATGGGGTTGTTTTAGTTTTACCTTTTATCTCTTATTCAGGATATATTGAATATACAACATCAGTGAGTTTGCTTTTTTGCAATTAGTCCAGGTTGACCCTTCTATTCCATATAATGCCTGTACTATATAGCCAGTCCGACCTGCACAGCACTGATCAGCTGCTGCCTGTTGTGGATGATGTGGACAGTAGAATAGCAAGGCCTCATGCAGTCCCGTTGCAGCAGCAGCACCAAACCACATACATGTGTGGGGACAAATTTGAGCAAATATTTTCTGCCAGATTTGCTCCAAAACAAAAGCCAAGAAGAGTTGAGCCGCAAGCTCTCTCTCTCTCTCTCTCTCTCTCTCTCTCTCTCTCTCTCTCTCTCTTCTCTCTCTCTCTCTCTCTCTCTCTTCTCTCTCCCCCCCCCCCCCTCTCTCTCTCTCTCTCTCTCTCTCTCTCTCTCTCTCTCTCTCTCTCTTTCTGGAAGGTCTACGCTACAGGATGACTAAGCCTCCGTCAGTGGACTTGATAGTGGTGGTGGTGGTGGTGAGTTGGAGTGGGTGTGTGTATTTGTGTGTGTGTTTCTGGTCTGTGTTTGTTTGTTTTATTTGTCTGTTGTGTTTGTTTTGTTATAAGATGGCGGTCTGGCTTGTGCGCAGAGCGGTCCACAGCGGTGTCTGGCCCCACTGATGGACTGCTGCAGTAGAGCATGGGGGACAGGGGTGGAATTAACCCTTTATAGGTTGTTCAGAAAAGTCAGATCTCTACTGGTCAACATTTTTGGCATCCTCCAATCACCCCCTCCTTGGCGTCATGTGATCCTTTCTCCCAGACTCCTGCACAGCAGATTTCCAATTGACTTTTCTAAAAACATGGCTGCTGCCTCACTGGACGTAACATTTTATAACTTTTTTAGTCTGCCAAGTGAACATTTTTAGAACAACTGTTGGGTGAAAATGATTCAATTCAAACTAAAAAGAAACTGCAAAAAACAATTTGAATTCTATTTGTTAATAATACGTATGCTTTAAACATTTATTTGTAACCGGAACAATGCATCTTATAACATCAAGTTGTGTTTCACCATGTTAATATTTTTTTCTTTTCAGCTTCTTTTTTTCCTGAAAGTGTACAGAACCAAATGGACCTGCAAATGGACCTTGGTTCACATTTTTACACTCTCAGGTAAAAAAAAAAAAAAAAAAAAAAAAAAGAAAGAAAAGAAAAAGGGGTGTAATTCCCTAATGGGAGGTGTTGCCTGTTTCCATGTGTCTCATCATGTTTGCCCGTTGATGTTTGACATTGTTTGTTGACATTGATCAAAACATTGCTAGTGTATCAGGGCTTTAGTCTGTAGTGCTGCTGGCACTCCTCTCCTCTCTAAATTGGAAGGTGCCAAGTACTGTTGAAGAGGGGAGGGGGGGTGGGGTATTCTCCTGTATTTTGTGTTTATGTTAAACTAAATGTAACTAAATGTTACTAAATGTAATGATTTGGGCCAGTTGTGTGTATATTCCCCTAAAAGTAAAGTGGGAAGACTACTATCTGGCCTTACTTGGCTGTGTGGTTTGAGTGTACTGATTATTAGAGCTTAGAGCCACTTATTGATTATTAGTGGATGGTTTGCCCCACCTGTATAAAATCAGGACTGCAGGTGGAAGGAAGTTGAGCTATAGACAGTTCAAGTACTGACTTGAGGTATAAAGAGACAGCAGAGGATATGCGTTGAGCCAGGGAGGGCCCATTGAAGGTGAAAAAGCCTTTAAAAAAACCCTTCTTGTTTTGGATTTCTTGAGTGGTAGTTTTCAAGTGTTTCATTTTTGTTTTGAACATTTTCTTCTTGGCCAGTCTATTTACGTGCTGTAGCTTGCACTGAGTTCAAAAGCACTTTTTCGAGGGTATCTATAAAATGCCTTAAAATATATTGTTGTGGGATTTGTCTACTTCCTGGAGCCGCTTGACCATTGGCCTTAATCACTCCAGGGACTCAGGTTCTGA
>CM076969.1:49116884-49133066 GCA_039105355.1 Benthosema pterotum | reverse complement strand
AAAACTAATACTTACCTTGAACCTAAAATAGAAATAGTTACCTTTAAAAATACTTACCTTATTTTACTTACCTTTAAATAGACCTAAAAACCTAAAAAGAGGAAACTAAAATAGTTCTTAATTAACTAGGACTAAAATAGGACTAAACTAGGACAAAAATAGTACTTACCTGTTTTCCTGTGGGATCATAGGGTTCATAGGAGGTACTTACCTTGAGCACAGCTGTCTAGGAACAGTTGTTGTTTTTGTTTTGTTTATTTGTTTTACCTGATTATTGTCTATTGTCTTGTTTGTTGTTTTGTATTCCTGCCATTCTATTTTCCTACTTGCCAATACAAGCCGGGGCTATTCTAAAACCTTAACATTGGTCTGTGTTCTAATACTTCTCCCTGCTTACTGCTCCTCCGAACCTAGTAACTAGTCCGGTAACCTGCTAAGTATTAACTAAAGGGTTACATTCTGCACCCATCAAGGAGCACGGAAACACAATAAATACAGAGAGATCCCAGTGCTAAGATTTCTACATGGTATTGTTTACGGTATAGGACTGGAGACCTGCTGAAATCATGTGAATGTCTTGTGGACTTTACATTAAGGCTGTTTATTACATGGCTTGAATGAATGCTCCAAATCAGAAGCCAGCGTTCTGGTCATGTGAGCGGTCACATATTTTACACTATAATCACAGCTCCGCTCTATATTGGACCGCTGCATAATCAAGGTCCCCAAAGTGCAAACAGCTGTGTTCATGTCAATCCGGGGGTGCGCTTCCGCATTAAACTCCAGCACGCCGTTAGCGGGTCCATTTGGCTACGTATTTGGTTGTTTACATGCCGTTGCCGTCACCCTCTCATGGACCACTGGTGGTCCTCGGACGTTGAAAACCACTGACATAAGCCATGTAATAAGCGGGATAACACCCTTTGGGCCGGATCTCTGTGACTCTTTGACTCAAACAGGATATACTCGTAGTACTTCTGGGTCATATTTTTTTTCCGGCAGATTTTGTCTTCTTCACAACACAGCAAGGGGGGTTGGTGTGTGGGGTGATCGCTATAGGATGACTATCATTATCATAAATAACTCAAATCAGGCCGTAATATCGCGGCGATTTCTGGGTTATGATCAGCGATGGACATGGACACGCGCATGTGCACGTAGCAGCGTGCACCAGGCGATTTTGATCATTTCTGAGTGAGTACAGCCTGCCATATAGGCGATCGTGCAAAAAAAAATGGTGATCGGCTAAAAATACGTTTTATTGTAGACAAATCAATTTACACGTCATAAGTATGAATTGCCACATCACTGGTAGACTCGCCAATGAAACAATAAATCAATTAGAAGCGATAGGGTTAAATGTGGTGGTGTTGCCAGAACTCAATATGTGCTTTGTGAGCAACCACAAGTCTCACAGATTGTAGAAAAGGCTTGCACACTGACAAACTGACATTTTGAGGCCCTTTGGATGCACCATTTCATTACAAAAGTGAAAAAGGTGACACAAGGAATGGACACTTACGTAGCAATAGCTCAGCCTGTAAATAAAACGAAACAACTGCATCAAATCTGTTTTACCTTCACAGGTCATGCCGTCGTTGTCGCTGAGCTGGTATCCACGGCGGCAGTAGCACTGGTAGGTTCCATAGACGTTGGCACACTCCTGACTGCACGGGTTGTTCTCACACTCATTTAGATCTGCACAGATGTTCAGTAACAACTGTTCAGTGACCTCCATGTATATACCGTATAAAATTAACAAATGATCAAAACACGGTTCTCTTTTTTTAACCCTATAATTACCAATGACGTAATTGAGGTGAAAATGGTGCTAAATCCAAGCCTCCCACTGACGTAATTGACGTATTGTGTGTTTTTGGGTGGATCTGGGTGTCTAAATATAGTTTTCAGGTGTAGTGTGGGCCCTCCGCCAGCAGAGGGAGCCCTCCCCCAACTTGTCACAAAGTTTCATGTAGCTGTGCTCAGTACAATGGACCCTTATAGATCTCTAACTAGCCCTAACAAAAACAACAACAAACAAAGCAACAAAGGGATTTTTTTTTACCTTACCTCCAAATAACAGCACAAAAGATCAAAAACATGTAAAAAAAGATTGCCAATAGATCCAAAGGTCAATAAATCCAATAATTTGTATCAGGACTCCCATGCTGATGACAGGCTGCAAGCCACAGCCATGGCTTTGCAGCAGGGAACAGAATGTACCATTCTGTGTTTGCAGTGTTGCCAACTTCCAAAATACACTAGTGGCACTTCCAAAATGCACTAGAAGGAGCTAGGGCAGTGGTTTTCAAACCAACTCGCCACCAAAAAAGCACTCGTTTTTCAAAAAAGTACTAGTTTTTCAATAATTTTGGTGCTAGGTGGTCTGAAAAAAAGCTAAATATAGTGACAAATGCGCCAAGTTGGCGACATTGGTTGCCAGGTGTTTGGAGAGAAATAAGCAACCAGGTTTCATAATAATAAACTACTTTACACATAGTGCATGAAAAAGTTCAAATACATCAGAAAATAACAGTTCTGCAAGCTCACAACACGTTGTGAAGTGTTGTGAGGAAAGTAAATGAAAAAAAAAATAATAATGTTAATCCTTGAGAATAATAAAATAAAATATACATATTTCTTTTTTTCTGGGGAAAGTGGAGACTTGCAGGGTTAAAATGAGACATTTGTGACATTTGTGGTCATATCACACATTTTTATATGGACATTCAAATATGTACTTTATTAGGGTATTTAGCTGGTCTGGCTACAGTATTAAGCCTAATTATGCTGGTAGGGAAAGGGTTAATTAATGGTAAAGTAATGATGAAGTGGTAAAAAAAAAATCAATACTTAAATTATACAAAGCAGGGTGCATTGATGACATCATTATGAAACAAACAAACTGTTCCTGAGAGCAATTTCACATTAAAGCTCCTATATGATATGAAATCGTACACACTAGAATAGATAATTTGTTTGGATAGGAAACACACATGGGAGCACCAAAACACTTGGCCTACAAAGATTAAAAAGTTGAATTTCATTTCTCCTATATTTCTCCTATAGTATCGAAATAGGACTAAATGGATTTCATTTCTCCTATAGTATCGAAATAGGACTAAATGGATTTCATTTCTCCTATAGTATCGAAATAGGACTAAATGGATTTGGTGCCATTCAGTGTTGTAGTGGGACTTTTAGAAGTGGGGGGACGCCTCTTAAAGGGGAATTCCACACATTTTCAATTTTCACTCTGAGAGTGATTTGTACACTCTCAGAACTCATTAACATGGTGAAGATGGTCAAGATGTATTTCACCATGCTAATGATTTTTTCAGACGTCCATTTCTAGGAAACACAGAATGGGGGAACTTTTTTTACTGTGTCCACACAACTTCTCTAATGTATACTGTATTAATGATATAGTAAAATATTGAAAATGAGTGGAATTCCCCTTTAAGGCACGTGCATGCATTTGCGTGCACCTGCACAACACACACAGACAAGCTATTGAAACAAGTACAGCATATTGAGAAAGATTGTTTACAATGCCTAAATGTATCCTTAAAAGTAAATGACAAGACAAAAAAACATCCGAATACTTTTGCCCCAAAAATATTCTAGATGTGAGAAGTGGAGGGACGCTGTCCCACGTCCCCCCTCCACTACAACCCTGGTGCCATTTGAATGAAACACGTACAGTATAATGCAAAATCTCACCGTCACAGTTCCTGCCATCACTGGCCAGTTTGAACCCTGTGGTACAACTGCACTTGTAGGAGCCCAGAGTGTTCTCACACTTATGGGCACACAGCCGTCCAGGGTAGTGTCTGCATTCGTTGATATCTGAAATGATAATAATAATGGCCAAACAAGGTGATATAGGTGATGATATATAATTATACTGACGAGTCCATATTGATGAACAGTTTCTCCAATAGCACCTCATTCACAAACTGACATTCTCGCAATATGGGGTGAAGAGTGAGAGACTAGCAGGGTGCTATGGGAAGTAGGCAGAAAAGCATTGGACTCAGGCAACATCCCAGCTTTAAAGATGGAGGCCATAATTTTTTTCTACGCTAAAACATGTTCATCAGGTATTAATGTTATATGAAAAGTAAGATTTTTCCCCAAAAAAGTGTACAGTGTTTGTTAAACTGTCATTTGTATGATTCCACCCTACCAGTTCATTAAGTATGCCTGGTTTGCCTGGTGGGTGGTGATGGATGGAGATCCACCTGAACTGAAGCCACACTCACAGCTTTAGTTGCATGATAACGGGGGAGGAGTTAGGGGAGGGGCTGAGCACATGATGTCACTATATTGCAGTTTTTTTCATTGGCACGTTTGAGTGGAAAGGTTCAGCCCCCAGGAAGAAACCATAAATACAAAGGGAAGACATCATTGCACATAAAGAACATACCAAGGGGTCTATTTACATACTGCCACCTCTTAAACATGTACAAAATTGGAAAAAATACAAAAATCATGGCACCCTCTCTTTAATGAATTTTTTAATAATCATACACATTACTACACATTACTACTTTCAAAATGGATGGCTCAACAAGATCTACACTTCAAAAATGTGATTGTTCCATTACTGAAAATCCATTCCAAGGCCCCCTAGAAATTTTGAGCTTTGAAATAGTGGTGATGGTGTTACTTATTGTTAGTGTTTAAGAGTAATGCACTTAATAATTACTTATTAATCACTTATTAATAATGAATAATAGAGGAGGACAATTGGAAAGTTTTCCTGTATATGCTACTACTGATGTTTGAAAACAGTATTTGGGGGTTTGAGTTGTGATGTTGAGTTTAGTTTCTTTCAACCAAAACTAAGAACTTTCACGTTTTTGTCCACAATTGGGCAGCCCTGTTGTATACATTTTATGTATACCCTGTTGTATACATAAAATGAAACCAAATGGACCCGTATTTTCATTTAACGATCTTAAGAGTTACAGATCTTTAAGGGTGCATTTGGTTACCAATGGTCCTTTCTAGGAAGGAAGAAGGACTCTATCAGAGGAGGAAAATGGTGAAAAACAAGGATTTTAACTCTGGCGCATGTCAACCAATTTCGCTCCAACTCACAAGCAAAAAAAGCACTAGATTTTCCGCCAGGAGTTTTTCACCAATTTTGGGTCTGGAAAACAGCTAAATATAGTGACAAATGCACCAAGTCGGCAACACTGAGTCAGTCAGCACCAGTATACTCACCCTCACACACTCTGTTGATGCTGTTGAAGATGTATCCTGCAGCACACTCACAGCGGTATGATCCTACCAGGTTGATACAGCCATGGCCTGAACAGGCTCCGTCTGGACCTTTACACTCATCAATGTCTGGGGGAGGACATTCACAGGTTTAGACCTTTACACTCATCAATGTCTGGGGGAGGACATTCACAGGTTTAGACCTTTACACTCATCAATGTCTGGGGGGAGGACATTCACAGGTTTAGACCTTTACACTCATCAATGTCTGGGGGAGGACATTCACAGGTTTAGACCTTTACACTCATCAATGTCTGGGGGAGGACATTCACAGGTTTAGACCTTTACACTCATCAATGTCTGGGGGGAGGACATTCACAGGTTTAGACCTTTACACTCATCAATGTCTGGGGGAGGACATTCACAGGTTTAGACCTTTACACTCATCAATGTCTGGGGAGGACATTCACAGGTTTAGACCTTTACACTCATCAATGTCTGGGGGAGGACATTCACAGGTTTAGACCTTTACACTCATCAATGTCTGGGGGAGGACATTCACAGGTTTAGACCTTTACACTCATCAATGTCTGGGGGAGGACATTCACAGGTTTAGACCTTTACACTCATCAATGTCTGGGGGGAGGACATTCACAGGTTTAGACCTTTACACTCATCAATGTCTGGGGAGGACATTCACAGGTTTAGACCTTTACACTCATCAATGTCTGGGGGAGGACATTCACAGGTTTAGACCTTTACACTCATCAATGTCTGGGGGGAGGACATTCACAGGTTTAGACCTTTACACTCATCAATGTCTGGGGAGGACATTCACAGGTTTAGACCTTTACACTCATCAATGTCTGGGGGAGGACATTCACAGGTTTACAGCTTACTTCCATCACTGGTACCTACCCAGCATTTTTGGAAGCACGTACCACATTCTGACAAAAGCCAACATGCCAGGCTTGCCAGGGTTATAAGAGTTAACTAAACTAAAACCACAAACTAATAACAAAAACTAGAATTAAAAAGAAAAGAAAAAAAGATACATTTGAGTATTCCACCCATTTTCAAAAAAATCCTGAGAGGGTACAAATGGAACCAAATGGACCCGCTAGGGTCCATTTGGTTCACATTTGTACCAAAAAGGGGTCTGAAAGAAAAATCATTAACATGGTAAAATACATCTTGATGATGTCATCAGATGCATTTCACCATGTTAATGATTTTTTCAGACCTCCAATTTTAGGAAATACAGAATTGGGGGAACTTTTTTTTTATCATGTCCACCCAACATCTCTAAGGTATATTAATGACATATTAAAATGTTGAAAATAGGTGGAGTTCCCCTTTAAATGAAACTAAAAAAAAACAAAAAACAAAAACAAAAAAAAACAATAAAAAAAAAAAGGAAATAAACTGGAACTGTATTGTGTGTTCAAAAAAACTAACTACAGCTAACTGAAATTAAAGGTAGGGGAAGTGATTTCACTTTTGTCAGATATCAATCCCCCGAAAAAAAAAAAAAATCTGTTAAAATGCTATATTATAAGGTGTGCAGGCCATATATGGAGTTTCCCCCTCCCCCACGTTGGCAGAGAAGCTAATAAAAGTTCCCCAGGTGGAGGGTGAATTCTCCTCCAATCAGAATCGAGCAGCAGGTTCACATAATGTAGCTATACTCTTGGGCGCCCCTAGTGCACCAGGCTGGTACTACAGAGTGAATTTCAAATCACTTACCCTACCTTTAAAAATGCCCTTACCGTTGTAGTTTTTAGCACCATCCAAAACTATTGTAACACTGCAACCTACCAACGCATCTGGTTCCCTCGTCGTTCAGGTGGTAACCTCGGCCACAGTTGACAGAGCTCCTCTGGCAGGTGAAAGAACCGACAGTGTTGATACAGGTGTATCCTGATCCGCATGCAGGGGATGCTGCTGACTGCATGATGCACTCGTTGATGTCTGGATACACACAACAACACAACTATGGTCACTGTACTGTTGTCTCATTTAAAAAGTCATGTTTTGGTGTTGAAAACATTATGTTACACTCAAGCTATTGAAAAATATCAGAGCTACAAGCTCACAGCGCGCCACCGAGTGGCGAGCTTGTAGCTCTGATATTTTTGAAAAAGTGTGAAAAATGTGATGCAAATATTTGAATACACAACACAACTATGGTCACTTTACTGTTGTCTCATTTAAACCCTTTGTGTACCGAACACGTTTTGGTGATCATTATGTTACTTACACTCAAGCTATTGAAAAATATCAGATCTACAAGCTCACAGCGCGCCACCAAGTGGCGCACTGTGAGCTTGTAGCTCTGATATTTTTTGAAAAATTGTGAAAAATGTGATGCAAATCTTTGAATATATTCTTTTGGAAGAAAATGTCTTTTTTTTAACTAAAATCATTGCTTCTGGGGGATCCCTACAACAACATGTTTTCAGATGGGGGGTCCTCAGCCAAGTATAGATAATTCTGGTGGTCCTTGGTATGAAATGTTGAGCATCGCTGACACAGGAACATAGATGTTTACATAGATGTTTACTAGAATCTGTCAGAAACTAGCATCAGAAACAGAAACTAGAAACTAGTCAGATAGAATCTAGTGTCAGAAACTACAATCAATAGAATATATTCTTATATTTGCGCATCATTAAAAAAAAAACAGATCTACAAGCTCATATCGCGCCACTCGGTGGGCACAAGGGTTAAAAAGTCAGGGTAGATGATATTTCTTTGTCAAATTAAGTGTTAAATTACTATTCAGATATGTCAGGGCTATAGCATTTGTTCAGTAGCAGGAGAGTAAAAAAAAAAAAACGTTTGCTGAATAACTACTTCTTGGTGCTGTATGTTTGCCAATTTACTTTTACTCCAGTAAAATTTTGAATACAGATAGATTTTTTTAACTTAATACTGTGGATAACCTGAACACTTCAACGACATCTCACTTGTTAACCTTAATATTATTGTAAACTCAGTCACGTTAGTTAAAATGGCGATGACATTGTATGTTCCTTCCAATCCTTGTGACCTTTTCCACAAAATAAACTGCTACAGTATATCAAATGAAATCTGCACTATATTCCATTACTGAGACAACTAAATGCTAATGTGTATTGGCCAAGGTAAATTGTGTCCTAAAAAAAATGAAGGATAGTCCTTCAATGTTGTACAGTGTGTTCCCGGAGCTCTTAAAAACGACCAAACATTTTCAAAGTAGAAAGCTGGCACTCCTCCAAGCTCTCCCTGTGCCGTGCTGTAGGTTTAGCCTTGTAATAGGCTCCCAAGGTTTAAAGGGGAATTCCACCCATTTTCAACATTTTTTCTGAGAGTGTACAAATGCAACCAAATGAACCCTAAGAGGTTCATTTGGTTCCATTTGTACGCTCTCAGAAAAAAAGAAGCGTCTAAATAAATCCATTAACATGGTGAAAATACATCTTGATGATGTCATCAAGATGTTTCACCATGTTAGTGGTTTTCTTCAGACCTCCATTTCTTGGGAACACAAAATGGGGGAACTTTTTTATCATGTCCACCCAGCACCTCTAGGGTATATACTAATGACATACTAGAATGTTGAAAATGGGTGGACTTCCCCATTAATGATGTTATGAGAATCCAGTCAAAGTTACATGTCACTTGTATGTCAAAAACACTACCGTACATGTCAGGAAATGGAACAAAGTTATTATTTAGTCCAGCTCATGTTCCATTTTTCAATATTTATGAAACCATCAGACACACCTAATAACCACTGCTGACATTCAAGCTAATCGCATTGTACTGAGCATGTAGACTGGCTACTTTCACTACTTTGTCACAACAATCTTGTAGGTCAAAGAATAACATTAATTTATGAGAAAACTGAACTATTTAAAATGGAGCGATACCGACATTTGGCCTGACAGCAAAACCCAAGCAGCTTGGCATCCTGCATGGCTATTTTGTTAAATAAAAAATAACTATCAGATTTTTTGTTAAACCTCAGCTGTCATCTCTCCTGTAACTGAGGTGGTCACAGCCAAAGACTACATAACTGTCCTCTGGCCTCTGTCTGTGTCTCCAAGGTAATAGCCCATCAGTGGTTTTCAACCAGTGGTCCAGGGACCACCAATAGTCCTTGAGAGGGTTCTAGGTGGTCCCCAGCTAAAAGGTGGAGAGTTGGTTAACCAGATGTAACTCTTTGAGAGCGTAAACATGAAACCAAATGCACCCTTGCGGGTCGATTTGGTTTCATGTTTGCACTCTCAAGCGTTAAAATATCTGTCATCTGAATTAGCCGAAGTCTACACAACTAGAGAATGCTTGACTGTTTTTTTCCCCAAATCGAGCTAATCTAGGTCTTGTGGACAAAAGCAAAGGTTCTGTGGAGCTGAAATGTCATCAAATGGTGGTCCGTGGCTCAAATGCCGAATAAATAGTGGGCCCTGGTGTACAAATGATTGAACACCAATGCTTGGAGTTGTGCCCAGCCTGCCATTCTTCCAGTCCACCCTAGTAGGGCTAGCTAAATCCGGCCCTGCTGGCCCTTGTCTGTGTCTCTGTGGTGAAATGAGTGAATGAATGCTCACCGATGCATTGGCCCAGAGCGTCCTGGATGTATCCTGAACCACACTTGACCTTGGGGCGACAGCGGAACGAACCCTGGGTGTTCTGGCACTCGAACTCTGCCACACAGTTGTGGGTGCCAGACTCACACTCGTCGATGTCTACAGGAAGAAGTGTTGGTTTGATTATAAGGAAAATAATGTTGTGGATTGTCACGGTTTGTTTGTTCAGGAAATACATTTGTTGAGCTATACAGTCAGTAAGAGATGGCTTGGATACCAACAAAATACCGGATACAAGACACTAGGCATTAAACTGTGAGCATGTTGTGTTTTTAATAAACAGAAGAATTGTCTTTGTTTTTGTAGTGAACTGCTCGCTTAATACAGTACGTAGGACCTCAAAAGCACGTGTCCCCGGCTCTGTAACGGACGCACACATCGTATTTTCATTTTGTGTGTGCATTCATGGTGTTTAATGTGAAGACATGAAGTCCCTTATTTGGACACACCTATACCAGCTGTAGGTATTGTTAATTAATTGTATCAAGCCCAGCTGTGGCAGGGAATTAAACCTGAACTCCATCTGACTGCCCCAGATTCAAAGAAAGAAGTAGCAGCATGGAGCCGAGGTTTTAGAAATATTGAGATTGAATGTAATGTACCTGTTTCATGGACGCAGGGGCGTTTTTGCCATTAGGCAGACTAGGCAGTTGCCTAGGGCGGCATGAGGGGAGGAGGGTGGGGGAGTGGGGCGACCACCAGAAATGCTTTAAAAGGATACCAGGCTAATAATACTAACATAGATAAATACATTCTACTTGCATTCTATAACTAGAATTGAACATTTAAAACACATATAATATGTTCTTTACTTTAAAAAATAGTTCATTTTATCCCTTGGGGGCGCCATTTTACAGGAGATTTTCCCTGGAGCCCCCCCTTACCAAATGGACCCGTAGCCCCCTAGGGCTCCAAATTGCTTAGAAACGCCACTGCATGGGCGGATAAGGAAATGACTGACAAAACTGGACAAGACATCAAACAGGGAACTGTGAGACTGTGAGTTGCTTGTCAACAATGCCAATAACTGATCTACATATAGTATAGTATGTAATAAATGGATTTTAATAGTTCTAATGTGGCTTCAGTCAAGAGCTTCAGAGGACGTTGCACATGCTACAGAAGGTTTTAGCACCCAGCTGGAAGGGGAACAAGGCATATTATAATTATTTTGCTTGAACAGTTCTGTTGGTCTTATTCTCGGACTTAAGTGGTTCATGTGTTTTTTGTAATGTTCATGTATTGCAGAATATGTATCAAGGGTAACATGTATTGTTCTCCAATGGTAACTGTTATGGATTCCATTGATTTATGCATTGTGTATTGTGTGCCTTTTTTAAATTAGTTTCCAACTTGAGATATGAATAAAAGCTTCAATACCCAACGGTCGGCTTCACCCTTTTACGGCCAGCTGGGTCTGCTACAGCTACGGGCTCCAGAACAAGATGTCAACTACATCCCTCTTAAACTGATGCTTTGTGTGAAAGCAGTCATGTCCCAACTCCAGTGAGGGGCAAGTTACTGGGAAAATGTAGTAAGCTACACTACTTTTTACTCTCAAAACAAGTAGTGCAGCTTCACTACAAGCTATCCCCGGAAAAATTGTAGCAAGCTACACTACAAGCTACATGGCAAAAGTAACTTGCGCACATGAACACTACATATATAAATATATATCTCAACTTAATGTACAACTTTCTAAATAATAATCTATATTATGTGATATATTAAGTTATGTAGTGCACATGTCCCAAAACTGCGCAACTGTGTTGCGCAGGCACCTGAGAATGCAAGTGTGCAAACACATGTCTTAAAGCGGAATTCCACTCATTTCCAATATTTTACTATGTCATTAATATACCTTAGAGATGTTGTGTGGACATGATAAAAAAGTCCCCGCCCCCATTCTGTGTTTCCTAGAAATGGAGGTGAAAAAATCATCAGCATGGTGAAATACATCTTGATGACATCATCAAGATGTATTTCACCATATTAATCACTTTCCTTTTTTTCTGAGACTGTACACATGTGAACCAAATGGACCCGCTAGGGTTCATTTGGAATTCCCCTTTAAGAGGCGTCCCCCGCCTTCTAGCAACACTGCTTGTAACAAGTTACTGCCCACACTGACCTTTACAGTTGTTGCTGTCGGTGAGTTCATAGCCTGTTCCACAGCTCACTTCCCTCTGACAGCGGAATGAACCCTCTGTGTTGATGCAACGCTCCCCTCCACGACAGTTACTGGCCCCAGGAGACACTCATTGATATCTGATAGAGAGGAGACACTTATTAATATCTGATAGAGAGGAAACACTCATTAATATCTGATAGAGAGGAGACACTCATTAATATCTGATGGAGAGGAGACACTTATTAATATCTGATAGAGAGGAAACACTCATTAATATCTGATAGAGAGGAAACACTCATTAATATCTGATAGAGAGGAGACACTTATTAATATCTGATAGAGAGGAAACACTCATTAATATCTGATAGAGAGGAAACACTCATTAATATCTGATAGAAAGGAAACACTCATTAATATCTGATAGAGAGGAGACACTTATTAATATCTGATAGAGAGGAGACACTTATTAATATATGATAGAGAGGAGGCCACTCATTAACACTTTCACTGCTTTAGGCACTCGCCTAAAAAAAATGGCGCACCTAGTGGCCACAAAAAGGCGGGAAAAGCAGGTTTGGCACTAAAACTGTTAAGATCTAATAGAGAGGAGAGGAATGAACCCTTTGTGAATGAACCAGACCGTGGCCTTGTGGTTAGAGTCACCGCCAGGGGCGGATCTAAGCATGGGCATGGGGGGGGATGGCTCCCTAAATGCCCAGACTGCCCTTACATTTAGTGCTTACATTTAAAATTTTTGATATGAAACACTACTACTGCTACTAAGTAACTACAGCTGTGTCACCACTAAACCAACAGCATTTCATCAGACCTTTAGCTTTATGCATGCTGCGTGTCTGTTGCAACTTCAACAACAACTGATGTTATTATTGATGCTTTACTTGACTAATAAAAATCATGTGAATGAAAATGGTATGGGGCGGCTTCCCTAACCCTAAGCCGCCCCCATACCATTTTCTCCTGCCCCCCCAATGGGAAAGGTAACATCCGCCCCTGGTACCAGCGCTTACTGTAATAGGTATTTAACAGTATTTAACTGCCTATGTTTATAGGGTTTGTGGTGCAGGGGCAACAAAAAACTACAGGGATTTCACACATCGCACATCAAATGTACCAGCCATTGATTGAAAACAATTGCTGTAGACACCAAGATTAGTAAGCATTATTACTAAGCATTTCTGTTCACGTAACAGTGTCCAGAGAACGGAGAGAAGGATAGCCGCAGGCCATAAAAGCTCAAAACAAAGGCATAAAAGCCCCAAACAAATCTTAAATAAAGAACATCCAGGCATGCAGTCATAATGTCACTTACCGTCGCAGCTTTTTCCATCTGGTTTGAGTTTGTAGCCTTTGAAACAGGCACATGTTCCGTTGCCCACACACAGATGGGCACAGTTCCCGTTTCCTGTAAGACCACACAAACGTGTTAATGTACACTTATTGTATGGTGTATGTACAGTTGCTTTATTACAGACCGTACAGACCAAGTCTAGAGCCAAAGGTCAAGCTGACTAATTATTGGGGTGTTAAGTGGCTAAATGTCTGAAACTCCACATTAACACGATAAGCACCCAGAACCATTAGTGCCCATTAAAGCAGCGCGTCAGTGATCGTTTCCATCCAGACAGAGTTTCAGACGCACAGGATATCGCCAGCAGGCTTCATCTTAGAAGTGGTTAAGATATAAATAAAGAACCAACCATGGGGAACAAAGCGAGGTCATATACTTCCTGCTGTGAGCGCAAAGGGCCGACAAAAACAAGCAATTAGAATTACAGTGATTTTAAAGAGATTTTAAAGAACTGATACTTAAGACAATCAAAATAGGACCTACTGTCTCTCTCAATGGGCTTCGTGAACCACACTGCTTTATACTTCATCCACCACAAGTGACTGTACTGTACTTAGGTTCTAACTCTGTACCTTTGCACTGGTCCGTGTCAGCGTCGCTGGGCAAGGCATCACTGTCAGGGTCGCTGGTTTCATTCTCTTTCTCTGAAGCTGTGGGAGAGAAAACAGTGAGTACAGTAAGTAAGGGTGTTATCCTGCTTATGACATGCCTTAATGCATTAATAAAGAACTATAAAATGTACACGCATATACACTTCCAGTCTCTCAATGTCGTGACCACATGTGTCCAGCAGAGGGCAGTGCATATCAATGTTTCCCTTCAACACAATGACATTGTATTATGTCATATGTGATCACTGCACACTAGTGCACACAGGTTAAAGGAGAATTACACCCCAATGTAGGTTATATTTCTACAAAACCGTTCAAAACGGACGAGGGTCGTGCGCACACAGACATCCTAGCCAAGGGGACTCTCCGCACGTACCCTACATGGCCAAAATGCTCAGAGTCCCATCGCGTTTGTTCATGAAAGTCGCAGGGCAGCTACAGGTCCTATATTTACAGTATCTGTATCAGCATGCATGACAGCTAAGATACGCAAGTGATATCAGACATAAACAGCCGTTTAAATGACCGGGCTCTGCCCTTAGATATTATTTTGTTAATAAAGTTCAAACCTTTTTTTCCTCGCATGTGTCGCGCTGCAGATAACATGATGTAGTCTACAATATCACAAAGTAGACCTACACCAAATCAGTAGGCTACCGAGTCTCACAAGCGCTCTGGTTCAGGAAAACAGTGAGTTGTGTAGATTATGTAAGGATTGTAGGCTATATTAATTATTGTTTTTGCTACAGCAGAGCCAGAACAGCCCCTGCACAGCACAAAGGACCTATATAGTTCAATAGGAATAAAGCAAGCAGTCCGTGTGCCCTAAAATAACTAACAAAACTGTGCCACCTATTGCTTTTTTTCATGAACCTAATTTATTTTCGCCTAGACTCCCATGAGTCGCATTTCATCAGTTAATGGGAACATCGGACAATTCGCTTTTCTTTTTTCAACTTAATTAACATACTCTTCCTATTTTCGCAAAAGTTTTATGGAAACGTGGCTATATAGTCTAGTCTGGGGAGCACCATGGGACATTAACTGTGAGACCATTTACAGGTCCATTTGGTTAAATGTGGAACTGAATGGCGGTCATTGACGTGGAAATGTTTGAGAACCATAAATTAAAAAAAAAAAATCTATTCCACAGCAGGTATCACAGTGGGTATCTCTTACCCCCAGGAGGTGCTGCTGTGGTCTGGTTGTCGGGGGCTCCATCCACGCAGCAGGCCCGGGACACCAGGCCACACTGGTAGCCCAGCAGCAAGCCCTGGTCACAGGACAGACCCTGCTCCTCGGTGGCTTTACCCAGCAGGCAGCAGTCACAGCAGGTCTGTATGAACACAACACACAGTGGAACAGTCATTTATATCTTATGCAGTATATTACCCAGCAGGCCACAGTCACAGCAGGTCTGTATGAACCCAACACACAGTGGAACAGTCATTTATGAGCCATCGCACCACTGTCGCTTCCCACTAAAGAACCCATCGAGTTGCAAATCAGGCCTTTGCATGTACCGGTATTATATTCAGTATGTGGAGTCTGGGGTCCAGTTTTAATACGGTAGGGCTTTTAGTTTTATTTTCTTAACTCTAATGATTTACTTTTTCGTTTTACTTTGGAAACTGACCTTTAACAGTCATTTTTTTTTTGTTTTTAAAGCATTTCGGTTTCATAAACTGATGCCCATGAGCTGAAACAAAATGAGCTTCGACTTGTGCCAATTCGTCCCACTGTGCATTTGAGTTTTACATCCCTGAATGTAGGACATTTCATACTTTATTGCAAGGCACAGTAAATTAAGACATTACCTAAGATAAAAGAATAATAAAAGAAAACTTTGGCAGTGAATGACACCTTCTCTTGAGGGGAATTCCAATTTACCTCTCCTTGGTCAGTGATTCACAACCAGGGGCGGATGTAACATTTCCCAATTGGGGGGCGGGGGGGGGGGGGGGGGGCAGGAAGGCAGGAAGCCGCACCCATACCAGTTTTGGTCTCAGGAATTTTATTGGGCAAGTAAAGCACCGATAATATCAACAGTTTTGTTGAAGTTACAACAGACACGCAGCATGCATAAAGCTAAAGGTCTGACTCAGAGAGTTTTCTGTTTTCAATGATGAAATGCTGTTGGTTTAGTGGTGACACAGCTGTAGTTAGTTAGTAGCAGTAGTAGTGTTTCACATCATTCTAAATATAAGC
>CM076969.1:49064384-49114384 GCA_039105355.1 Benthosema pterotum | reverse complement strand
CTTGTGTCTATTCTTGCGGCGTGGCTTATGGTAGTCTGAAGACTTAATGAGGTGAGTCTTATGCCTATAGGACTGCATTCTCCTCGTATGGCTTCTTTCAGTCTGTTAGTGTAACCCTGTATGCAGATATGCTGTATGGGAACCGTGAGGTTCCCATACAGCATATCAACCACAATCGTATCAGGTCCTCTCTCAACCACAATCGTATTCAGGTCCGGATCTAGAGGGGGGCAGAGGTGGGCAGAGCCCACCCAAATGTGCATCCTGCCCACCCAATGAAAGGTAATATCAGTGGTTTTCAGCCAGTGGTACGGGGAGCACAAGTGGTCCTTGAGAGGTCCACAGCTAAATGGTGGAAAGTTGAATAACCAGATGTAACTCTTTGAGAGCGTAACAATGAAACCGAATGGACACGCAAGGGTCCATTTGGTTTCATGTTTACACTCTCACAAGAGTATATTATATATTCATCAAGTGAATTAGTCTACACAACTCGAGAATGTAGAAGATTAATGGTCATTTTGATCATTTTGTAAGTTTGACTGTTTTGTTTCCCAAACCCAGATTCCAGCCTGCAATTGTGGACAATAGCAAAATAAATCTTTAGTTTTGGGGTCTGGGGGGCTAAAATAGCCTCAAATGCTGGTCCGTGGCTCAAATGCTCAAATGTGTCAAAAAGATTGAAAACCACTGCTTTATATGAAAAACTTTGCCCACCCTGCCATTCTTCCAACCCACCCTAGTAAGGCTGGCTAAATCCGGACCTGAAGCGTATAGAAGGTCATTTGAGGACAGGGTCTCATTGTTCACCCGAGTGTCTTTAGCTTAACGTGTTTTTGTGTGTGTGTGTGTGTGTGTGTGTGTGTGTGTGTGTGTGTGTGTGTGTGTGTGTGTGTGTGTGTGTGTGTGTGTGTGTGTGTGTGTGTGTGTGTGTGTGTGTGTGTGTGTGTGTGTGTGTGTGTGTGTGTGTGTGTGTTTTCTAACTCCACACTCTCAGGAACAGCTGGTTTATAATTATTATAATAATTATAATAATTATTGATTTTCCAAGCTAGCATGGAATGGAAGCTTGTTTTTTTACCGACAGTAGCATATAGACTTAAATATGAAATAATCTGCATATCAGAAATAACAAGGACTTGTTATATCAGTGGTGATTGAGGGTTCAACTGTTAGAGATAAGCTTGAGGGACATATACAGTACAATATGATATTAAAACCAATTTTAGGAATGTGTGTTTTTTCTGCTTTAAATAGTTACAATTTGGGCATTTCACAGATGCTCTTGTCCAGACTCACTAGTTAAACCCATAATGTTCATCAATGCAGACAATGAAGTTCTCAGCAAACTATGATCGTGGTGGATTAACCTAAGATGATGATGCTATTCATTGCAACATACAGTATGAGTGAGCAGACATGACGTTGGTAATGCTGACTCAGCATGGCAATAGGGCAGTTTCCCATGAGATTCTAATTCCCTTTTCTGTGGAAGTTCTCAATGTCCAAATTCCCAGCAATTGACACATCATTGTGTCATCATATACAGTACACCTAGTTCTAGTCCAGAGCTCCAATGCTTCTGAGTCTGACTTGCATTGCAGCTCTGCAGAATACAGTGCAATCGGCCATTACTCCACCCGACCAGCCTCTCTTCTGGAGTGGATGTGGCAAGAATGCGATCGTTTTTCACCGGAAAAAACAAACCAGGATTTGCACCCTCTACCGCAGTGGTGTCAAAGTCATTTGGGGTGGGGGCCACATTGGACTTAATGTGACTTCATGGGGGCCGGAGCGCCGCGGTGCAATCAGTCGCAGACCGCAAGCATGCACGGCACACGCATGTTTACGTACACAGCCGTTACTTCTACACTACAGTATATCACACAAGTCATATTTATTATTAAGAATAGCTTTTAATATATATATTAATGACTTTCATTATTGGTTTTATACTTGTAGCCTTGCTATGAAAGATGCTATTTTCATTTACAGAGCATCAATAAACCATACGAAAATAGCATTTAAATTAAATTTATGTGCTCTACCGCATATTGCCAATATAAAACTTCCATAGGAAATATTTTTCCTACTTACCTTAGTGCTAACAATAAGGTAAGTAGGCTTTCTAATGACACAAGACGGGTTTGTTTTGGTGAGTAGGTAAAACGTTCTTCCAGTGTTGCCAACTTGGCGCATTTGTCACTATATTTAGCTTTTTTCCAGACCCCCCTAGCGCCAAAATTAGTGAAAAACTCCTGGCGGAAAATCTAGTGCTTTTTTACTGGTGAGTTGGGGTGAAATTGATTGACAGGCGCCAGAGATAAAACCCTCATTTTTCACCATTTTCCCTCCTATGATAGTGGTTTTCGACCAGTGGTCCCCAGGCTAAATGATGGACAGCTGGTTAACCAGATGTAACTCTTTGAGAGCGTAAAAATGAAACCAAATGGACCATTTGGTTTCATTTTTACGCCCTCAAAAGTTAATATTAATCATGTGAATTAGCCTAACTTAGTCTACACAGACACAACTAGAGAATGTAGAAGAGCATCTAGCGCATTCTAGTGCATTTTGGATGTGCCACTAGTGCATTTTGGATTTTGGCAGTTGGCAACACTGCATTCTTCATATATCCACTCCAGAAGAGAGGCTGGTCGGGTGGAGTAATGGCCGATTGCAAGTTAGACTCAGAAGCAGTGGAGCTCTGGACCAGAGCTACAGTACACCTGAACATAGCACATTGTCTCAAGTCTCCACCAGGCCGAAGGCAATGGGGGAAGAGTATGTTTTGCACTCCGTGCAAAACATACTATTGAACATGAACTAGAAGACGTGATTTATTACTCACGGTCTGTAAAGCCCTTAAGAATGGTGCAAGACAGGGCCTTTAACTGCTAAAAGGAATCATCAGACTTACTACAGTGTTTGTGAGGTCCTGAACCATCCATTATACGCTGTGAATCACTGACCAAGGAGAGGTACAAAATGTCACACACACACACACACACACACACACACACACACACACACACACACACACACACACACACACAGACAGACAGACAGACAGACAGACAGACAGACAGACAGACAGACAGACAGACAGACAGACAGACAGACAGACAGACAGACAGACAGACAGACAGACAGACAGACAGACAGACAGACAGACAGACAGACAGACAGAAGACTAAGAGAGACAGAAGATTAAGAGGTTTTCGGTGAAACAAGGATATTGAATGTTGTGAGGGTAATTGTGGATATGTTTAATAGCACCGGTTGGATGAAGGGTGAAGGGAGTTGTACTGTGCTTGAGATAAGAGTTTGGCCCAGAGCCTCGTTGGAAAAATGATAGAAACAGAAACACGCTCCACAACGCTCCCTGGAGGGGCATGCCCCGTCCTGCTCACACACTCACACACTCATTCATTAGATATGGTTTTCAACAGGGTGGTCCAAATGGACCCTTGCGGGTCCATTTGGACCCTTGCGGGTCCATTTGGTTTCATGTTTACGCTCTCAAAAAATCTAGCCTGGAATTGTGGGCAAAAGCAAAAAATAAATCTTTAGTTTTGGGTTTTGTGGGGCTAAAGTGTCCTCATATGGTGCCCCGTGGCTCAAATTCAAAAGAGTAAATAGTGGCCCTGGTATGAAAAAGGTTGACCATCATTGATGTCCTGCACAAACCTCTTATCTGAAGGCCATAGTCTGACTTTTTTTTGTTTATTTGATTTTTGTTTTTCAAATGAACGTCCTACTTGAATAACACTACAGCATCACATGAAAGCAAAAAACGTACATGCACAAGCTTGAGAGGCGGTGAGTGCTTGTGGATCAGATACTGATAGCTGGCTTTGAATTTGAATCCCAAAAGGTAGCAATGTTGAACATATGAGGTTTACACCTGACTAAAGTGCTAACACAGGGTTTCCAGAACAGTGGCCTTGTGGTTAGAGTGTCCGCCCTGGAACTGGGAGGCCGGGGTTCGATTCCCGGTCAGGTCATACCAAAGACTCTAAAAATGGGACCCAATGCCTCCCTGTTTACGCCCTCAGCATCCAAGGGATGGATTGGGAGTCAAAATCAAATCAACTAATGATTCCCTAGCGCGGCAAGCCGCAGCTCAGCGCTCCAAGTGATGGGTCAAAAGTGGAGAACCAATTTTGCTGCGGTAACGTAGTGACAAATCATGCGACTTTGACTTTTCCCACACCTATGTTTTTTCTGAAAAAAATGTCAAAACACTGTTTGCAGACAATGCAGAGATGTATAGAGCCAAACAATCAGTAAAAACATGCACAGAGGACCTTCCTCCAATTATGATCGAGTGGGGGCAGACCTTGGTGCACGTGCTGTTGGTCTGCTGGTTTTTTTTTCCAAATCTCCTAAATCACTGAATGCTCCAATTATTGACTTTTGTCCACCACTAAAAGCCTGCATATATCGGTATCAGTTGACATCGGTATTGAAAATTAAGAGTTATCGGAATAATATCGGGATATCGGATTTCAGTACAAAAGTCAACATCGGACATCTCTACTGCCAAGTATAATACTATGAGCTTGACTATTCTATCATGGTGTACAGTATATGCACTGTACATTATTTTGTATGCATAAAAGTCAGGGATTAACACTAAGATCTCCAAGGCACTTGCCCATCGGGCAAGTCCAAGTCTGGTTCTACTTGCCCTCAGGTCATGGTCACTTGGCCCACACTTGCATTAAGTTTACTTTCTAATTGGGCGCTTTAAACATTTCCTTTTGCAGTCGAAGACTGTTTTGTTTAAGCCACAATCAACTACGGTAAATATTCAACTTGGGGTAAATTAGTGGTTCCCATAGTGGTCACGGACTCAGGGGTCCGTGATCATAGCAAAATAATAGTTTGGATCCAAATGGACCTAGGAGAGATACAGTAGCTAGAAAGCCAGGAAAACGCAGAGGCAGAGCGCAATGACCACCTTCAAGACAAATATATCTTGTGTTGTGTTATAGTGCACTAAGTCACACACTTGCCTGATCGGGCAACCAGGTAGCAGTCTTCACTTGCCCCACCATTTTTTTTTTTACTTGCCCCGGGCAAGCGGGCAAGTGTTAGTGTCAAGCACTGAGAGAGAATGAGCAACTATTCCTGATGATTCGATCAACACACACACACACACACACACACACCTTGGTAGTCTTGGTGTCACAGGTGTTGGTGACATACAGCGTGTCACAGGCTCCCTGTTCCTTGGCCATGTTGATGCCGGTGGTACACATGTTGTCCTCCAGGACTGTCACACAGCACTGCTCCTGGACTATCCTGTTCACACACAACACAACACAAATAGCAACTTCATCAGAACATTTCGGAAGGTTTTTCTGAAAGTTTTACTAAAAGAAATCGATGTGTATGTACTGTATATTGGTTGCATGTGCAGATGTCCGATCTGAAAAGGTTTTGTGGGACGCCTCTTAAAGGGGAATTCCACCCATTTTCTTTTTTTTTCCTGAGAGTGTACAAATGGAACATTTGTACTCTCTCAGAAAAAAGGAAAATCATTAACATGGTGAAACACATCTTGATGATGTCCTCAAGATGTATTTCACCATGCCAATGATATTTTTAGACCTCCATTTCTCAACACAGAATGGGGGAACTTTTTTTTTTTTTTACCATGTCCACACAACATCTCTAAGGTATATGAATGACATAGTAAAATATTGAAAATGAGTGGAATTCCTCTTTAAGACACGTGCATGCACACTCGCATTTGCGTGCACCTGCGCAACACACACAGACACGCTATTAAGACAAGTATAGCATGTTGAGAAAGATTGTTTACAATGCCTAATTGTTTCCATAAAAGTAAATGACAAGACAAAAAACATAGGCCTACTTTTGCCCCCAAAAATATTTTAGATGTGAGAAGTGGGGGGACGCCATCCCCCCCGCGTCCCCCTGACACTACGCCCCTGATTGTGACACATTGTGAGCTTGTAGGTCGGCAATGGAGCTTGTAGTGTAGTGTTGAGAATATTACTTTACCTTGTTAATATATTACTTATTAATTATTACCTTCATTTTAAAGCAATATATTATATTACAATATTACTGTCTGAGCAAGTGTAATATATTAATATTACTATTACATATTACTTAAAAAACAACAACCTTTTTACAAAATATATAATGAAATATTTAGTATCACTATTAATCAAATATTGCGTAGACCAGCGGCATACCTACAATAAAGCAAGCACACTTGCTATACCAAATTCATATGAAATCAACAAAAAACGTCACTCCTGAATAAATAATTTGATGACAAATGATAGAAAATAAGTAATTATTTAACTTCTGCAGTTGTCAAGATAATTTCACAAGAACATTTTCAACGAGACAGATTGACAGAAAGTAATATTGAAAGTAATGTAGCAATGCAGAAAGAAAAGTATAATATATTAGATTGTTTTAGTTAGATAATATATTTATATTACAAGTTACTGCATTTCGGTAATATATTATGTAATATATTAAGTTACGTAGTGCACATGTCCCAACACTGGAAACAAAGGGTCAACTGCAGCAACAAGGCACTGGATGCAAATTGGTACACATTGTATATTTTTAAATTCCATCCTGAATTCCAAACGTTGCTGGCCCACAATAACCTACTGACCCGGCAAAGACCCCCCCCCCCCCCCCCCCCGAGGAGAACCGTTTGTACTTTGTAGTTGAATTTAGATCCTGAAAATGGAACCGTTTTGGACATACAGTACATGTGTGAGGTTTCCAGTGGCGTTTTTAAGCAATTTGGAGTCCCCAGGCAAGGTTTTCCCTGGAACCCCCATCACCAATGAAATTCATTGGTAATGGGGGGGCTCAATTAATTCCATTGCTGCCATGATTACCCAGCATCGCAACGTAAAACATTGATGAATATACAATACAGTACACTGCTCTGTTTGTAATGAAAATGGTGCCCCCCTGGTTTTAACCGGTGGGGGTCACCAAATGACTAGAAAACAGACAGGGTTTGTTTTATTTATACTGTATATACAATACATTCTCCCAAGGGATAAAAATATTAACTATTTTTAAGCTAGAACATATTATTTGTGTTTTAAATGTTCTATTCTAGTTATAGCGCAGGGGTTTTCAACCTTTTTGAAACCAGGGCCCACCATTTATTCAAGCATTTGAGCCCCACAGACCCCAAAACTACAGATTTCTTTCATCTTCTAGTTGTGTAGACTTGGGAAAATTCAGATGATGAATATTTTAACTCTTGAGAACGTTTACGCTCTCAAGAGTTAAAATATTCATCATCTGAATTTAGTTTAGTTACATCTGATTAACCAACTTAGCTGGGGACCACCTGGAACCCTCTCAGGGACCACTGGTGGTCCCCGTACCACCTGTTGAAAACCCCTGTTATAGAGAACAAGTATAATGCATTTATTATGAGGCGTATTAACCTGGGATCCTTTTAAAGCATGTCTAATGGTCGCCCCAGTGCCTCCTCCTCATGGCGCCCCAGGCAACTGCCTAGTCTGCCAAATGGCAAAAAAAAAAACGCCCCCTTCTAGCCAACAGGCATTACTGATTACTGTGTTTGGTATTGCTGGCTGTAGTAGAGTTAACATGGACACAGAGCAGCCAGTCCTTCAGATCTTTGCTCTGTTGTTTTAGGCTCTAGTTAAGCAAACTGCAGGAGCCCAACATGGACATTAGTCCTCCCACACATGTCTATTCTCATGCTGGGACTGGAGGGTTTGTTGTGTTTTTGTCCAACAGCTCACCGGGGACTTGAACAGAGTTACTGAAACAAAGGCCTCTCCCTTACGGGATGAGCGTGAGTCACGGAAAGTTGTGCAGGACTCTTGAAGAGATTGTGACATTAAAAAAAAAGTTTTACTTATTCTTTTTAGGTTTTCTAAGCTCAACTGCACCTGGAAAAAACAGCACTTTTTACATTCAGTAGATTTTGTGGTGGGCTTGGGTTTTCAGGCACAGTACCCTGTGAAGTGTGATATACCGGCCAGCATATCACATACTGTTGACATACTGCAGGGGCGGATCTAGGCATGCGTATGGAGGGGGCAATGCCCCCCCTAAATGCCCAGTCTGCCCCACCAAACACAATGCCATGCAAAACAACCCATGGTATTTCAAATTAAAGTGCTTATATTTAAAATGAGTTGAAACACTACTACTGCTACTAACTATAACTACAGCTGTGTCACCACTAAACCAACAGCATTTCATCATTGAAAACAGAAAACTCTCTGAGTCAGACCTTTAGCTTTATGCATGCTGCGTGTCTGTTGCAACTTCAACAACAACTGATGTTATTATTGATGCTTTACTGGACTAATAAAGGTCCTGTGACCTAAAATGGTACCATTTTATGTAACATTTCCCCCAATGGGAAATGTTACATGACACACTGTATGACAATGGGATTTACCTGCTGATGTCAAAGTTTTCATTGCAGCTCAAAAGGCTTCACAGACACAGATTAAAAACCCCAGCCCACGGAATTTTCAAAGTTCAGGCTGTTTAGTAGGAGTGGGACGATTCACTTACATCTCAATACGTTACCATATGATACAATGTTGATATTTAGGGGTGCCAAATCCAAATTCAGTAGGGCATAAAATTATTGAAAATATGAAGATAAGTCCAAGTATATTGCCATTATGCAGCTGATGTGGGTTGGTATTTTATCATTTCATTTTATTTTATTTTATTTTTGGAGGGTTTATGGGTGAAATCACATGGTCTAGGACAGGGTTTTTCAAAAGGTGGTATGGGGACCACCAGTGGTCCCTGAGAGGACTCCAGGTGGTCCCCAGGCTAAATGATGGAAAGTAACCAGATGTAACTCGTTGAGAGCGTAAAAATGAAACCAAATGGACCCTTGTGGGTCCATTTGGTTTCATGTTTACACCCTCAAGAGTTAAAATATTCATCAATTGAATTAGCCCAAGTCAAGATTAATGGTCATTTTGAATTGTATGTTTGCCTATTTTGTTCCCCAAATCCAGCCTGCAAAAGCAAAAGAAATCTTCAGTTCGGGGGGGCTAAAATGTCATCAAATGGTGGTCTGTGGCTTAAGTTGTGAATAAATAGTGGGCCCTGGTATGAAAAAGGCTGAAAAACACTGGTCTAGGAAGTCTCAGCTGTACAACCTGCCATGGGTTGACTTACTGTATCTTCCAGAAGAGAGAAAGCATGATGTGTTGTTCCAGGTTCCTGCACCATCTCTCCCTCTCCCTCTCTCTCTCTCCCTCCCCTCTCCCCCTCTCCCCCCCCCCCTCTCCCTCTCCCTCTCTCCCCCTCTCTCTCTCGTTCTGAGAAGCCTCTTTTATCAACTCTTACCAGAAAACTCTTTCCACATAAACTCAATCTCATGCTTCACGTCAGGAGAGTCTCCTCTCCTCCACACAACCATTTAAGGGCAAAGTTGCGCTCCTGTTTTCCTTTTCTCTTCTACTCTCCCTCTCTCTCTCTCTCTCTGTCTCTCTCTCTCTGTCTCTCTCTGTCTCTCTCTGTCTCTCTCTGTCTCTTTCTCTGTCTCTCTCTGTCTCTCTCTCCCTCTGTCTCTCTCTGTCTCTCTCTCTTGTATTTTCCTTTGGTGTCTGAAATAATCCCTCAGATTTCCTGTTATTGCCTCTCTCGATCCTCTCCCACTGTCGCATTTCACCTCAAAGGTATTTCCTGGGTTTGGAAATAGTCACCCCCAACCCCCTCCCACCCCCCTGACTCCCCCGCAACCCCCCCCCCCCCCCCTTGCACTACTATAATTTAGACACGATCAGGAGGATGGCGTTTGGTAAATGTGTTTGCCATCACAGGTTACAGATTCCATTGGCCATGTGAACCTGTGGCCCTGCATCTTCTAGGGCTGAGGCTCAAGGTGGTACCAGGGCCTGTTTGGAGGTAGTCCAATATCTAAACATGTAATGCAATATCATCCACCCCCGATATTGTAGACCAGGGGTTTTCAACCTTTTTGACTCCAGGGACCACCATTTATTCAGCATTTGAGCCACGGGACCACCATTTGATTACATTTTCACACCAAAGACCTAAAATTAAAGAATTCTTTCAATTTTGTCCACATTTCCAGGTTGTATTTTGCCAACAAAAAAAAAACAGTGTAAGCTTCTTAATTAAGCGCTGCTAATTCTGTGATGAATATTTTAACCTTTGAAAATGTTTTTGAGTAGCAAATTACCGGGGCGCGGCGGCGCAGCGGCCCGACAGCGCGGCAGCACGGCAGTGCAGCGCACATTGCAGCAAGGCACATTTGTATGCCAATATTAACTTCACATTCTCACTTATCATGGAGGTATGTTTCAGTAGATTTTAGCCCAAAAGTTGGGTGCCCCCAAACATTGAAATCCATGACACTGATACACTAGCGTTCAAAAGTTTGGGGTCACTTAGAAATGCCTGCATTTAGGAGGAAGGCATCCCACATCCAAAACCTTTGGAGTTGGACCGCATTCCATGAACACTACTATATTATATACCAGGGGTTTTCAACAGGTGGTCTGGGGACCACCAGTGGTCCTTGAGATGATTCCAGGTGGTCTCCAGGCTAAATGACGGAAGGTTGGGTAACCAGATGTAACTCTTGAGAGTGTAAAAATGAAACCAAATGGTTTCATTTTGACACTCTCAAGAGTTAAAATATTCATTATCGGAATTAGCACCACTTAATTAAGAAGTTTACACGGTTTTGTTGGCAAAATACAGCCTGGATTTGTGGACAAAATCAAAAGAATTCTTTAATTTTAGGTCTTTGGAGTGAAAATGTAATCAAATGGCGGATAAATGGTGAAAAGCATTCAACCTTGCAGTGTGTACTTGACTTGTACTGTAACTCTCATCTCTTGTTTATAAAAAAACATTCATTCATAACATGACTGGAGTTGTTGTAAGAACTGCCCCCCACCACCACCACCACCACCACCACCACCACCACCACCACCACCATTAGGCCTATTTCTTTTCCCTTCCACCTCCACTATGATTAGATATACAGAAATGAATATTTGTTTAAATATGAAACCAAATGGACCCTTGCGGGTGCATTTGGTTTCATGTTTACACTTTCAAAGAGTTAAAGTAGCCTATTCATCATCTGAATTAGCCCAAGTCTACAGAACTGGAACATTAATGGTCCTTTTTAATCTGTAGGTTTGCCTGTTTTGTTTCCTAAATCCAGTCTGTTATTGTGGATTATTGTGGACAAAAGCATAAGAAATCTTTAGTTTTTGGGGTCTGTGGGGCTAAAAAAAAAAACTCCTCTAATGGTCGTCCGTGGCTCAAATACTGAATAAATAGTGGGCCCTGGTATCGAAAAAGTTGAAAACCCCTGGTAAAGTTTGGATGGTCATCACGGCGTCTTCACTATTCTATCCATCCATTTCAGTTTGGTTGTTTGTTCCGCGGTTAGAATTCGGAGCGACCGCCTCATTACGCTCACTACTTCTTCACTTCGGGTCGCTCCAATCTACTAGTCTCCTCGAGCCTCTCCCTCACGCGGTCCGCCGCCGTGCGACCGACCGAAAGACACAGGAGAAAAGAACATGCTCGAGCACCTCCTCGTCCTCGGAGCGGAGCCGAGCAGCGCGAGGCTGCGGCCGCCATAACGAGACAACATGAACGACCCCACTGGAGGCTCGAGCCAGAGCCATATAGTAAAATAATATTTTAATAGGAGACAACTCAGGCGATTAGCACTACGGATCACCGTGAGCCGCGGCCGACGCGACTGCACTGTTAGCTGGGTGCTATCTAAGCTAAAGCCTCTCTTCCGATGGGGACGCAGACCAATCACGTCGCTAGAAACCAAGGTCTAAGGCAGAGCCATCTAGTAGAAGAGTTGCGACATCGAGGGGTCAGAAAACAGCCTGGTCACGTGGTCCACGTACTCGCGCGAGCCCCATAGGCTTCAATGCATTCAGTAACTTCCGGCTATCACTATACATGTCACTATCCAACAGACGTTTATGTAGATGGACTGGCCCCATGAGGTGAACGGAGTTGGCGTACGCCAACAACGCCTACTACTACATGGGAAAAACAGAGGGTTTGCGCTCTTTGCGTATTCTGCAGTGATTAATCGTAGCAGCGTAGTCAGAGGTCAAAATGCGTAGACGGTACGCAAAATGCGTAATGGTCGGCATCTCTGTTGTTGTGATGAATATTTTAACTCTTGAGAGTGTAAAAATGAAACCAAATGGACCCGCAAGGGTCCATTTGGTTTCATTTTGGTTTAATTTTATTCGCTCTGGATTAGGAGCAACTACTAAATGACTAAATTGTAAATTAGATCGATAGATAGATCGATTGATAGGTGTTTTAACTTAGCTAGCCATCTATCCATCCATCACTCCATCCATCCATCCATCCATCCATCCATCCATCCATCCATTTGACTGAGCATTCCATGCTCAAGCAGAAAGACATCTTCATCAGTGCCCTGTTCAATGATCATCTGTGTCTCACTCACGTGTGATGTATTTATGAAATATATTTATGTAACTATTGGGAATTTCAAAAGTACAGTGTACTCAGGCTCAAACACTTCAAATAGCGAAAATACAAAGTAGACTGCGCATTTTCGGTGAGTGACACGCTTCCGAATCCAAATGACCATTAATCTACAAGTACAGAAGACAGTAAGACAAGTAACTACAGTAACGCATATGCAGACATGCGCCTGCGACTATAGACGTCATGCACTCAGAGACGCCTTCCAGGGTGAATCCTTTGAGGGGGACAGTGCGTACAGGGGTGTGGCTTCCCCTGTACCCATGGGAAACCCTTTGAGACCGTAGTGTACATTCTACACAACAAAACAGTGCACAGCACCAAATGATTACTGTGGTGAATTTGGGATCTGGGATCAATTAATGCACACAAGTAGACTGATGGTTTGTTCTGTAGCTTGCCGACCAGAGCTGCACCAGAGGCGTAGTTAACAATGAGGTGCAGGCAATGGAGACCCCCTAAAAAGAATAAGATCTGAGGGGACTGGCTTGTTGCGTGTAGAACGCGACCCTCACTCACCCAGTGGAATGCAAAGGCACGCCTTCCAGCCTTTCTGTCATGGCCTAGATAGATTCCCTAGAACGTTTACGGTAGAACTGTCACACTGGCTCACTTCACGGCCTACCTTAAAGTAGAATTTCACAATAGTTTTTTTGTATCTTCATTTGAAGTTATTTTTTTAAGTGGTCCAGGTGTTATTTTGTGAAAACACTCCTTTATGCCTGTTTCCCCTACCCCAAAATAAGCTTATAATGGGGCCAAGGGGTGTTGTTCAAGTTCCCCTACATCGCTCCAAAATGCAATTTCGTCAGTAGTGTGTCGACACTCACACTTTCACTTCCACTTTCGTTTCAGCAGTGGTTCAGCCATAAACCATGTGATCACTTTTTTTAATAACTGCAAATAAAGATACAAAAAAACTTTTGGTGTGGAATTCTCCTTTAACCATAAAATGTGTTCTGTACAAATAAGAAAAGAAAATGCATTGTGTTCTGCTGTTTATACAGCAGAACACAATGCATAGTCCAACACTCCAATAAGAGAAAAGAAATATAAAAAGAAAAGATTTCTACTTGAATGTTCATTAAGAGAAAGAAAAACGAGGTCTGCACTTTAGCCATCATCTTTGTTCAATAAGAACCAGCCTATTCTCTGTTGGAGGGAGGAGAATCCCTCCAACAGAGGGATACGACAGTAGCAGTACGTCATTAGGGCCGGGTGGAGACAAAAAATGTCCCAAACTATTGCTTTTCAAGAAGTGAGGAAACAAATTTCGTAGTATCACCATGCTGTCCATGATGTCTTCAGAGCCTAAAGAAGTTCAAATATCATTTGAATTCAGGGGCAGATGTAACATTTCCCAATTGGGGGGGTGGGGGGGCATGAGAAAATGGTATGGGTGGAGCTCCATCGCCCGTGGCGCGAAGCGTCATGAAGTCGCACCCATACCATGTTTGGTTACAGGACTTTTATTAGGCAAGTATAACCATCAATAATAACATCAGTTGTTGTTGAAGTTGCAACAGACTGCACGCAGCATGCATAAAGCTAAAGGTCTACTCAGAGAGTTTTCTGTTTTCAATGATGACATGCTGTTGGTTTAGTGGCGAGTAGTTGTAGTTAGTTAGCTGTAGTTAGTTAGTAGCAGCAGTAGTGTTTCAAATCATTTTAAATATAAGCACTTTAATTTGAAATATCTTGGGTTCTTTTGCATGCCATCATGTTGGGTGCGGCAGACTGGAGTCTGAGCGTTAGGGTTAGTTGTGTTCTTCTGACCTGCAGCTGGTGGATCCAGAGATGAGAGGCAGGGCAGTACAGTCCTGGTTGTCCATGCCACGCTCCCGACCGTCACGGCAACACTCTTCTATGGACACCTGCTCTGCACCTATAAGACAACAATAATGAACGTATTTATATAGGGCATCTCCTATATAAAAAAAAGTCCTTTATATCAAAAACAGAGCAACAAATCTAGTGGAGCGTGAGATTAACCAGGGATTTGGCCTGGGTTGCGGCTCTGCAGTTCAGGCACCCTGACTGGTAAGCCAGCCGCGCAGTGTCGCACATTCAATTCCATATCCCCGACAGCCTTTGCCCCCAAAAATGTAAAAATCAGCCTCCTAATGACTGTGTGTTGAAACACCGGCCCTCGACTTGTAAAGGACCAGGTCCAATTACAATACTCATATGAATCATTTAATGGCAGTTTGCGCAGTCTTTAACGACAATTACACTGATTTCATGCAATGACCTTGAAATGAGAGCGTCTATCATTGGGGGGGATGGGGTTCAAATCCCCTGCTTGGCACTCATGTGTACTCTGTACTCTCCCATGTATTTGTACGTATTCCTGTGTGCGTGTCATCCACAGGGGGACCCTGACATGGGAGCATTCAGGGCCGGATCTAGAAGGGGGGCAGGGGTGGGCAGAGCCAACCCAAGTGTGCATCCTGCCCACCCAATGAAAGGTGATATCAGTGGTTTTCATCAGTGGGCCTTGAGAGGGTTCCAGGTGGTCCCCAGCTAAAATGATGGAAAGTTGGTTAACCAGATGTAACTCTTGGAGAGCGTAAACATTACACTCTCAAGAGTTAAAACGTTCATAATCTGAATTAGCCCAAGTCTACACAACTACAGAATGTAGAAGATTAATGGTCATTTTGATCTGTATGTTTGACTGTTTTGTTTCCCAAATGGTACCCAGCTATAAATGGTGGGATAGTTGGTTAACCAGGTGTAACTCTTTGAGAGCGTAAAAATGAAACCAAATGGACCCTTACGGGTCCATTTGGTTTAATTTTTACGCTCTCAAGAGTTAAAATATTCATCTGAATCATCCCAAGTCTACACAACTAGAGAATGTAGAAGATTAATGGTCATTTTGATCTGTATGTTTGACTGTTTTGTTTCCCAAATTGTGGACAAGAGCAAAAATAAATCTTTACTTTTGGGGTCTGTGGGGCTAAAATGTCATCAAATGGTGGTCCGTCCGTGCCACAAATGCCGAATAAATGGCGGGCCCCGGTGTAAAAAAGATCGAAAACCACTGCTTCATGTGAAAAACTTTGGAGTTGCCCATACACCCTGCCATTCTTCCAGCCCACCCTGGACCTGGCAAAATCCGGCCCTGGGAGCATTGTTGTCATCCGTTATCATCACACACACACCCGCATGATGTCACCATGCCTGTCCTCATGGCCTCTGAGGAGGAGGATATGAACAGCCCCAAAGCTCTTCATATCACAACCAAAACATCTTAGAAATTACAGCCGTGACCACAAGCACTCACTGCAGATCCCCCGACAGACAGCTGATGCTAATTAGGTAAGTCGTTAAAATCTAAGGGTACGTCCACACGGAGACGATCCGCAGTGTAAACGCAAAACTTTTTTAACGATTCACCCTTTCATTCCCACTGAAACGCCCAAAACGGTAAACGAAACCGACAAACTTTGAATCGGCCTTCCAGAGTGAATCGAAACTTGTCCGGTCATTTTGCGTCTCCGTGTAGACAGTCGAAACGGGCGAAACCGTATAGTTTTTTAACTGAGATCCCACAGCGCATGCTCACCCCTGAACAACAATAAACAAACATGGCGGCATCCAGCGTTTGCATTCATTGCATTAATGCTGTAGAAAATAGTTCACAGTTAGTGCGTTTCCAACAACATGTACTGCTTCTATGCAACAACACCACTGCTGTTTGTAACAAGTGTCTGTTCGGTCTGTTGCTCCATAGGTCTGTTCATGTTTACGTTGTCAAAGGCAGTGTTGCCAGAATGTGAGCGAGAAATAAGCGCCCGGGCCTATACTAGCCCAAACGCGACCAGGTTATTTGAGAACAGCAGATCAACAAGTTTGCGGCTCGAGTCGTGACATGATGTTGCATTTTGTGAGCTTGTTGATCTTCTCTCTAAAACAAACATATATACCCTATTGGCCTGAATATAAGAACATTTTCCCCAAAGGAAATATCGTAAAAACAGGCTAAGTGAGGACTAGACATTTGACATCCAATGTTATTTTTCCACAAATTTGTCTAGAGAAATGAATGTTGTCTTATATTTGGTTTAAAACGGTGCATTTATGCATATAGGCTACCATGGAAAAAAGTGACAATTTTTTTATTAATGATTTTAACAACACAAATTTGGTATGGTGGTCACTTCCTTTATCTTAAGTCAAGTTATACTTTCAACAAATCCTCAATAGGCTACACAAAATCACAAGACTAGACAGTCTGTTACAGCTCATATATATAATATAGTCATATATATATATATTTAGTCTTTAATTGTTTAGTTTTTATAATGAGCTAAAACAAATCCAATGAAACAGGCTCAACTAATACTATATACACTCTGAAGAAACAGGCCCAAAGTCACTTATAATACGCAAACATGGCAACCCCTTATCTTTCCTCTTCTTGATATTTGTGCCAACGAGTTGCTACAGCGACACCTACAGGCCCGGCATATATACTGCACCCTTCTCAATGCGTTTTCAGTGGTCAGTGGAGACGGTAAACTTTTTGAGACCGTTTTCATTTTTGCACGGCGGATCGTCTTAGTGGAAACGGGGCCTAAGTGATACGTAGCTTGCGGCACTGCAATATCCTTCAGCTGACAGCATCTGTTTAAGACCCACTTGCTTCAGTCTATTGGTCTATAACAGTGGTTTTCAACCTTGTTGATACTACGGCCCACCATGTATTCAGCATTTGAGCCACGGGACCACCATTTGAGGACATTTTAGCCCCACAGACCCCAAAACTAAAGATTTTCTTTGCTTTTGTCCACAATTCCAGGCTGGATTTGGGAAACCATACAGGCAAAACATAGGACTACAGATCAAAATGACCATTAATCTTCAATATTCTCTCGTTGTGTAGACTTGGGCTAATTAAGATGAGTATTTTAACTCTTGAGAGTGTAAAAATGAAACCAAATGGACCCATGTTTGCTTCCAAAATAATATATTCAAAGATTTGCACAACATTTTCACAATTTTTCAAAAATAGCAGAACTACAAGCTCATATCGCGCCACTTGGTGGCGCGATATGAGCTTGTAGATCTGCTATTATTCAACAGCTAAAACACCAAAACGCGTTCAGTATACAAAAGGGTGAAGACAGGTAGTCCCCGTTTCAGCTGCAGAACAAATTATATTCCTTTCGCAGTCGGAATCAAATGCTGAAGACTGAAAAGGGATTATACTTTTTTTTTTTTTTGGCTGCCAAAGGAATACAATTAGCCGATTCAAGCATTCTCTTTCGGGGATAGAGATTGATTGATGTATCTGTTCTTTGCAGAAAACAATGGGAGACACTTGGCATTGGATCAACTGTTGTGGTGCTGGAGAGAATCTGATTCATGTGGATCAGAGTGTGTGGAATGCTTGGTGGTTCTGTAAACAATCAGCTGTTGCAATCACATCAAATGCATTCAAACACGCTGCGGTTTGGGACCGTCTGCCAAGTGTCAGAGAGCTCTGGCACACCAGGGAACGCTAACATTTTTGCAGCCTGAGGCCACAACAACCAGTTCTACTACCACGGTCAATTGGTATTTTTTTGCGACAAACCCTCCCCAAACTAAGCACATGTATTGTTTTTGTTGTGTTTGTTTTATGGCTAATTATATGTATTTGTGTATATATTTGTGCCCGTTGTCCCACAAAGTGTCTGAGCTGAGCTGTCTGTTTGTCTGCCTTTAAAATGGAAAAATCAATAATAATATTGGGGAAAAAAAACTATAGTAAGCACATTTACTCAAAGACTGCACTTAAATAATAATGTTGATGTAACTTTTACTTCCATTTCATTAACATACTACAATATACTGTTTTCCTCCACTACAATTATTTGTAGCCTGGTAGGACCAGCCTCATTTGCCGTTGCAACACTCAACTTATAAATGTTACCGGTAACTGAGTCTGGCCAGTGCCAGGTTGACTCGAATTTCCTTGACGTCACCTGTTGCATAGCGTCATTGTTTCTGATTGGATGTTGTTTCAATGAAGGTAAAATGTTTTTTTTTTCCTCCAAACAAATCAAAAGCCTTGACAGTATTTTAACCTTAACCTTTCAACCTTGGCTTATGAACTGCCATACGGAGTTCAATGTAACACAGTCCGGTACCCAGGCTAAATTATTTGATAATTTAGTTACTTCAATTGCAGATTATCACAAAATATCCAACCAACTATTCACCATGTAGGATGTACTTGGATATAGCCAAAATAATACCTTTGTGAATTTGGAACACTTTTTTTGTTTGTTTTTTTGCAAAATGAGTTACAATGAGTACTTCTAGAATATTTTGATACTTTTCTGCTTTAGTTTAGTTCAGTGGTTTTCAACCAGTGGTCCTTGAGATGGTTCCAGGTGGTCCCCAGCAAAGTTGGTTAACCAGATGAAAAGTTGGTTAACCAGATGTAACTCTTGAGAGCATAAAAATGAAAACAAATTTTGGTTTCACTTTTACACTCTCAAGAGTTCAGATATTCACCATCTGAATTAGCCCCCAAGTCTACACAACTAGAAGATTAATGGTCATTTATGATCTGTATGTTTGCTTGTTTTTTCCCAAAGCCAGCCTGGAACTGTAGACAAAAACAAAAGAAAGTTTTGAAGGTCTGTGTGGCTAAAATGTCCTTGAATTGTTGTCCATGGCTCAAATGCAGAATAAATAGTGGGCCCTGGTATCAGAAAGGTTTAGTTGAACAGAACATGTCTACAGCACATTGTGGTGTTGCTGCTTTTACTAAAGTACTTATTCCACAACTGCCCTCTGAGGACAAAGCAGAAAGGCGTCAACATTAATCTACACTGTTGATGCTTTGTAATGGCACATTAATGTTGTCAGTTAATGGAATGCTAGGAGGTTGTTAGGAGTTGTACGATGGATAGGGGAGGGGGTGGGGGTGCTCAAGATGGAAAGAGTCTGCCTGGATTATTAGAATTATGAGAGGAGGCCAACAGTGTCAAGAAGACATGCCCTCAGCTTTCTCCTGCATAATTAATCCTCTGAATCAGGGGTTTTCAAGCTTTTTCATACCAGGGCAGGGCCCGCTATTTATTCTGCATTTTAACCACGGACCACCATTTGATGTTGACTTTAATGTCTCAGACCTAATGTAAAACAAAGGTAAACGAAGGTAAAATAAGTTTATGTCGACAATTTTAGGAGAAATAACTGGCAAAACGTTGGTCAAAATAACAATTCTTCTACATTTCCTAATGTGTAAGTAATTCAGATGTTTACATACAGTATAATTTAACTCTTGAGAGCGTAAAATTTTACACTCACAAGAGTTATAGATCGATAAGGGTCCATTTGGTTACCAACTGTCCAGACCACCTGTTGAAAATCCCTGCTCTGAATGACAACAAAGTGCTTTCTGACCACACATGAAACACTAGCTTAAAGCCCTAGTTAAATGAAATTACGTTTTTCACACTTTTAGACCATATCTGTGGTCATTATATGGCTCTACCCAACAATGCATGCCCTGTATATTTCCATCAAAAGACAATAAGATCGCATTTTAAGTACTCCAATAGCCAATAGAAATGAAGCTGACCTGTTTCATCTCATCCGTGAATCGCCCCCAGACAGTGTATTACTGGGTTTAAACTTAAATCATTGTGTATATCTGAACACATCATATGGTAGAAATAAGCCACATACTGTAGCAGTAATGTGACAGAGCTGAGTGACTGTTGTAAACAAATAGTCCTTGCATTGTGTGTGTCACTAACCAGGATAGCAACGGACTTCCTCTTTCTTCTTTTTCAAAATAAAAGATTCCTACTAGAGTAACCAGACACTAGCTAGATCACTTTTACTGTCGGTGAACTTACAGGATGTGCAGACAGAAAATGGGTAACTACTATACACATCACTGCCAGCTACTGCGAACCCAGACAGAAAGACGCAAACTGGGCTGTACCATTTCATGAAGAGGGGAAGGGGGCTTTGTATTACACAACAGTTAATAAAACAGTTCATTTACTCGTCTTGAGTGATGGGGTACACCATATTTAAATACAACGGTATTTGCCTACTAATACTTAATTGACATATTTCAAAATGTAAAATATAATCATTTTCAGCATGGCATTTTCAATCTCAATGTCACTGAAGGCTCAGAGTAAAACCGTCCCTCGCGCTTTGTGCCCCATAGCCTGAAGAGGTGCGAGCTCGGAATGGTTCAGAAACTTCAGAACCAGCGTTTCAGGCAAATTCTGAAACGTCAAAGCACAATGGCCTTCATTTCCGTTGCAATTTTGATGTTCAGGCTGCACCAAAAGTCTAGCCAAAGCTAAAGAAAGACCAGACCACTGCCAGCAACAGCACCCACCCACACACACTGTCTGGATGCTACCAAAACAGCACTACATCGGTGCATAGATAGATGCCTGCCCCATGCACAGACTCAACTAATGCAAACAATGATTCTGATAATAGTTCTCCCAATCCAATCTCAGGTCATTTTCAAATGATTGGGATCAGTTCCTGAGAAGTTGTTCTATAAAAAGATAAATATCAGGGGAAAAAGCAGTATTGGCAGAACTCAGTGATGGGATTTGTGGATTGGGAGCAACATCACATGCTTGATTTGGGACATCCCTACTGACTACTACGAATTACTACTACTACAACCAAACCTCTGTACTGATGCTCAGTGCTGTAGTGGGACTTTTAGAAGTGGGGGGACACCTCTTAAAGGGGAATTCCACCCATTTTCATTTTTCCGGAGAAAAAAGGAAACTCATTAACATGGTGAAATACATCTTGATGATGTCATCAAGATGTATTTCACCATGCTAATGATTTTTTTCAGAACACAGAATCGGGGGGATTTTTTTTTATCATGTTCACACAACATCTCTAAGGTATAATAATGACATAGGAAAATATTGAAAATGAGTGGAATTCCCCTTTAAGACATGTGCATGCACACTTGCATTTGCGTGCACCTGTGCAACACACACAGCCACGGCCACGCTATTAAAACAAGTAGAGCATATTGAGAAAGATTGTTTACAATGCCTAATTGTATCCATAAAAATAAATGACAAGACAAAAAACATACGGTAGGCCTACTTTTGCCCCAAAAATATTTTAGATGTGAGAAGTGGGGGGACTTCTCACATCCCCCTCCACTACACCCCTGCTGACGCTCCATTTGACCATTTGAACTGCAGCAGATCATTTTGATTTGACAACGTGCACATGCCTAAACACATTGGGCTCATGCTATAGGACTGGCTGGGAGTTGACTGTCTTTCAAGGGGAACTCCACCCATTTCAACATTCTAATATGTCATTAGTATACCCTAGAGGTGCTGTATGGGTGGACATGATAAAAAGTTCCCCCATTCTGTGTTCCCAGGAAATGGAGATCCGAAGAAAACCACTAACATGGTGAAACGTCTTGATGACATCATCAAGATGTATTTTCACCATGTTAGTGGATTTCTTTAGACGCTTCTTTTTTTCTGAGAGAGTACAAATGGAACCAAATGAACCCGTTAGGGTTCATTTGGTTGCATTTGTACGCTCTCAGAAAAAATGGGTGGAATTCCCCTTTCAGATACTCAGACAGCGCAGGCAAACTGCAGCGTCTACTGCTTGTGTTTTCAGCTATGATCCCACGCCACGTGGCCATCTTTTGACTTGTGATGGATGACAATGAAGCTCCGCCCACCCACGCTTGGGAATGCAGCTTTTTATACAGTCCATGGAAGTCAAATCAGGGGTTGACACTAAGGTCTCCGAGGCACTTGCCCATCGGGCAAGTGCAAGTCAGGTTCTACTTGCCCTCAGGTCATGGTCACTTGCCCCCCAAAAATATATTGTAAATTTTGCATTTAAGTTTACTTCCTACTTGGGTGCTTTAAACCAGGGGTTTTCGACAGGTGGTCCCTGAGAGGGTTCCAGGTGGTCCCCAGCTAAGTTGGTTAACCAGATGTAACTCTTGAGAGCGTAAAAATGAAACCAAATGGACCCTTGCGGGTCCATTTGGTTTCATTTTTACGCTCTCAAGAGTTAAAATTCATCATCTTAATTAGCCCAACGTGGTCACAGACCCAGTGGTCCCTGACCCCAGCAAAATGATAGTTTGGAACCAAATGAACCTGGGAGAGAGATAGGAGAGATATCTAGAAAGCAGGGAAAGACACAGAGTGCAATGACTGCCTTCAAGACACATTTATCTTGTGTTGTCTTTTAGCGCACTAAGTCACACACTTGCCCGATCGGGCAACCAGGTAGCAGTCTTCACTTGCCCCACCATTTTTTTTACTTGCCCCGGGCAAGCGGGCAAGTGTTAAGGCTCTTTCAGAGTCTGGAATTTCGGTGGCCACCGCGACCACCGCTCAGAGCACCGCACCGCGCGCTATTTCATAGACCTAGCAGCACCTCGCCCTCCCTCCCCTGTTCTCCTCGCGTCCATTGTTGTTTATTTTCCCCTCTGCTTTTCTCTCTACTTCCTACCTTCCTCAATTATAATAAATTCTGCTGCTTTTATGTTTATTTCGTATTCTGTTTATATCATTGTGTCTATCATTAAAACTATAAAAATTATAACTTCGTTCTCGTCCTGGCCGTCGTGCTGTGGTGTGTTTTCTTTTCTTTCTTTTTTTTACCAGCTGGCAGCCGTTAAAAACAAGCAACCGGTGCTCCTAGAGTACTGGAACCACCGCGCGGTGCGGTGGTTAGTAAAATCCGAGAGGAGGGCTGGGAGATGCGGTGGTTGCGGTGGTATGACGTCATATTGTAGGAAACGGTGGTCGCGGAGGTCGCGGTGGGCACCGAAAATCCATCTCTGAATAGGCCTTTAGTGTCAACCCCTGCAAATAATATGCTGCTCATTCCCATACTGATACTAGTGTATATTAGAGCCCGGCCAATGCCATAATTATTTTTGCGACCGTGGCGATCAAATTTTTGGAAAAAACTTACACAGATGTTTAGTAATCAATTAAAATAGTAAAAAAAATACATTTGAAAAACTTTCTAAACTTCAATGGTATTTTCTTAACAATACAGCATTGAAATCATTTAATCAATGATATTGACGACATATCGGCCGATATATATATATTGGCCCATAATTGGGTAAATAACACAGACACCATTGACAATATATTACAACGGTCAGGCTCTGTGTATATAAGACAGGGCTCTCAAGAGTTAAATTATATCTAAACATCTGAATTACGTAATTTCCACACAATTAGAAAATGGAGAATAATTGTTAATTTGACCAACGTTTTGCCAGTTCTCTTTTCCAATTGTGGACAAAAACCTGAAAGTTCTTAGTTCACGAACTGTCAACTCAAACCTCAAATACTGTTTTCAAACGTCATTACTCATTAATAGCATATACAGGAAAACCTTCCCATTCCGGGGACTGATCTAAGTACGGAAGTCCCACAGATCAGAACTCCCATTAGTCCGAACATGCGCTGGAAATCCACTATCAGCTGCGACGTGCTTGATGTGGTTATGGTGAGGATGAGGGTTAGAGAAGGGTTTAGGCATGTTTGTAGCAAAACTCTATACCCTTCTCCAACCGTAACCCTAAACCATAAACCCTGGACCCTCAACCACTAACTAAAAAGGTGCATCTCGTAGTTTTGTAACAACGGGAAGTCGCAACAATGGGAGGTCGGAATAATGACATGGCACCCCAATTCTCCTCCTCTATTGTTCATTATATGTGCATTATAATACTTAAACACTATAACATTAAGTAACCTCATTGACCGCGATCGGATCTTCTTTGTTTCCTCTCCATTGCCGCGGCTCAAACCAGTTTGATCGGTAAAAAAGCCCTTATTTTGAAGCTCAGATCTCCTAAACAGGATGTGCTGTTTCTGTTATGCTGTGTCTGTTGTCTTGCCTAATCGATCATCTGGCGATGTACCCAAAAACATCCGGGTCACAAGTCAGGAAGAGCTGTGTAGCCCTGGCTGCTTAACCCATGCGCCAGCGACATTGAGGGGGCAAACCGGAGGAGAGCCGTTTGAATGCATTGGGTTGAATGCATGTCAATGGGACGGAAAAAAAAAAGTTGTCCCCAATTCTGTCCCAAATGAAAGTCAGCAACGGGATGATCATCAGACGATGCGCACGGACTAATAGTTGGATTAAAGAATGAAATCTACATCTCGTCGTGATACGAGCCGTCGTCGTGACCGGCGGGAGTAATCTACCGGGAAGTCCACGAGCAGCTCGAGAACGGCACTTTAACAATTAAGTAACATCATCACCAAATATTTCAAAGCTCAAACTTTCTAGGGGACCTTGAAATGGGTTTTCAGCAATGGAACAATCACATGTTTGATGTGTAGATCTTGTTGAACCGCTCATTTTCAAAGTAGCTCTAGTCAAAAAAGTGATATACTGTAAGATGAATCGTGAAAGCAAAAAAAACATCTGGTTGAACTAACAGATACACTTGATGATTAATGGACCATGGAGGAAAGGATGGAGTGTTTTAAACCAAATGGACCCGCAAGGGTCCATTTGGTTTCATTTTTACGCTCTCAAAGAGTTACATCTGGTTAACCAACTATCCATCATTTAGCCTGGGGACCACTGGTTGAAAACCACTGTCATAGGAGGAAAAATGGTGAAAAATGAGGGTTTTATCTCTGGCGCCTGTCAATCAATTTCCCCCCAACTCACCAGCCAAAAAGCACTAGATTTTCCACCAGGCGTTTTTCACTAATTTTGGCGCTAGGGGGGTCTGAAAAAGCGCTAAATATAGCGACAAATGCGCCAAGTTGGCAACACTAACACTGACTGGCTGGGTGAAAAGTCTCCCATTATCAACTGCTATATTTCTCTGCTGGAACCTCTGTTTTCTCGATTTATCAGATTATAGCAGCTCAGTGGTTCTCAACCCTCTCCCAGAGGAGACTTACTATACGTTTAAAATTGTTTATCAATTGTTGTTGTGACCCTGTGACATGATATTATCATGTGTGTCTATGGGAATGCACCTTGTAGAATACAGGTCCTTCTCAAGAAATTAGCATATTGTGTAAAAGTTAATCTTCTTGCTACAGATATGAAGCACATGGCTCTGGTTCCCAGGGATAGATTACTTTCAACTGTAGCCCTAATTATTATTATTTTAACCAATATCATGTGTTACAGACATAGGCATGCAACAACACGCCGGTGAGAAAGAGGAATTAATTAGGCTAATACACTGCTATTCTCTCTCTCTCTGTGCTGTTGTCCTCTTTTTCTTTTCTTCTTTCTTTCTTCACCATTACCAGTAAACTGACATGGTCTTTGCCAACACCTTGGAACTCTCACAGAGAGTAAAAAACAACAACAAATACCCTGGATATATCCCAAAGAAACAGACTGCCAGTGGACTCCCCTAGCAACACTTTAGATCTCTCTCTATCTCTTTCTGTCTAAGTGAAAAAAGACAAAAAAAAAAAAAAAAAAAAAATCCCACCACGTTTATTTCACTTATAACATCATTTAAATGAGTGACATGGCAGTGCAACAAAGCATAAACTACACTAACGCTGTCAGCCTCATTGAAAAGGGAGAGAGGGGGAAAAAACACTAAATTGAAAGAACAGAAGTGCCTTAAATCTATTCACTGTTGTTTTATCAAACGAAGCAGAGCAGCCTGTCTGTCTGTCTGTCTGTCTGTCTGTCTGTCTGTCTGTCTGTCTGTCTGTCTGTCTGTCTGTCTGTCTGTCTGTCTGTCTGTCTGCCTGTCTGCCTGTCTGCCTGTCTGCCTGTCTGCCCGTCCGTCTGCCCGTCCGTCCACCAGACAACTTTAAAATGCATTAACCAATTAGGCCGTTTTTTCTACAATAGCTCACAGCGTGACTCTCAAAAGTCTTAAAGCAGAGGTTTTCAACAGGTGGCCCGGGGACCACAAGTGGTCCTTGAGAAGGTTCCAGGTGGTCCTCAGGCTAAATGATGGGAAGTTGATAACCAGATGTAACTATTGAGAATGTAAAAATGAAACCAAATGGACCCTTGCGGGTCCATTTGGTTTCATTTTTTTCAAACTCTCAAGAGTTAAAATATTCTTCTGACTTAGCACTATTTTATTAAGAAGTCTACCCTGTTTTGTTTGCAAAAAATACAGCCTTGTGAACTGTACACAGAATTGTGAACAAAACCAAAAGAATTCTTTAGTTTTAGGTCTTTGGGTCTAAGATGTCATCAAATGGTGGTCTGTGGTCAAAAAGGTTGAAAACCCCTGTCTTAAAGCACCGGTTCCCCAAACAGAGGGTCGGTACTTAGTCGGAACCCATCTTTACTCTCTGAGCCAATTGCCTGTTGTTGTGCTGCATTGTTTAGCACTGTGGGTTTGCGTTCCGTGCATTCAAAAGTAGAGATTTAGTATAGAGTTAAGTTTATATTTACAGGAAAAGATTCCATTTAGGGTTTAGGTGTTTGCGGGGTTACAGTTGCACGTGATTGTGTTTAGTTGTGCTTCAATGTCACACGCCTAAAATAGCTGATCCTCAAGCTCCCAACCTGTAGCAGTGTGTGGCGCGTGTTTTGAGGTGGGTGTACAATTTGTAGGTGGGCAATTTTCAGCGATTTTCAATGCCATCCGCCAAAAAATGTTGACGTCCTCGCAAGTATAGCAACGTAAGTGTGTGTATGTGTGTGTGTGTGTGTGTGTGTGCGCGTGTGTGTAGGCTGGCTGTCTGTGTGATGCATTGTCTGTCTGGACAGGAGAGGAGGCCTGATTTCCATCTCTCTGGATGAGACAGTGATGGTGTGTGTGTGTGTGTGTGTGTGTGTGTGTGTGTGTGTGTGTGTGTGTGTGTGTGTGTGTGTGTGTGTGTGTGTGTGTGTGCGCGTGCGCGTTTGTGTGGTGTCTTGGCAGAGCCGCAGCAGCAGCCAGTGTTGCCAACTTGGCGCATTTGTCGCTATATTTAGCTTTTTTTTTCCAGACCCTCCCCTAGCGCCAAAATAATTACCCGTATTTTCCGGACTATAAGGCGCACTTAAAAGCCTTTAATTTTCTCAAAAATCCACAGTGCGCCTTATAATCCAGTGCGCCTTATATATGGATTGTTTGACTGCAGATGCTTCTATTCTATGTTAACTGTAGTAGCTTCTATTCTCTGCGCCTTATAATCCGGTGCGCCTTATATATGAAAACAGTTTTACAAGGTGCGCCTTATAATCCGGTGCGCCTTATAGTCCGGTGCGCCTTATAGTGCGGAAAATACGGTAGTGAAAAACTCCTGGCGGAAAATCGGGTGCTTTCGTAAGATCGTAAAATGAAACCAAATGAAACCATACGGACCCTTTCGGGTCCGTTTGGTTTCATTTCACGCTCTCAAGAGTTAAATCATATTTAACCACCAGAATTACCTAATCTTCAAGAATCTACACATTTAGAAAATGTAGAAGAATTGCTATTTTGACCAACATTGTGTCAGTTATTTCTCCTGAATTAGGCTGAGAGACTAAACTCAACATCAAACAGTGGTCCTAAAATGCAGAATAAACAGTGGGCCCTGGTATGAAAATGGTTGAAAACCCACTGCTCTCTAGCGCATTCTAGTGCATTTTGGAAGTGCCACTACTAGTGCATTTTGGATTTTTGGCAGTTGGCAACACTGGCAGCAGCAGCAGCAGTAGAGCTGGACTCTCCGGCTCTCAGCCTCTGTCTAGACTCTTCATGTAAACACGTCCTAATGAGGCCGGCAGCGTAGCCCCGCCCCCACACACCCACTGAGAACCACACACAGGGGCGGATCTAGGCATGGGCATGGGGGGGGTGCCCCACCCCCCAAAAAAATGCCCAGTCTGCCCCCACCAAACACGATGGCATGCAAAACAACCCAAGATATTTCAAATGCAAGTGCTTCTATTTAAAATGATGTGAAACACTGCTGCTGCTACTCACTAACTACAGCTGTGTCACCACTAAACCAACAGCATCTCATCATTGAAAACAGAAAACTCTCTGAGTCAGACCTTTAGCTTTATGCATGCTGCGTGCCTGTTGCAACTTCAACAACAACTGGTGTTATTATTGTCGCTTTACTTGCCTAATAAAAGTCCTGCAGCTGAAAGGACGCGGCTTCATCGATGAAGTCACACCCATACCATTTTCTCCCGGCCCCCCCAGTTGGGAAATGTTACATCCGCCCCTGATCACACATCACAAATAATGGCACTGCTTTATTTTTAAACTTTTAAACAGCCATGTCACCTCTGTTTAAAAAGGTAAGAGCCTTTCCTGCCAGGGGGAGAAAAAAAAGAAACTGAAGAGTTTCTTCAAAACACCACATCTCAGTGCCATAGTGCAGTGGTTTTTTAACCTTTTTGATACCAGGGCCCACTATTTACTCATCATTTGAGCCACAGACCATGCACCATTTGATGACATTTTCACCCCACAGACCCCAAAACTAAATATTTCTTTTGGTTTTGTCCACAATGCCAGGCTGGATTTTCGCAAACAAAACAGCCAAATATACAGTAAATCAAAAATGACCATTATTCTACATTGTCCAATGGCAGTAGTCTACAAAATTATTGTCTAGAGTACTACTGTAGTATTTCAGATGATGAACATTTTAACTCTTTAGAGTGTAAACATGAAACATGAACCGCAAGGGTCCATTTGGTTTCATTTTTTACGCTCTCAAGAGTTACATTTGGTTAACCAACTTTTCATCTGGTTAACCAACTTCACTGGAGACCACCTGTAACCCTCTCAAGGACCCCCTGGTGATCCCCGGACCACCGGTTTAAAACCACTGGCCCTGCATATTTCTGATGTTTAGTCTCTGCGGTTGTAGAGTTCAAAGAGAAGCATGCACACACATCTCTAAACAAAAAACTACAAATGCTGCGCATGCTGTACACTCGAGACGAGAGAAATATGTCCACACAGTTTGGCAGCACCCAGGAATTATTTATAGGATAACATTTGGACGACTGCTATCGGTTCTGACATGAAACAAGCAGGAAGGCATGCTATATACAAAAACAGAGTGCAGGGCCCCTATCGTACACAGTTCGTCGCATCTGTTTATGTTTTTGTATATATTCCTCAAGTCCTGGTGGTGTTCCTTGACGTAACTGGTCTGGTGTAATGCCTGGGAGATTCCCTGAAGGAATTCTGCTGTTCAAACTAATTTAATTAATTTACTAATTTAATATAGTTTGAACCCTCCTCCAACCTGGGGAGGCAGTGGACTGGCCTCATGCTTCCTTCAATGCATGAGGAGTCCAAGCTGCCATTTTTTCACCTGACAGGGGGTAGTTTCCCTGATTGGACGTAGCGCGTGGAAGAAACACGTTATTCCAACCAGCTCCGGACCCCTCCATCAGGCGCCCCGGCTGGCCAGGGGGAGGCAGTTTAGAGCCCAGGATTACTGCATGTTTTTGTGAGGGCATCTACCCTAGGGGACACGGGGAGAACATGCAAACTCCACACAGAAAGGCCCTTTCACCAACCCTGCCTCGGGTATGGGCACTGATGATGCAGAGGAGGAGACACGCCGCCAGCACCCACAGTGGCGTCCCTAGCGGGAATCGAACCCAGGACCTTCTAGCACTGAGGCGACAGCACTAACCAATAACTGTAGCACCACCAAACTAAACATTTTGGTTAAAATAAGTGCTAATTTAATTTGCATTCAATTTCAAATTGTGTCCAGACTGTTTAGTTTCATCATTTCCCATTTCACTTGATCATCCTCTATGTGCTCTCAATTGATTTATTGGACAAAATACTTAATTTAGCAAAACAAACAAACACCTATTGCACCTTAATTCACCTGCGGGAACAGTGACTTACTGTAAATGTCACAGTATCAGTACTATTATCTCTTAGTCTCTTGAAGCTTTGGAACTTTGGAAGTATAACAGTATGCCTTTCAATCCATCAATCAATCAATCCATCAGTTACTGCAATTTAACCTGAAATTATCCACCAACCTCAAAATGATCACCACAAGATCAAATCTACATACCGATACATCTCTCAACAAACTAACTGCCTCACCCCCAAGACTCATATCACCTTCTCCAGCTCAAACTACAGTGAGGGGATGTACAACATTTGTTTGTCCCTGTCCACTCCACCGCTCTCATTGACTTCAATGTATTCTCCGCGGTTTCGAGCTGCAGCTTGCCACCCAGCATGACGAATCTGCCGATTCCGTTTGCCAGGTAGAGAAAATGACGTTGGCTTCCCTTCCTCCTATTTTCTCCTTGGTCCAACCTGAATCAGATCTGAGCCACATGCAGCTTGGGATCTGATTTGTCATGCGAGTCATGTGACCTAATCGGATTTCTGTCTTGAAGTGACTCAGATCTGACTCCGGTCTAGATTTGGCTGCCAGTGTAAACCAGACCTCAATAGAGATGCGCAGTGACGTCACCGCCCCTGTTCCACTAGTGGATTCCCCATTCATTTTTCTCATAGACTTTTCGAAAATAATTTATATCAAGACGATTACGCCGCGGACAAAGCCAACTCAAGTTCTGACGAATCATGATGACACACACAAACTTTTGGGACAATAAAATAATTTCTAAGATGAAAAACGAAACAAAAAGTCTTGTATCATGCCGTTTTCTACTTCTTCCTAATTATATATTATATGACGATATTGTGTTTGTTGTCATGATTTGTCACAACCCGAGTTGGCTTTGGCCGCGGCGCAATTGTGTTTTTATTAACCATTTTCGAAAAGTCTATGAGGAAAATGAATGAGGAATCCACTAGTGGAACAGGGCTGGTGATGTCACTGCGCAGGTCTATAACTCTGGAACTGCATGGGAACAGCGTGGTTCCAATCCAGCCTGCCCTCTGGCCACTCTACACCACAGACCCTGACCTATATCACTGGCCCAACAAAGGTTATCTGGTTTAGATAAGACCCCAGTGGGGGTGCTTTTATCTAGGAGAGTGGTTTACAACCTTTTTCATACCAGGGACCACTATTTATTCAGCGTTTTAGCCACAGACGACCACCATTTGATGCTGAAGTTTAATATCTCAGACCCCAGAACAGGGATTTTCAAGTTTTTGTCTACAATTTAGGACGTTGGCAAAACATTGGTCAAAATAACAATTCTTCTACACTTTATAATTGTGTAGATCAGGGGTTTTCAACAGGTGGTCTGGGGACCACCAGTGGTCCTTGAGAGGGTTCCAGGTGGTCCCCAGCTAAGTTGTTTAAACAAATGTAACTCTTGAGAACGTAAAAATGAAACCAAATGGACCCTGGTGGGTCCATTTTGTTTCATTTTTACACATCATGCGAATTAGTCCTAATCTACACAACTACTGTAGAAGATTAATGGTCATGGACAGAAGCAAAATACATCTTTAGTTTTCAGGTCTGTGGGTCTAAAAATATCCTCAGTTGGTGGTCCGTGGCTCAAATGCTGAATAAATGGTGGGCCCTGGGATGAAAAAGGTTGAAAACCCCTGGTGTAGATTGTTGAAAATCAAGTCATTCAGATGTTTAAATATAATTTAACTCTTGAGAGTGTAAACATGAAACCAAATTGACCCTCAAGGCTCAAGGGTCCATTTGGTTTCATTTTTACGCTCTCAAAGAGTTACATCTGGTTAACCAACTTTCCACCATTTGGCCTGGGGACCACCTGGACCTATCTCAACCACTGGTGGTCCCCGGATCATGCACTGGTTGAAAACCACTATATATTACCTTTCATTGGGTGGGCAGGAGGATGCACATTTGTGTGAGCTCTGCCCACCCCTGCCAACCCCTCTAGATCCGGCCCTGGGTCACACACAAGGCAGGGACCCTGCCCTGTGTGAAAACTGCCCCATGTTGTCTGGACCGTGAGTGACCCCACAGTAACTCATAGGAAACACCCTGACCACCCTGACCACCCATACTATACCATCACATACTTAACCCTTCACCCTGCAAAGCACAGTACCAAAGGGAGGAGGAGAGGAGAGCTATAGGGGGTCTCCCTGACTGAACTTATCAAAGTGTGGATCCCCAGGGGTGGCTGGTTGGGGGGGGGGTCCCCCCAATTAAAGGACCACTTCGCCACTTTTCAACGTATCTTCATATAACAGGTCCTCACTAATGTACGTCATAAAATACCACTATTTTTTTCTACTCGGTCTGTGTCTCACATGAGCAGGGCTATGTGGGCAGTTCAGAAACTTATTCCAATGACATTTTTTACGCTCTCAAAGAGTTACACCTGGTTAACCAACTTTCATCATCATTTCGCTGGGGACCAGCTGGAACCCTCTCAAGGACCACTGCTGCTGGTGGTGGTCCCCGGAGCACCAGCAATTAACAATTACATCAACCACAACAATTAATTTAGATCAACCACAAAGAAACCCCCCAAAAGCACAACAAACGAGAAAAGCGGCAGATGAGAAATGACTCAGCTCTCTCTCGTACATCAGCCTATATAGGAGCTCTACAAAACAATGCTCGTTGGATCAAACATGAACGCAGCAGATGAGCAGACGCTTTCTACCCCATTTACACATTTTTTTTTTTTTAAAAGGTAAGAAGAACTTACCTTGTCCGTGTATACGTCGCAGCAGAGCGCACAGAAACACCGTTACTAGGATCCAGGAGGGAGCCATTGGAGAGAGAGAAGGATTGTAAAGCCAACAGCAGAAGTAGTCCAACAGATTGCTGATATTTTGGGGACTAGGTGTGAATCAACAGCGACTCTCTCACGCTCTGTCTGCAGACTGTGTGTGTGTGTGTGTGTGTCTGTCTGTACTTGGCTGGCTGCTAAACTGCACCTCACTGAGTGAGAGAGTGTGTGATTGAATGAGAGCAGAGAGAGCAGATGACCAGTGTTGCCAACTCCCCAAAATCCAAAATGCACTATATAGTCCAGGCAAAATAGCGTTTCAAGTGGAATAAATTGTAACATGGGATTTTTCTTCACAGATCATTTCTTTGAAGTCTCCAGAACAACATACTAAAAGTCCCAAGAAATCCAAGTTGCGCAAATATGTTTAATTTCATAAAGTAATAAAATACATAGGCTCCAATGGAGCCCCCTTCCTATACAAACCCATTATAACTTAAAACTCCATTTTAACCATGATGGATTATTCAAAAACAACCCATCTTTTTTTTGGTGACTGATATTGTCCTCCTAATATGTGAGAGGGCAGTGGAATTTCATTTACAGGTTTCATTTATTTTTAAAAAAATATTCATTTCGGTGGGCATAACCATATATGGAGGCAGCTACATTTACCCATTATAACTTAAAACTCCATTTTAACCATGACGGATTATTCAAAAACAACCCATCTTTTTTCTGGTGACTGATATTGTCCTCCTAATACGTGAGAGGACCGTGGAATTTCATTCACAGGTTTCAGTTATTTTTTAAATTTTGTTTTGGAAAATGTAGCTGCCTCCATATCTGGGTATGCCCACCGAAATGAATATTTTTTAAAAAAATAAATGAAACCTGTAAATGAAATTCCACTGCCCTCTCACATATTAGGAGGACAATATCAGTCACCAGAAAAAAGATGGGTTGTTTTTGAATAATCCATCATGGTTAAAATTGAGTTTTAAGTTATAATGGGTTTGTATAGGAAGGGGGCTCCATTGGAGCCTATGTATTTTATTACTTTATGAAATTAAACATATTTGCGCAACTTGGATTTCTTGGGACTTTTAGTATGTTGTTCTGAAGACTTCAAAGAAATGATCTGTGAAGAAAAATCCCATGTTACAATTTATTCCAATTTTAGGTAAAACATGAGCTAAAATTACTGGCCTATATAGTGGCACTTCCAAAATGCACTATAATGTATGCGCTAGAGCAGTGGCCCTACCATTTTCATACCAGGGCCCACTGTTTATTCTGCATTTTAGCCACGGAGGACCACCGTTTGATGTTGAGTTTAGGCTAATCTCTCGGACAAATTTAGGAGAAATAACTGGCAAAATGGTCAAAATGGCAATTCTTCTACATTTTGAAAATATTTAGATTCTTGGAAATTAGGTAATTCAGATGTTTACATATAATTTAACTCTTGAGAACGTAAAATGAAACCAAATTGACCCGTAAGGGTCCATTTGGTTTCATTTTACGCTCTCAAGAGTTACAGATCTTTAAAGGTCCATTTGGTTACCAATGGTCCTTTCTAGTAAGGATCCGGACTCTATCATAGACATAGGAGGGGAAAAAAATGCGAAAAACAAGGGTTTTATATCTGGCGCCTGTCAACCAATTTCACTCCAACTCACCAAAAAAAATCCGCCAGGAGTTTCTCACCAATTTTGGCGCTAGGAGGGTCTGGAAAACAGGTAGCCTAAATATAGTGAAAACAAATGCACCAAGTTGGCAACACTGGCAGAGAGCAGAGGACTCCACGGAGAGTTGTAATTACTCCTTGGAGAGGAGCGGAGGGGCGGTGCAGCATGCACGCTGCATGCATGCTGCTGACTGGGGACAAACTGTGGGGCTCTGGACAGAGCAGAAACTAAGTCTGATTTTGTGGATGGCAGTAAAGTGGAAGACCCGCCGAAAAAGAAAGACAAGGTAAAGACCAGGCATTTGCTGCATCAAGTAGCCTAATTGTCACACCCATGTGAACTGAGCAGCGCAGGCTGAGAGAGGGAGAGAGAGAGAGAGAGAGAGAGAGAGAGAGAGAGAGAGAGAGAGAGGAGAGAGAGAGAGAGAGAGAGAGAGAGAGAGAGAGAGAGAGAGAGAGAGGGGGTGTGTGTGTGTGTGTGTGTGTGTGTGTGTGTGTGTGTGTGTGTGTGTGTGTGTGTGTGTGTGTGTGTGTGTGTGTGTGTGTGTGTGTGTGTTTAGGTTGCTCATCAGTGACACTTGGAGTCACTCAGTGGTATTGCAGCTGCTTTTACTTTGGGACATACTGACTGAGTACATAGGGACATACTGTATAGCAGGGGTTTTCAACAGGTGGTCCGGGGACCACCAGTGGTCCCTGAGAGGGTTCCAGGTGGTCCCCAGCTGAGTCCCCAGCTAACCAGATGTAACTCTTGAGAACGTAAAAATGAAACCAAATGGACCCTGGCGGGTCCATTTGGTTCCATTTTTACACTCTCAAGAGTTAAAATACTCATCATCTGAATTAGCCATTTTGGAATGTATCTTTTGCTTGTTTTGTTTCCCAAATCTAGCCTGGAACTGTGGACAAAAGCAAAATAAATCATTAGATTTGGGGTCTGCGGGGCTGAAACATCTCCAAATGGTGGTCCGTGGCCCAAATCTTGAATAAATGGTGGTCCCTGGGATGAAAAAGGTTGAAAACCCCTGCTGTATAGGGATATGAACAATGTGGGACATACATTGGAGGCATGTGCACAACTCAAAAATACATATTTTCACATTAATCAGAGGAAAAGACAGACAGAGACAGATTTACAGTAGTAGGCCCAAAGGCACAAAGGGAAGACATCATTGCACATAAAAAAACACAAAGGGGTCTATTTACATACTGTCACCAAACATGTACAAAATTGGAAAAAATACAAAAATCACGGCACCCCCTTTTTAAAGGTATAGTAAGTGATTTGTGTGATTTGGAAAACTCTACGCCTACGTTCCAGGGGTGGATCTAGGCATGGGCATGGGGGGGGGCAATGCCCCCCTAAATACCCAGTCTGCCCCCCCAAACACGATGCCATGCAAAACAACCCAAGATATTTCAAATTAAAGTGCTTCTATTTAAAATGATTACTACACTACTACTGCTACTAACTACCTACAGCTGTATGGTATGGGGGCGGCTTCATCGCCCGTGGCGCGAAGCGACACGGGCGATGAAGCCGCCCCCATACCATTTTCTCTGGCCCCTCCAACATGTTCTCTTGCCCCCCCAAATGGGACATGTTACATCCGCCCCTGCTACGGTCCCCCCAGGAGCATGATGTGCACATGGACACACTCTACAATGAGTGCAACAGGACAACATCATATACACAGCAAGGCCCACCCCCACTCAATCCTGATTGGAGGATGGCCTCTCTCTCATCCCGATTGGACGAAGGGCTTTTATCCCAAAGCCCAAGCTGAAACTAGGGGTTTAACCCGGGCGATGAAGCTGCACCCATACCATTTTCTTTTATTAAAAGCATCAATAATAACATCATCAACATGTTGTTGAAGTTGCAGCAGATACGCAGCATGCATAAAGCTAAAGGTCTGACTCAGAGAGTTTTCTGTTTTCAATGATGAAATGCTGTTGATTTAGTGGTGCCACAATTCTAGTTAGTTAGGAGCAGTAGTAGTGTTTCAAATCATTTTAAATATAAGCAGTTTCATTTGAAATATCTTGGGTTGTTTTGCATGCCATCGTGTTTCATGGGACAGACTGGGCATTTAGATGGGCATCGCCCCCCCCCCATGTCCATGCCTAGATCCACCCCTGCCATATATTGATCCTTCCCCATCTATGCTTTCTCTTCGATGTGTCGCTTTTGAATGATAGTCTACCTGTCCAATTAAACTCTAGACGGGCCTCCGCAAAGTTATTAGAGCAGTAGGCACACGCACACGCACACACACACACACACACACACACACACACACACACACACACACACACACACACACACACACACACACACACACACACACACACACAGACACAGACACAGAGACAGACAGACAGGAATCCACCATGCAGGCAGAACCCGGGCGAAGGAATGGAGAAATAATTGCTAGACTATACATTATAATAATAATTTTATACCAACGGAGGTCCTCTGCAAATTCAATCAGTCTCCTAGGTTCTGGGCACGGTGACAGCTAGAGGCTAAATGATGGTTTTAATCAGAAGCACATGTCTGCTAGAGCTAGAGCTGCGGCAAACACCAGCTGTCAGGAGAGATACCTTGTATCTCCACATACAGTAAATTTCAACTTTTTTTTTTATCTGTCGCATCGGGTGCGTGCGGGGAGAAATCCCCTACCAGTGGTCCTTGAGCGAATTCCTGGTGGTCCCCAGGCTAAACGATGGAACATTGATTATTGAGACCGTAAAAATGAAAAATAATATTTTAACTCTTTGAGAGTTTAAAAAATGATTTCATGTTTACGCTCTCAAGAGTTAGAATATTCATCATCTGAGGACTACATAACTAGAGAATGTGGAACAGGAGTCTCCACACTTTTTTGACTTGAGAGCTACTTTCAAAATGACCAGCTCAACAAGATCTACACCAAAAAAAATCCATTTCAAGACCCCCCAAGAAAGTTTGACTTTGAAATAGTGGTGATGGTGTTACTTACTGTCATAGTGTTATAAAATAATGCACTTATGATGAAAAATGGAAGGGAGAATTGTTATTGTATATGCTACTACTGATGTTTGAAAACAGTATTTGTCGTTTGTGATGTTGAATTTAGTCTCCTGCACCCAAAGCTCTTGCACCCTTATAGATTTGTAACTCTTGAGAGCAGCAGGGGCGAAATCCAAAAGCAACCTCGCCCGCGGGCGCCCGGTTTCAAAAGCGGGCGCCCGCTTTCACAAAAACGGGCGCCCGTTTTTGTGAAACCGGGCGCCCGCTTTTGAAAACGGGCGCCCGTTTTCAAAAGCGGGCGCCCGTTTTCACAAACGGGCGCCCTTTTCAAAAGGTTATGGTTAGGGTTAGGTTAGGTTTAGGCATAGGTTTACTGAGGTTAAGTTTAGGGTTAGAGTTAGGTTTAGGCATAGCCTAGTTTGTGAAAACGGGCGCCTGCTTTTGAAAACGGGCGCCGTTTTTGTGAAACGGGCGCCCGTTTTTGTGAAACCGGGCGCCCGTTTTTGTGAAAGCGGGCGCCCGCTTTTGAAACCGGGCGCCCGCGGGCGAGGTCGCTTTTGGATTTCGCTGGCTCTCCTTGAGAGTGTTAAAATGAAACCAAATGTTATCTAACTCTCTCAAGAGTTACAGATCTATAAGGGTCCAAGTGCTGGGGGGACTGTCATGTGATCTACTTGCACGGCTTGTGTGATCTACTGGTACATCACCATCTACCTTTTGGGCAGCCCTGATGTAGAAGATTAATGGTCATTTTGATCTATATATTTACCTGTTTTGCTTTCTCCGAAATCCAGCCTGGAATTGTGGGCAAAATTAAATCTTTAGTTTTGGGGTCTGTGGGACATAAAATGTCCTCAAATGGTGGTCCTCCGTGGCTCAAATTCTGAATAAATGGTGGGCCCTGGTAGCAAAAAGGTTGAAAAGCACTGCTTTATTGTATAACTCTTCCCCCCGCCTCTTTTTCCATAAATTAATGAAATTAATTGATCATACTCTGTGTCACACAAAAGCATTGATAATGGCTATACCTTTGCTTCTCTCAAATGTGGAATCTGAAAAGTAACTCTTGTGAAACAAATGCCTTAATTTATTAGTGGTTTTCCAACCAGTGGTCCGGGGACCACCAGTCCAGTGGTCCTTGAGATCGTTCCAGGTGGTCCCCAGCTAAGTTGGTTAACCAGATGAAAACTTGGTTACCCAGATGTAACTCTTGAGAGCGTAAAGGGTCCATTTGGTTTCATGTTTACGCTCTCAAGAGTTAAAATATTCATCATCGGAATTAGCCCAAGTCTACACAACTAGAAGATTAGGCTAATGGTCATTTTGATCTGTATGTTTGACTGTTTTGTTTCCCAAGTCCGTCTACTGTGGACAAAAGCAAAAGAAGTCTTTAGTTTGGGGAGGGGGGGGGGGGGTCTGTGGGGCTAAAATGTCCTCAAATGGTGGTCCTCCGTGGCTCAGTGGGCCCTGGTATGAAAAAGGTTGAAAACCCTTGCCTTATTTGATCATAGTGCCAGATTTAATAGCCCATGTCAGGCTGACTTCAGAGGACTCTCCACCCCCTACTGTGATTTGGAGGTCAAAGGTTAAGTATGTGATGGTATAGTATGACTGATAGGGTGGCCAGGGTGTGTGTGTGTGTGTGTGTGTGTGTGTGTGTGTGTGTGTGTGTGTGTGTGTGTGTGTGTGTGTGTGTGTGTGTGTGTGCGTGTGTGTGTGTGTGTGTGTGCGTGTGCGTGTGTGTGTGTGTGCGCGTTTGATGATAAAGAGAAGTCCCACACTGCACTCGACAAGTCTGAAGACAATCATCCAGGCGGTTCTCGTAATATGAAAGGGACAGAGATCTCGTCTGTAGTAGTGTCTCTCTCTGTAGTAGTGTTTCAAATCCTTTTAAATATAAGCACTTATAATATGGGTTTGTTTGCATACCATTGTGTTTGGTGCGCAGTCCGGGCATCCCCCCCCCCAAAGCCCATGCCTATAGATCCGCCCCTGTCCACAGCTCTGGGGTTGTGGAGGAAATGAGAGTTGCTGAGGTCACATGTTAAACTGTGTTAATCACCCTAGAGAGGGTGTGTGTGTGTTCCCCCGGTTCCTTTTGAAGCCCCCTCCCCACAAAGCCTGTCTTGCCACGTCTGTGTCACTCAGCCCAGGGTCACTCCGTTCCAGACGATGGGGACGGGGACGGGGCCCACCCCGCTCCGCATGGGGGCTCTTTCTTTCTGGCAGGGCCCCCAGGGCGTACGTTGCTGCATGCCCTGATACAGGAGGGAGAACAGCCCACATAAAAAGCTTGTTAAAACTTGTTACTTTAACTATACTGTACATAGAGGCTTGTTAAAGGCAGGGCAGACAGACTGACACACCTTATCGCCACAGGCAGGGAGACAGTGATTGGTGTTGCCAGAAACTCTGGGTCACTCAGTACAGCTGCTGTTCTTAGGTAGGCTATAGCACATTGATACAAAATGTACTCACACATTAACTCATTTTCAACATTTTACTATGTCATTGACAGTGTTGGGCGGTAACTAATTTTAGATTACATATTACTGTAATATTATTACTTTTGCTCCAAAAAGTAAAGTAACGAGATTACTCTGCAAAAATGGGTAATAAGTAATGCATTACTTTGCAAGTAACGCCAAGTTACTTGTTTAAAATGAGCTTGTTGTTGCATGTAAAAATAGAGCAGATTTACAAGCTATCGACAGGTACTGTAACAACAGAGATCTGCACTAGAATGTAGAATGTAGATTTTTATTTGTTTTTATTTAAGGAAGACATTTACAATGTCGGATTTTGTTGGCCTTGTTTTCAGGTGCAGTTTGTGGGATTGGAGACTATTATTATTCCAATAAATGGGATTCAGTTCTAAAAAGAGCTCGCTAAACAGATTATGTTGTACATCTCTATTTTTTCAAAGGTGGGAGTTGAGAAATTGGGAAAGTAATAACGTAATATGTAATGTATTACTCTTCGATTCCAGTAATAAGTAAAGTAATGATATTACTTTGTCTAAGGGGTAATGAGTAAAGTAAAGAAGTTACTTTCCTAAGTAATATTGACCAACACTGGTCATTGATGTACCTTTGTGGTGTTGGGTAAACATGATAAAAAGGTTCCCCCATTCTGTGTTCCCAAGAAATGGATGTCTAAAGAAAACCACTAACTATAACACTATAACATCTAGTATAACACTATAACATCTTGATGATGTCATCAAGATGTTATACCATGTTAATGGATTTCTTTCTACGCTTCTTTTTTCTGAGAGCGTACAAATGCGACCAAATGAACCCTAACGGGTTCATTTGGTTCCATTTGTACGCTCTCAGAAAAAATGTTGAAAATGGGTGGAATTCCCCTTTAAATCGGAACACTAGCTGAAAAATCGGAACATAGACAATGTAGCCCAGGCATGGAGCGACCAATACAAACAAACAATATACTGTAGCCTACACGTACAATGTAATGTTCATTTACCTACTGTAACTGCACAATTAAAGGAGAATTCCACACCAAAACACATTGGCAATCAATCTACCTTGATTCCTGTGACATGATACATAATGTCCTTGAGTTTTTATCACAGATGCCCCATTTTCTACATTTCACCATGAGGTCCTCCTCCCTCCAATGCAGTTTGCATTGGTGCAGGTTGTCTTTATTCTAATTTTAGTAGGTCCAAACTACTTATTTTTTCCACACATCACATCAAACCAGACACTACAAGATAATTGGACCACTATATGATTTTTAAAACACTCAGCCGGCACCCGTGCGACAGGAGTTTCATCCTGAGTGATTGGAGAAAAGGGAGGGGAGGAGAGGAGGAGGAATAGATTAGCTCTGGGATTACAAGGGAAAAAAAAGGTTGGAGTTACAAAAATACCCGCATTAGAATAAAGACAACCTGCACCAATGCAAACTGCATTAGAGGGACGGGGACCTCATGGTGAATTGTAGAAAATGGAACATCTGTAACAAAAATCAAGGACATTATGTATCATGTCACAGCACAGGAATCAAGGTAGATTGATGTCCAATGCGTTTTGGTGTGGAATTCTCCTTTTAAGATGAATCTGAATTTAGAAAAATCACAATCATTTGTTTTAGGCCTATTTTACCTTATGTAAATAGCAGTTAAGTTAAGTTAAGTTAAGTTAAGTTAAGTTAAGTTAGCAAAGATATGAAGGCTCACACATTTTGGCTCTCAGTAAAGTACATACAGTATATTACAAATACATCCTAAAAAAGTATGTAACCCACTGTTTTTCCGTTTTATTATCATTAATCATTATTTAATTTTATTATTATTTATTTAGCAAAAATAACAATGTACAGAAGACTTGGACATGCTACTCAGTCAGACATTTCAAAAAGTTTATATTTTAATTTAAAAAAAAGAAAACCAAATAAATAACAGACATATGACATTTACCTGTACAACAATAAAGACGACGGTCTTCACTGTGAGGACCAATGTAAAGATTAAACTGAATTCATTCATTTCAAAACAGATCTGCAAAAAACAATGTTTCGTAACAGATTTCATCCCACATGTACCGGTATAACAAACTACATACAATTAACAAAGCTATAATAATAATAGTACAACGTTTAAGCAGGATGTAGTTGATAACAGCAATGCTGCTGCTACCCTGTATTTCTCTCTGCCCTGGGCAGAAACCTTGTAACTCCATATTTCAATGTATTATTATATACATATTTTAAAATTAATGATCTACAACATCATATTAAAGCACCAGGGAAACAAATTAAAAAATAGCTTGTGACAAAACAATAATATTACATGGCTTGAATGAATGCTCCAATCAGAAGCCAGCGTTCTGGTCACGTGAGCGGTCACATGTGACAACAACAGACCGCTCCGTTCAACAGCAGACCTCCAAGGCCGGACGAACATACAATAGTCTACACAACTGTGGATTAATAAAAGCAGCCTTGTAGTGTACTATTTCTGTCAATTATTAGTTATTTACTAATGTATTCACCAGTTTGTTGGGTGTGATCCCTTTTACTGGATCCATTGTAGCACAGGCTATCATTTTCCTCATTTTTGAGTGTGTAGTGTGTAGAATGTGTATAGAAAAGGTTATGGGTTACCCAATTGTTTGTTTCTTTCAGTTACAGTACCATTGTAATTTGTCAATACACTGTAATACCAATCACAGTATGTCTACTGATCCACTGATCCAATTATTATGGATTACATCTGTGGAGCCAAATATCCACAAAAAAAGAAAGAGGAAAAGAAAAAAAAGGATAGAATTTATACATTTTAATGCCCCGCACCTAATGCAAAGAGGTAATTATTATATTATTGAACCTGGCATGTAGCTTTAAATGCCAGTTTGACTTTTTTGAGGTATTTATTCAGATTCAAACTCACCACTATAAACCTGCGCAGTGACGTCACCGCCCCTGTTCCAGAAGTGGATTCCCCATTCATTTTTCTCATAGACTTTTCAAAAATAATTTATATAAAGAAGATTACGACGCGGAATAAGCCAACTAGGGTCGTGACGAATCATGATGGCACACACAATCTTTTGGGACAATCAAATAATTTCTAATTTCTGTGTCATGATTTGTCACGACCCGAGTTGGTTTTGTCTGCGGTGCAATCGTGTTTTTATAAAGGATTTTTGAAAAATCTATGAGAAAAATGAATGAGGATTCAATTACTGGAACAGGGGCGGTGATGTCACTGCGCAGGTCTATACTGCTGTACATACTACAGTATAACAGAATGCAAGGAAAAAGTATGATCATTTCTCATGACCGGACAACAACGCTGTTCATTTACAAGCCTGTGTCAAGGTTCAGTATTAGTTTGTGTAAACTGTCTGATATGTTTGATATTTAATTATCTATGACCATAATTTAATATCACATTATAACAATTTAATAACACATAGCTACAAGCTCACTGTGTCGTGGTGTCTGTCAATATTATATTGTGAGCTTGTAGCTCCGCTATTTTTCATATGAAGACGTATTGTACTGTACAGGGCCTTATACTCAATTCATATTCAAACTCAATGTCATAAATCCTCACTAATGCTAATTAATATGGGAAGATATTTTTGTTTTGGACAAAATGAGGTTTCTCTTGACAGAGCACAAACGTGTTTGCACCCGTTATTAAAGGGCCACTTCAACCCTTTTGGCAACCAGAGCTTATTCTAATGATGTTTATAGGGCACAAGGAACACTTTTTTTCCCCATGAACATCCAGGAACTTCCTCCCTGGACTACAAATCCACTCTCTCCTTGCAGTCAATCCACAAGGAGGGCACTGAAGTGCACTGAAGGTGGGACTTTTTAGTTCCTGGATGTCCTACCACTTCTCACATCTAAAATACTTTTGGGGCAAAAGTAGGCCGATGTTTTTTGTCTTGTCATTTACTGTTATGGATACAATTAGGCATTGTAAACAATCTTTGTCAATATAGTATACTTGTTTTAATAGCGTGTCTGTGTGTGTTGCGCAGGTGCACGCAAATGCGCATGCAAATGCAAGTGCGCATGCACGTGTCTTAAAGGGAATTCCACTCATTTTCAATATTTTACTATGTCATTAATATACCTTGGAGATGTTGTGTGGACATGATAAAAAAGTTCCCCCAATTCTGTATTTCCTAAAAATGGAGGTCTGAAAAAAATCATTAGCATGGTGACATATATATTGATGACATCATCAAGATATGTTTCACTATGTTAATGAGTTTCCTTTTTCTGAGTGTACAAATGTGAACCAAATGGACCCTAGCGGGTCCATTTGGTTCCATTTGTACACTCTCGAAAAAAATGGGTGAAAATGGGTGAAATTCCCCTTTAAGAGGTATCCCCCCCACTTCTAAAAGTCCCACTACAACACTGCTAATAACCCCAACAAAGTGTTCCTTGTGTCCTAAACATCATTGAAATAAGTTCCGCAGAAAACAAAGCGGTGTAACTGTTACAGCGCTTACTACGTATACTGCTAGCTGAAACAATGTAAACATGGACCTCTCAGGGCTGATAGTTAATTACCAAGTTGTCATTGACATTTTGGCCAGCGATTTTGGCTGAAGTGCGGATTCCCCATTCATTTTTCTCATAGACTTTTCAAAAATGTGTGTGTGTGTGTGTGTGTGTGTGTGTGTGTGTGTGTGTGTGTGTGTGTGTGTGTGTGTGTGTGTGTGTGTGTGTGTGTGTGTGTGTGTGTGTTTCTATTTGCATTGCCCCCTGTGGCCGAAAAGGGAATTGCCAATGTTAATCAAATGAGGAAATTTAATGCACCAATAAATTTATTATTAATCAACAATTTGTTAATTTGAAAGTCTGTGCAGTCTGTGAGGAGTTTTGGTGGCTTCAGACAGACAGACAGACAGACAGACAGACAGACAGACAGACAGACAGACAGACAGACAGTCATACAGACATTTCCTTAGTTATAGTATGGATGGGTGGATATGATAATATTGTGTTTGTTGTCATGATTTGTCACGACCCGAGTCTATGAAGAAAATGAATGGGGAATCCACTTCTGGAACAGGGTCGGTGACGTCACTGTGCAGGTCTATGTTCTCCGTAAATTAAACACATGTTGTAATTGGTCGACAAAACATTGTGTCCGGACGAAATACAGTACTGTTTACGGATGATCCAACCGACAGGTCCTTTAACAGCACAGGCTTATACTGTATCTTTGCAGATGACTAATCCTTTTTTTTATCCCATGATTTTGAAACCTATTTTTTCACCCAGTGTCAATTCCTAATGTGATCCTGGGCTCTACACACCCTCCACCAACCTGGGGAGGAGGCAGCGGACTGGCCTTATGCTTCCTTCAATGCATGAGGAGTCTTTTCTCCTCCATCAGGCGCCCCGACTGGCCAGGGGGAGGCAGTTTAGAGTCCAGGATTACTGCATGTTTTTGTGAGGGTATCTACCCTATAGGGGACACGGGGAGAACATGCAAACTCCACACAGAAAGGCCCTTTCGCCAAAACCCCGCCTCGGGTATGATGTGCAGACACCCACCACAGCAGCGCCCCTATAGCGGGAATCGAACCCAGGACCTTCTAGCTGTGAGGCGACAGCACTAACCACCATGCCCCCACAGATGAGTAATCCTGGGACGGAGGCTACTCTACAGGCAGGGAAGGTCTCCCTGCTCCTCTCTCTGGGGTGTGCTGGTTGCTGCTGGGGTCTGCGCCCAGGGGCGTAGCTAGCAATTCTGGGCCCCCTGCAAAGCTTTTCCACATGGGCCCCCCTTTCCCGGCGGCGTCAAAGGGGAATTTCACCCATTTTCAACATTTTTTCTGAGAGCGTACAAATGCAACCAAATGAACCCTAACGGGTTCATTTGGTTCCATTTGTACGCTCTCAGAAAAAAAGAAGTGTCTATAGAAATCCATTAACATGATGACATACATCTTGATGATGCCATCAAGATGTGTTTCATCATGTTTTTGTGGTTTTTCTTCAGACCTCCATTTCCAGGAAACACAGAATGGGGGGGGAAACGTTTTTATCATGTCCACCCAGCACCTCTAGGGTATACTAATGACATATTAGAATGTTGAAAATGGGTGGAATTCCCCTTTAAAATGCTTCAATCTGGTGCACTTTGAGATCAAATATTTTTCATAATATAATCAATACAAATAAAACCTTATTAATGCAAGCTTTCAGTGGGCCCCCCTACAATTGTCCCCCTTTTCCCCACGTGTCTACGCCCGTGTCTGCGCCTCTGCAGCAGGTGGTATTGGGGTCTGGGGGCTTGCGTTGGGCGCTGGGGTGTGGGGAGTGGCGCCTGCAGCATGCAGTGGGGTCTGTTGGTGGTGTGGGGTGTCGTGGGGGTCCACGGTGTGGCTGTCCCTGACAGCCGTAAGTCCGAGGGGAGACGCGGGAGGAGCGTTCGCTGCAGCCTCCATCTTCACCTCCTGGGAGGAGGAAAAGGTCTGTCCAGGGTAGAGGAGCTGCAGCTCCTCTTCAAACTGCAGCTCCATGGCCCTGCCGGCTGCAGCCACCTGGCTGTCAGTCTGCCAAAAAACACGTTAACAAAGACATGGTTTAAGACCTGAGGTCGGTTCTGCAAAAGGGGCTTCTAAAATCAGTAGTTCTCTCTCTCTCTCTCTTTTTTTTTTTTTTTTTTTTTTTTTTAACTTTTTTTTAAATTTTGTATCCCACGTTTTTGACCCAGTGCCAATTCCTAATGTGATCCTGGGCTCTGCACACCCTCCGCCAACCTGAGGAGGCAGCGGACTGGGCTGATGCTTCATTCAATGCATGTCCAAGCTGCCTTCTTTTCACCTGACAGGGGGGAGTTTCCCTGGTTGGACGTAGCGTGTGGAAGGAACACGTTATTCCAACCAGTTCCTGTCCCCTCCATCAGGCGCCCCGGCTGGCCAGGGGGAGGCAGTTTAGAGCCCAGGATTACTGCATGTTTTTGTGAGGGTATCTACCCTATAGGGGACACGGAGAACATGCAAACTCCACACAGAAAGGCCCTTTCACAACCCCTGCCTCAGGCATGGGTACAGATGACGCAGAGGAGCAGACACGCCGCCAGCACCCACAGCAGCGCCCCTAGCGGGAATTGAACCCAGGACCTTCTAGCTGTGAGGCGACAGCACTAACCACTGTGCAATTAATTAGCATGGCACAGTGCTCTTAATAGATGGTGGTAGTACCGTATTTTCCGGACTATAAGCCGCTACTTTTTTCTTGTGCTTTGGACCCTGCGGCTTATTCAGCGGTGCGGCCAATGTATGGATGTTTACGGCTAACAAACACTATAGGGCGTTCTAAGTCTAAATGCACGGTATGCACCCCAACTTTAAGCCGGCCCGAGCAGGAAATGTAGGGGGACAGGGCACAGGCAGTTCGCTAAGACAGACACTACTAAATGCTTCATGGAAAGCAAACGAAGAAGTGCATATAATAACGCAGCTAAAGTCAGTCGAGCTGGTTGAAAAATAAGGAAATCTATCTGCTGCACGTAGCCTTGGGATCAATGAATCAATGGTTAGACGGCGGACCAACACGAGGAACGCCGGCGCGGCGGAGACACCAGCTCCTCGGAACGGCGGCGCGCGGTGGTGGTCCGCGCGGTGGTGGTCCGCGCGGTGGTGGTCCGCGCGGTGGTGGTCCGCGCGCCATCGTTCCGAGGAGCTGGCGCCACCAGCGCGCGCACCACCAGGGCGAGGAACATGCTGAAAGCAACTTTTTCTCAAGTCTGCCAGTGGATCCTTACTGCGTGGAAAAGTGTAAAAAAAAAACATCCACGAACGGTTTTAGAAAGGCTGGCGGCAGCAGCAGCAGCAGCAGCAGCAGCAGCAGCAGCAGCAGCCGCCGCCGCGCGAGGAGGAGGAGGAGGAGGAGGGGTCCGTGGAGGCGGCAATAAAGACGCCTCGTCGAGCGTCTTAAACATTAAGAGGATTCCTGGTGGTCCCCAGCTAAATGGTGGACAGTTGGTTAACCAGATGTACGCTAGGCTACCTTTTTTCATGAACCAAATGGACCCGCAAGCGCTCATTTGGTTACATGAAGTGATCGGAGTTGCGTATCTCCGGCTACACTCTATGGCCAGGCCTGGATGTAATATTTCTCAATCGGGGGTGCAGCCGAAAATGGCAGTTGGTTTAGTGGTCCCACAATTGTAGTTAGTCAATGTTTAACTACCGCTATAAGCATTTGATTTGAAATATCTTTGAAGTTTTCATTGTTTGCATTCCGTCATGTTTGGTGGGGCAGTCAGGGCGTCTAGAGGGCATCCCCCCCCCCATGTCTATGCCTAGATCCGTCCTTGGTCTATGGCTCTAGCGTTAATTACATACAGCACGTGCAGTTCTGTAGTCGTTTAAATAATAAAAAGGATGCTTCTCAAACAGCATTGTTTGAGAATTGCCGACAATCTCATCTGTGCAAGAACCCTTACATTATGGTAATTAAGCATTAAAACACCCGCGGCTAATAGGCCAGTGCGTCTTGTATATGTACACAATTGATTTTTTCGCTAAATTTGGCCGGTGCGGCCTATATTAAGGTGCGCTTTATAACCCGGCAATTACGGTACAACCTAGTAGTAAGGTTGGAAACAGTTTTTTTTTTTTTTCCAAGTAGAAATAAGTCCGGGCCTTGGAGGAAACCTCTTCAGCCTACTATTTAGATAGCAGTGCTTTTGTGTAAATGAATGCTCTTCTTCAACTATGGAACATTAAGGTGGACAATATCCAATTGGAAATCTAATTCCACAATAGCATTATAATTTTCCATATTCAACATTAATAGTGTCATACTGAAAATGGACAATACAACAGCTCAGTGCTTGAAGCTCGCAGATCCACTATGTTTTGAAAACTGGTCTGGTGTTTCATTTATCATTGGACGTACAAGGTTTCCTTGGGGATGATGAACCTGCAGTGCCCTTCAGGTTTTGAGATGGAGATGGAAATGGAGTTCTTCACATTCTTTTAAAGTGTGCTCAGTGCAGAATACAATAGTCCTGGAAACAAAGCTAAACAAAGCGCCTATTGTTTCACCACAGAGGGGGGGGGGGGGGGGCTGCTTCTCACCTCAGTGCTTCTAAAAGTGAGGTGTGGGGAACCCCGCAGCTGTCCATGAGAGGGTACCATGAGGTCTATAGCTAAAGGAGTTAACCACTTAAAGGTGTACTACAGGGGTGCCCAAAAAAAAACACAAGTTTGGATTTTCTTGTGTCTCACCCCCTAATTACGTTCCTACGGACGAAAAACTGCTTTGGTTAAAATTTGGTTGAATTTGAAGCATATTTAGAGGTAGCTCAATCACCCAGAAGTTTATCACTATTTTGTATTGGAGTACCAGTTCACATTGTGTCACGTTTGCCTTGCAATGACAATGTCAAGTGAAAGTTTGCATGAAAGTGAAAGTTTGCATGAATTAGTTAGTTACCACAGCAGCAGTAGGTAGTAAGACTACTAGCTATCATCAAAATGTCATTCATTGCAGAGACAGTGTCGCCTTAATATGGCGTCAACCAGATCACACAAAACCTCTTGGTAAATGGTGCAAGGTGCATTTACTGTATATACTGTAGTAATTGGTGCATTTATAGAGTGCCATTGCATAGCTTTACATAGATTGTGG
>CM076969.1:48746884-49059384 GCA_039105355.1 Benthosema pterotum | reverse complement strand
CTCAGTTGTTACAGTACCTGTCGATAGCTTGTAATTCTGTTCTATTTTTGCATGCAACAACAAGCTCATTTAAAAAAAAGTAACTTGGCGTTACTTGCAAAGTAAAGCGTTACTTATTACCCATTTTTGGAGAGTAATCTCGTTACTTTACTTTTTGGAGCAAAAGTAATAATATTACAGTAATATGTAATCTAAAATTAGTTACTGCCCAACACTGATCGCAGGGCACGTGCATGAAACAAGCACGCATGCAGCAAACAACACTGGACGCGTCACACGCTTCTTTTATCACACAGTGTTTTCTGAGCACAAAATCAACTAGAAGGCGCAGTTTGTTGCTGCCGGTCTGTAAAGCCCCCTAAAAACATTTTCAGAATTGTATTGTTCCACCCAGATATGGGTTAGAGGCATTTCTGGGGCAGTTCTGAACAACAGAAGGGCAGAAGGGCAGTTCTCCAGTTACATAGATTACACACACGTTATGTAGATAGATACAATTGCAAATTTATTTTGTTTTCAAATAGACCTGCGCAGTGACGTCACCGCTCCTGTTCCAAAAGTAGATTCCCCATTCATTTTTCTCATAGACTTTTAGAAAAGGATTCATATAAAGCCAACTCGGGTTGTGACAAATCATGATGACACACATACAATCTTTTGGGAATAAAATAATTTCTAAGAAAAACGAAACAAAAAGTGTTGTATTCTGCCGTTTTCTACATCTCGCTAATTAGATATTATATGATGATATTGAGTTTGTTGGCATGGTCCGCGACGCAATCGTGTTTTTATTACCCATTTTCGAAAAAGTCTATGAGGAAAATGAATGGGGAATCCACTTCTGGAACAGAGGCAGTGACGTCACTGCACAGGTCTATAGGACAGGGGTTTTCAACAGTGGTCCTTGAGAGGGTTCCAGGTGGTCCTCAGCTAAGTTGTTTAACCAAAAGTAACTCTTGAGAACGTAAAAATGAAACCAAATGGACCCTGGCGGGTCCATTTGGTTTCATTTTTACACTCTCAAGAGTTAAAATATCCAATCCATCATGCCAGTAGAATTAGTCCAAATCTAGACAACTAGAGAATTAATGGTCATGGACAGAAGCAAAAGAAATCTTTAGTTTTGGGGTCTGTGTGTCTCAAAACATCCTCAAATGGTGGTCCGTGGCTCAACGGCTGAATAAATGGTGGGCCCTGGGATGAAAAAGGTTGAAAACCACTGCTATAGGAACATTTCTGTGTGGGTAGTACTGTACTGACCCGTCTGTCCAGCGGGGGGAGTCCTCTCTCACAGTCGGGCTCTTCTTTGACCTCAGGTCGCGATGGATTACAGTCGTATTCCATCTCAGGCTTCACCACGTCCCGACACAACGTGCACAACCACTCTCCACTGCACACACGCACACACACACACACACACACACACACACACACGCACACGCACACGCACGCACACACGCACACACACACAGTCAATTATTAAAAACACTGCCACAACAGCCTCAAAACAAACAGAATTATGTCTAAATATTGTTTTGAGTTTTGAGAATTACGGCGCGTTGCAATTAAACAAAGTCCATGGACAACACTGAACCCTAGAGTCAACTTAGATGTAGATTATTGTTATTACTACAAAACATACGTTATGCGTCAGCATTTTTCTAAAAGATATTGAACATATTCTAGTATTTTTTCACTAAGTTACAACTAAATCAGTGGTTTTCCAGGGCCAGGGCCAACTATTTATTCTGCATTTTAGCCATTAGCCATTTGAGTCTGCAATTTAGGAGAGATAACAGGCGACATGTTGGGTCAAAATAACAATTCTTCTACATGTTCTAATAGTGTAGATTGTTGACAATTATGTAATTCAGAAGTTAAAATATACTCTGAGAGACTTTGAGAGAATAAAATGAAACCAAATGGCCCCGTAAGTGAAATCAATGACTATAACTTTAAATTATCACTTATAAAGTATCACAAAATATGCTGATAGCCAGTATAAACGTACACCGTATGCATATTGAGTGAGAAAACGATGTTGCACTTTTAACCTAGGGACCACTCTGGGGTCTCTACAGTTTGTCCTAAAGGGTAGAGATGTAATCTCTCCATTGCCACAAAACCTTTCCCTCTGACTCTCTGAATTGTACATACTGTAGTTTACTCTCTGCTTGTGTTTCAACTTTGTGTTTTGCTGCTTTGGGCGCCCTCTGGTGGTCTGATTTGCAGGCATAATGACAGCCACACAGTGCATACAGAGATAGACCAATGGTTTTCAACCTTTTGATACCAGGGCCCACTATTTATTTGTTCAGCATTGAGGACCCACAGACCCCAAAACTAAAGATTTCTTTTGCTTTTGTCCACAATACCAGGCTGGATTTTGGGAAACAAAACGGTCAAACGTACAGATCAAAATGACCATTACTCTTCTACATTCTCTAGTTGTGTAGACGTGGGCTAATTCAGTTGAATTCATCTGAATATTCTCTACGCTCTTGAGAGTGTAAACATGAAACCAAATGGACCCGCAAGGGGTCTTTTTTTACACTCTCCAGAGTTAACATCTGGTTAACCAACTTACAGTAGCTGGGGACCACCTGGAACCCTTTCAAGGACCACTGGTGGTCCCCGAACGTACCACTGGCTGAAATAGATTCAGTATTCATTAAAGGGGAATTCCACCCATTTTCGACATTTTTTTCTGAGAGCGTACAAATGCAACCAAATGAACCCTAAGGGGTTCATTGGTTCCATTTGTACGCTCTCAGAAAAAAAGAAGCGTCTAAAGAAATCAGTTCACACGGTGAATATACATCTTGATGATGTCATCAAGATGTTTCACCATGTTAGTGGTTTTCTTCAGACCTTTTTTTTTTTTTTTTGGGGGGGGGGGGGGGGGGGGGGGGGGGACAGAATGGGGAACTTTTTTTATCATGTCCACCCAGCACCTCGAAGGTACATCAATGACATAGTAAAATGTTGAAAATGGGTGGAATTCCCCTTTAAACTGTGAGCCTACCAGGCAGCTGCTTAACCAGATGTAACTCTTTGAGAGCGTAAAAATGAAACCAAATGGACCCTTGCGGGTCCATTTGGTTTCATTTTTACACCCTCAAGAGTTAAAATATTCATCATGTAAATTAGCCCAACTTAGTCTACACAACTAGTGAATGTAGAAGATTACTGGTCATTTTTGATCTGTATGTTCCAGGCGAGCATCTAGCGCATTCTAGTGCATTTTGGAAGTGTCACTAGTGCATTTTGGATCTTGTGCAGGCCACTAGGTGGCGCAGGCCACCGGGAAAACTCCCTGTACTCCAGATGGCCAATCCGCCCTTGGAGCCTACTGTCTCACCTGGGACATGTGGACAGACTGGGCACATGGCAGGTGAGGTGGAAGACTTTGGGACAGTGTCCGCAGCACAGCAGCTGTCCCCGGCCGCTCAGGCACACTGCACACACGTCTTCTGCTGGGTCTCCACCTCGCCCCTCGTCCGTGGTCCGGTTGGGGGTGTTGGCCTCTGTTAGGGAATAATGAATTTTATAAGCAACATGTCATGTTGTGCTTTGTTGTGTTCTTTCTTTTTATTCCTCTCATACATGTATTCTGTATAAGCCTTCACTTCCTTCTCATTAAGGGTGCCAGGTCTTATCAGTAGAGAAACATACAGACGCTATTATTCATCTATTGAGAATACTGTATGGCCTTGGGTCTCACAAGCCCTATCTACTCCCTCCTCTACTCCCTCATCCGTGCAGGTGCCCAGGGTTCGGATGAGAAAGTTACTCCCTGTCTCTTGATTTATGATTGACACCAACATGGTCGGATACATGTATTCTTTTCATGTTAAGCCCTCCCTAAAGGGTTGGGTTTCAAATATATTATCATCTGTTTTCCCTGTTTATTCTTTAATGTGACTTGCACTCATCTCTGAGGTGTTTGCAACCCGCATCATAAGTAAGCTACTATATTGTGCACAATATATTGTTTTATTCAATAAACTTCACTCAAGACAAAGGAATCTCTTGTTTTACATTCATCGTGTGTTTTTGGAGCAAGTGCAATTTTTCCCAATCACCTCACGCTGCTGGGCTTGGGTTAGGAACCAAAAACCCATCAACACACAAGACATCCAGATAAGGAAGATAAGGAAGAATTTCTTTTCAATATGGCTGCAGTGCATAGATCCTGTGTGAGCATGCTGCTTTAGGAGCATGTTTGAAATAATGGTGATATCATTTTTAAAGCAGGGGTTTTCAACCTTTTTGATACCAGGGCCCCACCATTTATTCAGCATTCGAACCACGGAGGACCACCATTTGTGGGCATTTTAGCCCCACAGACCCCAAAACTAAAGATTTATTTTGCTTTTGTCCACAATACCAGGCTGGATTTGGGAAACAAAACAGGCAAAACATATACATGACCATTGACCATATGACCATTAATCTTCTAGTTGTGTAGAGATATTTTAACTCTTGAGAGCGTAAAAAAGGAAACCAAATGGACCCGCAAGGGTCCATTTGGTTTCATTTTTACGCTCTCAAGAGTTAAAATATCTCTGGCTAACCAACTTAGCTGGGGACTACCTGGAACCCTCTCAGGGACCACTGGTGGTCCCCGGACCACCTGTTGAAAACCCCTGGTTTAAAGGACAGCTTTGGTTTTCAACCAAGGTTCATGTTTTAGGTTGTTATTAGAGAAATTTAAAGGTGAGTGTACTGCTTTCTTTAGTTTTTGGGATTTTTTGCTGTTTTTGACGGAGGGCGGGGGCATTTGAACATGAGTTGCCATGCGAAACCCCACTACTGTTAATGGCTGTAAACTTTTTTCTGTAAACATTTTTCTAGGAGAACCCCACTACTGTTATAGAGCTGCGCAGTGACGTCACCGCCCCGGTTCCGGAAGTCTTTTCCCCATTCATTTTTCTCATAGACTTTTAGAAAATAATTTATATCAAGACGATTACGCCGCGGACCTAGCCAACTCCGGTCGTGACAAATCATGACAACAAACACAATATCGTCATATAATATATAATTAGGAAGAAGTAGAAAACGGCATGATACAAGACTTTTTGTTTCGTTTTTCATCTTAGAAATTATTTTATTGTCCCAAAAGTTTGTGTGTGTCATCATGATTCGTCACGAGTTGGCTAGGTCCGCGGCGTAATCGTCTTGATATAAATTATTTTCGAAAAGTCTATGAGAAAAATGAATTGGGAAAAGACTTCCGGAACCGGGGCAGTGACGTCACTGCGCATCTCTATAGTGATGGCTGTAAACTTTTTTCTGTAAACTTTTTCATTTCTTTTTTTGCTCTACTGGGTTCAATGAATGAACCTAGAATACCTAGACAGGTGGAGAGCTTTAGGACTCAGAGCAGCAGTCTACCACAAGGGGTGAGGCCAGTGCAGCATCACCTCACCATTACAACATCAGTGGGGCTAGCATCTCGGTCGCAGATTACAATAGGGAATTTAAGTTCCCATCTCTAGGCCTTGGACACAATGAGAACGTGGGCGTGGTCCGTCGCCGTTGCAACAGAAGCCCAACATGGTTAAGAAAGCAGGCGACGCCGACGGGATCCACCTCTTCCACTGGCGTCTCTGGTTTCCATGGTGACGCTCCTCTACAGTGTAGCTCTCGTCCACGTTGTTAACACGATGCCAAAAGCTGCATTTTGCCATCCGAGGAGAGGCTGTGAGGCTCATATATCGAGCACAGAGCGATTCATTACTGGCGTCGTAGGTTGCACGTTCTACCAATCTTAAATAGGCTAATATCATCAGGGCACCCCCACTTTGCAGTTGCAAAATTGCATTCATTCTAGTTAGTTTTAGGTTAATAACAACCTAAGACATGAACCTTGGTTGAAAAAAAGTCCTACCACTTACCTGGGGTCTTTGGCTGCTGCGGAGGCGTGGTGTGGGTGGGGGGCTTGTTCTCTGTGCTGTGAGGAGGAGTGGAGACTCGCTTCCCTGCAGCTTGGCTGCTGCTGCTTTGAGGCCGGTCGCCTGTGCTGTCAGGGAGGTTGGCTCTTTGGCTGGTTTGGACCTGACGCATGCACACGTACACACGCACACATACACACACACACGCACGCACACACGCACACGCACGCACGCACACACGCACACACGCACGCACACACGCACGCGCGCACACACACACACACACACGAAAAAAGATTGTTTGTTTTTCGAATAATCTGTCATGGTTATAATGGAGTTTTAAGTTATAATGGGTTTGTAGAGGAAGGACGCAGCTTATTTAACGTTAAATATCTACATATTGAAAGGAGTAACGTATAAACTGTCTGGTGTGTTCATATGAGACTGAGTAGACCATAACATGACCAAAAGTTTTTTTGGAAAGTGGAATACCCCTTTAAATATGGCAGTTTGTCACATTTAGTAGATCCTGTAATCATTTGTGGCCAGATGTAATTTCCTGGGGTTTATCAGACTGTGGTGGATAACCGCTTTAAAATGTTTAGAATGTCTGTTCTAAATAGGCTGTTCATGTCTGTATGTTTTAATAGTCTATGCCAGAGGTTTTCAACAGGTGGTCCGGGGACCACCAGTGGTCCTTGAGAGGGCTCCAGGTGGTCCCCAGGCTAAATGATGGAAAGTTGGTTAACCAGATGTTACTCTGGAGAATGTAAAAATGAAACCAAATGGACCCTTGCGGGTCCATTTGGTTTCATTTTTACACTCCCAAGAGTTAAAATATTCATCATCTGAATTAGCACTATTTAATTATGAGTTTACACTGTTTTGTCTGCAAAATCCAGCCTGGAATTGTGGACAAAACCAAAAGAATTCTTTAGTATTAGGTCTTTGTGGTGAAAAAGTAATCAAATGGTGGTCCGTGGCTCAAATGCTGAATAAATGGTGGTCCCTGGTGTCAAAAAGGTTGAAAACCACTGGTCTATGCGTGTGTTGCACCCATGTACGCAAATGCGGGTGTATGTGTGCATGCATGTGTCTCATGGGGCATTCCCTCCACTTCTAAAAGTCACATTACAACACGCCATCATGGCCTAAATCGTGCTGAAATCTATTCTATGACTGTGAAACTGAATCAAAATAGTCTACCAACGTGAACGCTGCACATGACACTGTATCCGTACATAGCTAACGTCATCTTCAGGCTCATCTTTGATGACGATGACCGGTCCAGGCGATGACCTTCGCCGTCTCTTAGCAGCAGAGGATGAGGAGGAGGAGGAGGAGGAGGAGGAGGATGATGCCACCGATCCGCCATGCTGCTGCTGCTGCTGCTGTGGATCAGGAGGCTTCCAGTGAACCGTCCTTGGGAACAATCAGATACCCAACAGCAACCAGATGAAAATAAATGGGGTAGTTGAGAAGAAAGTAAAGCAGGAGTAGCAAAATAAATTCCCGACCACGGCAGGCGTCATATCATTTTGCAACTATGAGATACGTCGCACCAGTTAGTGCGTAACGGCTGTGATAGTTATGACTGTTGCATCCGTTATGCATAACGGTTGCGGTAAGTTTCATAACTGTTGCCACCGTTGGCATAACGGTCAAGGGTTAAGGTGGGGAACGGTATTAGTAGCGAGCGCTACTAATACTGCCACGGCAAATGGCCCCAAAAAGTGGACAGTTATAAAACTGCCGGGACGGTTCACCTAGTGTAGCACAGCGTTAGAATGCAGCACATTTATAGCAGCCTCGGCAGGTGTCGCAACAGTTTGCCAACTGCGACAAATGCCGCGGTCGGGAACTGATTTCGCTGTCTCTCAAATAAAGACTTTACGAGTCAGGAAGAGACAGACAGACAGACAGACAGACAGACAGACAGACAGACAGACAGATAGGGAACAGACAGTCCAGATTGTCATCATATTGGTTTGTTCAAGTCTGAACTAGCCATGCATAGCCAGCCTTCATGTGGCTTTGCATTGCATATGGCCTCAGGCAGATTAAGTGTGGCTGTGTCTATGTCAGCGGTTTTCAACCTTTTTCATACCAGGGACAACAATTTATTCAGCATTTGAGCCATGGACCACCATTTGATTACATTCTCACACCAAAGACCTAAAATTAAAGAACTATTTCGGTTTTGTCCACAATTCCAGTCTGTATTTTAAACCGTGTAAACTACCGTATTCTCCGGACTATAAGGCGCACTTAAAAGCCTTTAATTTAAAAAAAAAAAAAAAAAATCCACACTGCGCCTTATAATCCAGTGCACCTTATATATGGATCTTTCGACTGCAGTAGCTTCTATTCTATGTTAACTGTAGTAGCTTCTATTCTCTGCGCCTTATAATCCGGTGCACCTTATATATGAAAACAGTTCTTAAAGGGGCGCCTTATAATCCGGTGCGCCTTATAGTGCGGAAAATACAGTACTTAATTAAGCGGTGCTAATTCAGATGATGAATATTTTAACTCTTGAGAGTGTAAAAATGAAGGCAGGGAAACAGATTAGAGCGTGAAAAAGAGAGTGTTACAGCAGATATGTGTATAGATAAATTTCAGCTCACCCTGGTTTCTCCTCCTGGGATACAGCAGCAGGGCACGCCGGTGAGCTCTGCAGTGCTTGAGCTGATAGCGGCACAGAAGAGAAAACAAAATGTTGATCCCAGCGACGTGTCATTAGCGTATTCATGAGGGGTTGTTCATAGAGGCGTGGCGTAATGCAAAATTCATAAATCCTGGAGTTGGTGTGTACTGGAGTTAACTGTGTAATACACATATCATCTCATTGGTCAAAAAACAATACTAAAAATATGGTAGAGTAGACCATAAAAAATCCAAAAATTTCCTTTGTATTGTTGACCTATTTCTAAAATATTAGCACATCCTTCCTATGTATTTTGTGTCCATCTCATTATGCCCAAAAAGTACAACTGCAGCAACTCCCACCACAGGACTATGGCAATCAATTAATACAGTTGACACCACTATATTAAAGAGGGGTGCCGTGATTTTTGTATTTTTTTCCAATTTTGTACATGTTTAAGAGGTGACAGTATGTAAATAGACCCCTTGGTATGTTTTATATGTACAATGATGTCTTCCCTTTGTATTTAGGGTTTCTTCCTGGGGGCTGAAACCTTTCCAGTCAAACAGGCCAATGAAAAAAACTTCAATATAGTGACATCATGTGCTCAGCCCCTCCCCTAACCCCTCCCCCTTTATCATGCAACTAAAGATGTGGGAGTGGCTTCAGTTCAGGTGGATCTCCACCCATCACCACCCATCAGGCAAACCAGGCATACTTAATGAACTGGTAGGGTGGATCATAAAAGTGACAGTTTAACAAACACTGTACACTTTTTGGAAAACAAAAATAAAAATAAAAATAATAATAATAATAATAATAATACTTTTCATATAACATTAATACCTGATGATCATGTTTTAGGGTAGAAAAAATCATGGCAGTTCACCTTTAATGGAAAGTATTTCATCCAACTTAAGTTCCAAAAATGTGAAATATCCCTTTAAGGCTGTACCAAACGGTATAGCCGTAGGACCGTACCATTTCTCTGTGGGTAGCTGGGCCTCAGCATTTGAATGGTGCCACCTGGGTCACTCCTCTTGTTCAGATAGGAGGCCTCCATCTAAAAACACATAACAAACACTTAATGCAGGGGTTTTCAACCAGTGGTCCGGGGACCACCCGTGATCCTTGAGAATGTTCCAGGTGGTCCCCAGCCAAGTTGGTTAACCAGATGTAACCAAATGGACCCTTACGGGTCCATTTGGTTTCATTTTTACACTCTCAAGAGTTAAAATATTCATCATCTTAACACAACTAGAAGATTAATAGTCATTTTGGTCTGTATGTTTGCCTGTTTTCCCCCCAAAAAATCTAGCCCAAAGCAAAAGAAATCTTATCGTTTGGGATCTGTGGGGTTAAAATGTCCTCAAATGGTGGTCCGTGGATGACATTCTGAATAAATAGTGGGCCCTGGTACCAAAAAGGTTGAAAACCACTGACTTGTGTATAAGGTTAACACATTGACTTGAATACATTTATTACAGTGACATTCAACAGCCAGGGTACTGTAAATGTCAGGAACCAAATGGACCCTTACAGATCTTTAACTCTGAGGAGAGTATAAACGTACATGATGCACTATTTTTTTAACACTATTTAAAGAGATATTTAACTTTCAAAAAAAACTTTTCATCAGTTTATGGTCAATGACTTGACTACTGTGAACACCCCATACAGTTTATAAGTCTCTCCATTCAGACAATATCAGTCACCAGAAGTGTGTTTTTCTATCATGGTTAAAATGGAGTTTTAAAAGGATCCCTGTATAATGAGATAAATATGGATAATACATTATACTTGCCCTCTATGACTAGAATTGAACATTTAAAACACATACAATAAGCTCCTTAGTTTAAAAATAGTTAATGTTTTTATCCCATGGTGGCCGCCATTTTACCAGCCTGTCACATGACCTGTCACTGTGATGACGTCACAGTAGATCTGTTGTATAGAACATAGTATGGAACGTTAGATGATTATACAGGCTTAAAACGTAAAACATCAACTGTTCTGTTTGTAATGACAATGGTGATTGGCGACCCCCGCTGGTGAAATAAAGCAAGTGAAAAATGTAAAATAAACCATAGGAAGAGGAAAATGTATAGTTGTTTACATTCCATTCCATTCACTTCTACTGCGGAGCAATGCAATGTGACGTCATCACAGTGACAGGTCATGTGACAGGCTGGTAAAATGGCGGCCACCATGGGATAAAAACATTAACTATTTTTAAACTAAGGAGCTTATTGTATGTGTTTTAAATGTTCAATTCTAGTCATAGAGGGCAAGTATAATGTATTATCCATATTTATCTCATTATGCAGGGATCCTTTTAAGTTATAATGGGTTTGTATGGGGAGGGGGCGGGGCAGCTAAGATGAATATAAAATATCTAAATATTGAATCAATTAATATACCGGTAGCCTGGTCTAGCCCTCAATGATTTTGGCCTTGGGGGCGGGGTGTCGTGGGATCCACACGGCGGAAGTGCTGCGCTCTGATTTGATCTCACTAACGTGTCGTCATCTCCGGCCCCTCACCGCGCCCGTCCACTGCTGTTCTACGTCACATCATTTAGAGCGACGCCCACCCCGGAAGGTTCACTCCCCCCTCAAGGCCACTTTCCAACGTGCGTTAGTCCAGGCTTTCCGTTTTCGCGCAACGCGAATGAAAATGAAAGCCTGGGTGTCGAGCCTAATATACCGGTAACACTGGCCGGGGTGTTCACATGAGACAGAGTAGACAATAAAATCAACAAAGGTTTTTCTGAAAGTGAAATATCCCTTTAATACTACTGTACACATAGGCTATTCAATTGTAAGCTTGTAGATCTTTCTATCCTAAAAAATAGCAGATTTACAAGCTCAGAGTGTGTCGATGTGTAACGCAAGCTGGTAGATCGGCTATTATTGACTAAAAGAAAGAAAAGTACCAATACAGTATATCGATTAACAGACACACAAACCTTCTCTTCTGGGGATCCCTGGCACAAAGTCCCTTCAGTCCCTTCAGGTCCCAGGCCAAAATACATATCAATTTTGGGGGTCCGTGACATGACAAAGTTAGAGAAATCCTGAATTAAGGCACTTGCCAGCTGCCGCGAGTGAGGAGAGCACACACCGCCGTTGCTGGGAAGCGGTGCATTATGGGTAGCATAAAGCTGCGATGTGGACAATATGTCCACAGGTTTGGGTTGCTGAATGGGACTGCTGCCTAGCCCCCTCTGGTGGCTGGGGCTGCTCACTACACCCCTCTGGTGGCTGGGGCTGCTCACTACACCCCTCTGGTGGCTGGGGCTGCTCACTACACCCCTCAGTGGCTGGACAGACTGCAGAGAAAAAAGCAGATAAAACAAGTTTTTTTAGACGGTGGTCGGCAGCCAAATAAAAGATAATTCTGGGGCGTCCTTGGGATGAAATATGTTGAGCATCACTGACACAGGAAAATAGATTTTACCAGAAAAACTAGAATGTAGTGTCAGAAACTAGAATCTATTTTTAAAAAACTAGAATCTACCATCGGGAACTAGAATCTAGTGTCATAACCACTAGAATCTAGCATTGAGAACTAGAATCTAGCGTCAGAAACTAGAAACTAGCATCAGGCACTAGAATCTAGTGTCAGAAACTAGAAACTAGCATCAGGCACTAGAATCTATTGTCAGACACTAAAAACTAGCATCGGGCACTAGAATCTAGTGTCAGACACTAAAAACTAGCATCAGGCACTAGAATCTAGTGTCAGACACTAAAAACTAGCATCAGGCACTAGAATCTAACATGAGGAACAAGAATCTAATGTCAGACACTAAAAACTAGCATGAGAAAATAGAATCTAGAGTCAGACACTAAAAACTAGCATGAGGCACAAGAATCTAGTGTCAGACACTAAAAACTAGCATGAGGAACTAGAATCTAGTGTCAGACACTAAAAACTAGCATGAGGAACTAGAATGTAGAGTCAGACACTAAAAACTAGCGTCAGGATATTTTTCAGAATATTTTTTTCCTCTATACCAGGGATTTTCAACAGGTGGTCTGGGGACCACCAGTGGTCCCTGAGAGGGTTCCAGGTGGTCCCCAGGCTAAATGATGGAAAGCTTATGTACCAGATGTAACTCTTGAGAATGTAAGAATGAAACCAACTCTCAAGAGTTAAAATATTCATCATGTGAATTAAAACCACTTAATTAAGAAGTCTACACGGTTTTGTTTTCAAAATCAAGCCAGGAATTGTGGACAAAACCAAAAGAATTCTTTAGTTTTAGGTCTTTGGGGTGAAAATGTAATAAAAATGGTGGTACATGGCTCAAATGCTGAATAAACGGTGGTCCCTGGTGTCAAAAAGGTTGAAAACCTCTGCTCTATACCTATTGTTTTTTGGTTTCCCCAAAATACACCTCTATCTACCAAACAAACCTAATAATCAGTGAAAACACCAAAGTACAACTAGAGGGCAGTGTGTCCGTGGAGAAAAGTATTTATGTACTTGTTATGTACTGAGAAATCTGCCTTTCTTTGTACTTATTTTCTTCGTCTTCGTTTGGTAAACACAGGCCGAAGTTGCATGCTATGCCTTTAAGCGAAATAGCCTTGGTGGTGAGTGAGGCTCAGACAGCCGCAATCACTGTCACGTCATCACCAACGCTGTCACCTCCTATGAACATGTGATAATAGACACAGAGATGAAAGGGCTGCCGGTCATGAAGGGCACAGAGCACAGCGCACACAGCACTAGATAACAGGGGCGGATCTAGGCATGGGCATGGGGTGCCCCCCCCCCAAATGCCCTGACTGATGGCATGCAAAACAACCCAAGATATTTCAGTGCTTAGCGCTTAAAAGTATTTGAAACACTACTGAAAATGGTAGTGTTTCATCGCCTGTGGTGTGAAGCGATGAAGCTGCCCCCTTAACATTTTCTCCTGCCCCCCCCCCCAATTGGGAAATGTTACATCCACCCCTGCTAGATAAGAACATGAACTGTGTGTTTGGTCAACAACGCATCGGCAGCAGCACAGGCTGTGACTTGAGAAAATCTGCTTTCAAGTCAAATACAAACGCAAAATTATTTTCTCTGTTGTGCAGGAAAAATAGGCCAATCTGGGATGATTGGTGTGGCTGGTCTGCACTCGTAACAAGATATGCACATGGCATTAAATATTTTCAATATTTTACTGTCAATGTCATTGATGTACCTTAGAGGTGCTTGGTGGACATGATAAAAATGTTCCCCCATTCTGCGTTCCCAAGAAATGGAGGTCTGGAGAAAATCATTAACATGGTGAAACATCTTGATGACATCATCAAGATGTATTTTCACCATGTTAATGGATTTCTTTAGACAATTCAATTTGGTTCCATTTGTACGCTCTCAGAAAAAAAAATGAAAATGGGTGGGGTTCCCCTTTAACAGACACGCAAACCTAGCATGGTCCAAAGGCAGCTCCTCTATAGCCAAAGACTTGTATTGAGAACACCAAGGGACATATCGCATTCATTTACTGCAGATCGTTTTGTAGTAATAGTAAAACAAACATAAAACACTTAGTTGTTACTGCACAATACTTTAAAACATTTGACATGTTTTTGCCACTCTTGTTGAAATCAGTGTATTTTAAATATCCCATAAAGCAAATTCAGCTTTTTTCGTTTAGTCATAAAAAGCAACGGCCATTTTTACACCCCTGGACAAAAAAATAAAACTTTATTTCACAGCATTGTGGAATAAGACCACTTCATGTGTTAGGGTTCATGTCGAGCGGTAGGTTTGGAGGTAGGACTCCGTATAAAGTGGTTAGAAGCCGAAGCCCCGCACCCTCTCCCTCAGCGGAGCTGCTGCTGCTTTTGTGGTGGTGGTGTTGTTGTTGGTCGATAGCTAGCTAGTAGCAACAGTGTTTTGCCTGTAGGCTGACAAAAACAAGAAAGCACTGACATTTGTTTGCTCTCGATGCGTGATTTCTGAGTTTTTAGTAACTATCGACAGAGCTTGGCGACGTTTTCACATTCACAGACAACGCAACGGCTGCTGCCTGTTAGCCCCAATGCGTTTCCTTTCATCAGAGCCATCTAGTAGAAGAGACGCGACATTGAGTGGTCAACAACTGCGCTCGAGAGCTGTTCGTGCAGCCCGAATAGGGCCAAACTGAAGTCGGAAATGCATTGTTTTCAACGAGGGCGGCGCAAATAAGAGTTGTTTCATGCATGTTTTCAACGGTATTGTACAGTAACAATGTTGCTGTAAAATAAGGTTTATGTTGCACTACTAATAAAAATGATCTAAAATACAGCGATTTAAGATCATTAACGCTGGGCTGCTGCCTAAGTCCAGTGTATTTCTGCCTACTTCAGGTCCAGGACTTATTTCCTATTTGTTGTCCCCATTCTCTATTCAAGTCTAAGTAGAAGTTTAATCTAAGTTTCAATTATAAATATTTGGTCTATGGGGCTATAATACATTACTCTGTGGTGTGACAAACTGGGAATGCATTTTGTATCATATATATTTTTTTTGCTTTACAGGGACTTTAAACTCCGGTATGTCCCTATTTCAGGCTGCATGTACAGAACACACACAACTCACTTATAACGAAAGTACCAGAAGTGCGGCCTTATGTCGTGTAGCGCAGCACAACGCTTAAACGTATGGATGTGCTACAAATTGATTCTTTCGTCTGACATTGTCATGTGATGAAGTTGGTGTATTGCAATGCTCTTGTTTGGTGTGTTTGGTAGAAACCTCCAGAAAGTGCCCCAACAGCTTGTTCATAATAGCAGAGTGATGCAATTCATCAGGGGCGGATTGGCACATATTTTCCCCACCGGGACAATTTTGCCATTGCCAGGCCACCCTGGTGGGGGCAGCTGGTGTAACCAGATGTAACTCTTTGAGAGCGCAAAAATAAAACCAAATGGACCCTTGCGGGTCCATTTGGTTTCATTTTTACACCCTCAAGAGTTATAAGATACCTTTTCTTTTTTGAAGGATAGAAACACTAGTTTGCCTGGCCTGGGCCTGGCACCCTGGCCTGCCCTGGACATTAAAAAAAAAAAAAAAAAAAAAAAGTCCAGGCCACTAGGTGGCGCAGGCCACCGGGAAAACTCCCTGTACTCCAGAGGGCCAATCCGCCCCTGCAATTCATGTGCTGCTGCTGCAGTGCAGCCTACAAGAGAGCATTGTTATCTGGGAACTGTCTAAAGCCCAGAGCGTGATAGCAAAACAAGCCATGAAGATAGACTAAACATCCCAGAGCACTAGACATATCAGCCATTAGTTATGGTTCTGTCTGGGTCAGCTCTGTGTCACCTCATCCTAGATTTACTATTCACACTCAGGGGTGTAGTGGAAAAATATTTTTGGGGCAAAAGTAGGCTTCAAGGGGAACTCCATTTTCAACATTTTAATATGCCATTAATACACCTTAGAGATGTTGTGTGGACATGATAAAAAAAAGTTCTGTGTTCCCAAGAAATGGAGGTCTGAAGAAAACCACTAACATTGTGAAACATCTTGATGACATCATTCTTTTTTTGTTTTGGATTTCTTTAGACATTTCTTTTTTCTGAGAGCGTACAAATGCAACCAAATGAACCCGTTCGGGTTCATTTGGTTCCATTTGTAAAAAATGAAAATGGGTGGAATTCTCCTTTAAGTTTTTTGTCTTGACATTTACTTTTATGGATACAATTAGGCATTGTAAACACTTTCTCAATATGCTCTTCTTGTTTTAATAGCGTCTCTGTGTGTGTTGCGCAGGTGCACGCAAATGCAAGTGTGCATGCACGTGTCTTAAAGGGGAATTCCACTCATTTTCAATACTTTACGTCATTTTATGTCATTGATATACCTTAAAGGTGTTGTGTGGACATGGTAAAAAACGTTCCCCCATTCTGTGTTTCCTAGAAATGGAGGTCTGAAAAAATCATTAGCATGGTGAAATACATTTTGATGACATAATCAAGATGTTTCACCATGTTAATGAGTTTCCTTTTTTCTGAGAGTGTACAAATGTGAACCAAATGGACCCACTAGAGTCCATTTAGTTTACATTTGTACACTTTCAGAAAAAAACTAATGAAAATGGGTGGAATTCCCCTTTAAGAGGCGTCCCCCCACTTCTAAAAGTCCCGCTACGCTGTTCACACTTATCCATAGCACAGTCCGGAAGAATAAACATGAACTCTAGTTAAAAAAAACAACATAAATGAGAACTAATGATGTAGAGCAGAGGTTTTCAAAAATTTTCATACCAGGGCCCACTATTTTTTCTGCATTTTAGCCACAGAGGACCACCGTTTGACGTTGAGTTCAGTCTCTCTTGACCAAAAACTAAGGATTTTCAAGTTTTGGTCCACAATTTAGGGGATCAAAACATTGGTCAAAATAAGATTCTTCTACATTTTCTAAATGTGTGATTTTTTGAAAATGAAGCAATTCAGATGTTTAAATATAATTTAACTCTTGAGAGCGTAAAATGATACCAAATGGACCCGTAAGGGTCTATCTGCAGCCTGCCAAACACAGACAATTCTGGGGGTCCTTGGCATGAAATATTTGGAGCATCACTGACACAGAAATCGATTTTTCAGAAAAACTGGAATCTAGTGCTAAAAACTCCAATCTAGTGCCAGAAACTAGAGTCTAGTGTCAGAAACTTCAATCTAATGCCGAGACAAAATGGGTTAACATTTATGGTGGTAAAAAGCAAACTAAAACGAATGAAACCGATGTATCTGCATAGTGAACTAGCAGAAATTGGTTAAGGTTTAGATTGTATTGTGTAATGTGAACCCGTTGCGGCAGCTTTTGATGGTAACACGTCTTGACACAGAAAGGCATAAACTGCTCAGGATGTGAAGGCTGTCAGCTCCATTTAGGACACTGCCAACATACGCCTACGCTTGTTAAGAAGGCTTGTCAATCACACAGACAGACAGACAGACAGACAGACAGACAGACAGACAGACAGACAGACAGACAGACAGACAGACATACACACACACACACACACACACACACACACACACACACACACACACACACACACACACACACACACACACACACACACACACACACACACACACACATTTTAAAGTGGAATTCCACCCATTTTCAACATTGTAATATGTCATTAGTATACCCTAGAGGTGCTGGGTGGACATGATAAAAACGTTTCCCCCCCATTCTGTGTTTCCTGGAAATGGAGGTCCGAAGAAAAAACACAAAAACATGATGAAACACATCTTGATGGCATCATCAAGATGTATGTCATCATGTTAATGGATTTCTTTAGACACTTCTTTTTTTCTGAGAGCGTACGAATGGAACCAAATGAACCCCAGGGCTTGACACTAACACTTGCCCGCTTGCCCGGGCAAGTAAAAAAATGGTGGGGCAAGTGAAGACTGCTACCTGGTTCCCCGATCGGGCAAGTGTGCAACTTAGTGCACTATAACACAACACAAGATAAATTTGTCTTGAAGGCAGTCATTGCACTCTGCCTCTGTGTCTTTCCCTGCTTTCTAGCCATCCACAATTCCAGGCTGGATTTGGGAAACAAAACAGGCAATTTAACTTTCACATCAAAATGACCTAATCTTCTACATTCTCTAGTTGTGTAGACCTGGGGTAATTAAGATGATGAATTGTAACTCTTGGGAGCCTAAAAATGAAACCAAATGGACCCGCAAGGGTCCATTTGGTTTCATTTTTACGTTCTCAAGAGTTACATCTGCAAAATTTACAATATATTTTAGGGGGCAAGTGACCATGAGCTGAGGGCAAGTAGAACCTGACTGCAGAGACTCTGTCCGTGGTGCTGAAATGAGCTTTCTGTTACTCTGTCCGTGGTGCTGAAATGAGCTTTCTGTTATGGTAGCTGTAGTGACTCTGTCCGTGGTACTGAAATGAGCTTTCTGTTACTCTGTCCATGGTGCTGAAATGAGCTTTCTGTTATGGTAGCTGTAGTGACTCTGTCCGTGGTACTGAAATGAGCTTTCTGTTACTCTGTCCGTGGTGCTGAAATGAGCTTTCTGTTATGGTAGCTGTAGTGACTCTGTCCGTGGTGCTGAAATGTATATTTACTGAAATGTATATTTACTTGCCCCCTATATATTTTAGGGGGCAAGTGACCATGAGCTGAGAGCAAGTACAACCTGACTTGCACTTGCCCGATGGGCAAGTGGCTCCGAGACCTTAGTGTCAACCCCTGAACCCGTTAGGGTTCATTTTGGTTCCATTCGTACGCTCTCAGAAAAAATGTTGAAAATGGGTGAAATTCCCCTTTGACGCCGCCGGGAAAGGGGGGCCCATGTGGAAAAGCTTTGCAGGGGGCCCATTTGCTAGCTACGCCCCTGCACACACACACACACACACGCACGCACGCGCACACACACACACACACACACACACACACACACACACACACACACACACACACACACACACACACACACACACACACACACACACACACACACACACACACACACACACACACACACACACACACACACACACACAGCCCCTCACTGACCTGGGGTGTGAAGCCGGGGCTGGGCAGCCTGCTGCCCGTGGGGCTGACATGGTGGTTGGGCGGTGGGACCATGAACCTGCGTCCCCCTACGCCGGGGGGCTGACCGCTCTGGGAGGGAGAAGAGCCCCCCTGGACGGGGGGAACGTTCCTGGGCAGACGGACACTCCAGGGCCACGTCCAGGACGGGGCAGGGGGCTGTGGGGGCTGCCAGGGGGGCTGGGGGTTCAGCTTGTCCACCTGTAGGTCATTTGGGACAGTCAAGATATATATATATATATATATATATATATATAACTCAACATATTTCATACCAAGGACCCCTAGATGTATCTATATTTGGCTGCGGACCCCCATCTGAAAACATGTTGTTCTCGTTGATCCCCCAGAGGCAAAGATTTGAGTGTGTTTGCTTCCGAAATAATAGAGCCTATTCAAAGATTTTTATGTGCCACATTTTCACAATCTCTCAAAAATAGCAGACCTACAAGCTCATAGCGCACCACCGGTTGGCACGCTATGAGCTTGTAGATCTGCTATTTTTCAATCACTAAAAGGAACACCAAAAACACAGTACAGTACAGATAGGGGTTGATTACTGATATGACAGACAGGCCCAACCAACCTGCATCTGGAGCTGGGCCAGGGTGTTATGGGAGCCCAGGTGGTGGTGGTGCTGTGGCCCCGGGGCCCCCAGGACGCCGCTGGGGGAGCCGGAGGGCCCCCCCGCCCCCCCGGGGTGAGGCAGCTGATGTGGGATGCCCTGGAACGCTCCCAGCTGGTGACCCGGTACCGACTCCACCACCAGAGAGCCTGAGGGCAGGCACACACACACACACACACACACACACACACACACACACACACACACACACACACACACACACACACACACACACACACACCACACACACACACACACACGCTTGCTGTCACAATGAAATACCACAGAGAGATGGCAGATCTGCAGTCAATTCTTTCTGCAATATGAAACTATTCAACCTAAGAATACATTTTGTATTTTTCTCTGCAATGCAGCATGTTCATGTGCAGTGATGGCACTGCACATAAACATGGCCTAGTTGCTTTGTAAAAAGCAGTGGTTTTCAACCTTTTTGATAGCAGGGCCCACTATTTATTCAGCATTTGAGCCACGCACCACCATTTGATGACATTTTCACTCCACAGGCCCAAAGGAAAGATTTTTTTTTTTTTTGTCCACAATACCAGGCTGGATTCCGGAAACAATACAGGCAAACATACATTGTAGTTCAAAAATGACCGTTCTTCTACATTCTCTAATTGTGTAGACTAACTTTTGAGAGTGTAAACATGAAACCAAATGGACCCGCAACGGTCTAATTGGTTTAATTTTTACGCTCTCAAAGAGTTACGTCTACTCAACCAACTTTCCAGCATTTAGCCTGGGTACCACCTTGCGGGTCCATTTGGTTTCATTTTTACACTCTTAAGAGTTAAACTGTTCATCGTCTGAATTAGCCATTTTGGAATGCATGTTTTGCTTGTTTTCTTTCCAAAATCCAGCCTGGAATTGTTGGACAAACGCAAAAATAAATCTTTAGGTTGGGTCTGTGGGGCTAAATTCTCCTCAAGTGGTGGTCCTCCGTGGCTCAAATCCTGAATAAATGGTGGTCCCTGGATGAAAAAGGTTGCATGGCCTGCCTTACCCAGGTCTATGTTGAGGCCCAGTAAGAGGAGCGGCACTGGAACCTCACAGAGCTCTGTGGTACGAAGGAGGTGCTGCATTTGGCCCGCAGCAGGTTACCAATCTGAAACAATATCTGTGACACACACACAACACACACACCACGCACACGCACGCACGCACACGCACACGCACACGCACACGCACACACACACACACACACACACACACACACACACACACACACAACACACACACACACACACACACACACACACACAGGGTATATACCCGTGTTGGTCTTCTTTTGAAAAATATACTCCCTACAATCAGCATCATGGAAACTGTTCGGATACGGGGGAATGTAGCATGTCCCATTTGGGGGGGCAAGAGAACATGTTGGAGGGGCAAGAGAAAATGGTATGGGGACGGCTTCATCGCCCGTGTCGCTTCGCGCCACGAGCGATGAAGCCGCACCCATACCATTTTCGGTTACAGGACTTTTATTAGTCATGAAGTAAAGCATCAATAATTACATCAGTTGTTGTTGAAGTTGCAACAGACACGCAGCATGCATAAAGCTAAAGGTCTGACTCAGAGAGTTTCTGTTTTCATTGACGAAATCTGTTGGTTTAGTGGTTCCAAATTGTAGTTATTAGCAGTAGTAGTGTTTCAAATCATTTTAAATAAAAGCACTTTAATTTTAAATATTTTGGGTTGTTTTGCATGGCATCATGTTTGGGGGGGCAGACTAGGTATTTAGGGGGGCATTGCCCCCCCCCCCATGCCCATGCATAGATCCGCCCCTGTTCGATAGCTGAACAGGAGCCTTGTGTGAGGATGAGAGGGATCAGCATAATTATACGTACAGCATATTTGGTTTGATACCAAAGGGTGAAATAGACAATGTAAAAGAATTCAACACATTGGGAGATTGTAATTATGCTCTTTTTGCTGTTTTCCTATTTGTGGCAAAATTTCTCCTGTTAACTCCAGAATAGTGAAGACTGGGTTTAGGTTACTTAGAACAGCAACTAATGTCCCTATTTTGCTCCTGCCAAAGAAATCTAGATTAAGCAATGAACGCATTGCGTTGAGCATTACGATGAGAAAAATGATAGAAAATAGCAGAATGAGCACAGATCAAACAAACAATAATATCTCTACTGTACGAAGCTTTAATTAGGCTGGTTTAACAGGCTTAAAGGATAATTGCACACCAAAAGTTTTTGCATTTTGGAGCGATGTATATAGGTGAACTTGCATTTGACCCCTTAGCCCCATTATAAGCCTATTTTGGGGAGAGGGGAAACAGGCATTATCAGGTGTTATCACAAAATAACACCTGGACCACTTTTTTCTAACGAATTAAATGCAAAAGAAAGAAAGAAAAAAAAACTGTTGGTGTGCAATTCTCCTTTAAGTTTGTATATGAATGTGAATTTGTATCTACGTGTACTTTATTGGAAATGAAAACTAAATAAAGTAGACTAACATATTTTATATTTGAGTGAACTGAAGCTAAAGGGCAGTTCACTCAAAAGACTAGCTCTGGTCCAGAGCTCCACTGCTTCTGAGTCTGACTTGCATTGGAGCTCTGTTCGTCTCCGTGCATTCGGCCATTACTCCACCCGACCAGCCTCTCTTCTGGAGAGGATATATAAAGAACGGTTTACCTACTGACCAAAATAAACACGTCTTGTGTCATTAGAAAGCCTACTTACCTTAGTGGAAACACTCTGAGCCCCCCACCACACAGATAAAATGGACTTTTGGCCAGAACACGATCGTTTTTCACTGAAGGAAAAAATATTTCCTATGGAACTTTTCTATTGGCAATATCGGTAGAGGGCACAAATCCTGGTTGTTTTTTCCGGTGAAAAACGGTCGCGTTCTGGCCAAAAAGTCCATTTTATCAGTGTGGTGGGGGGCTGAGAGTGTTTCCACTAAGGTAAGTAGGCTTTCTAATGACACAAGACGTGTTTATTTTGGTGAGTAGGTAAAACGTTCTTTATATATCCACTAGAGAAGAGAGGCTGGTCCGGTGCAGTAATGGCCGAATGCACAGAAACGAGCAGAGCTCCAATGCAAGTCAGACTCAGAAGCAGTGGAGCTCTGGACCAGAGCTATCAAAAGACCATGACTACAACCTTGAGTGTGAACGTGTCCTCACCAGTCTCTTACAGTACAGCAGGGCGGTGCTACCGTTCCTGGCCGTAGCCCATTGGGTGAAGCTGATCACATGGTCCATGTGTCTGGACAGGTAGCCGATGTCCTGCTGCTGCTTCCTCAGGACCCCCTCGTGGTCCTTGGTGACCGCCTTCACACACACACACACCTCACACACACACACACACACACACACACACACACACACACACACACACACACACACACACACACACACACACACACACAGAGGACCACTTGGGTTAAAGTCGCTGCTGTCCGCAAGGAACCTCCATATTGCAACTTCGGTATGCTTTTGTTCAGTTAGATAATACTCTACTTTGAGGGGTCATCATACAACAAAGTAGAGCATTATACAGGGGCGGATATAACATTTCCCAATTGGGGGGGGGGGTGGTATGGGTGCGGCTTCATCGCCCGTGGCGCGAAGCGACACGGGCGATGAAGTCGCACCCATACCATTTTCGGTTACAGGACTTTTATTAGTCAAGTAAAGCATCAATAATAACATCAGTTGTTGTTGAAGTTGCAACAGACACGCAGCATGCATAAAGCTAAAGGTCTGACTCAGAGAGTTTTCTGTTTTCAATGATGAAATGCTGTTGGTTTAGTGGTGACACAGCTGTAGTTAGTAGCGGTAGTAGTGTTTCAAATCATTTTAAATATCAGCACTTTAATTTGAAACATCTTGGGTTGTTTTGCATGCCAAACATGTTTGGTGGAGCAGATTGGGCATTTAGGGGGGCATTGCCCCAACCCATACCCATGCCTAGATCTGCACCCTGGCATTGTATATATAACAACTAGGCCTATTTCAATACTTTTGAGAGTGAGCCCACTGTCATCATTGATGACAGTTTCTGGGTAAGAAAATATAAAGCTGTTCTTGGGTAAATCAATAGAAAGATGTTCTACATTAGTACAGTAGATGTCGTACCTCGAGCTGGTTGACCAGAATCTTGCCCTTCTTGTTTATCTCCAGTATTAAACTGCAGATGGCCTTCTTGATCTCGTTGTGGACTGATGTACGGTTCTCATCCACTTGGTTCAGTCTGCAGAAGATCATTTATATGCATTCATTCATTGATTGTGGATGTATCTCAAAACCAAAATGATCACAAACAGCAGGCATATTTTTTTAAAGGTTACATATAAGACTGTGCCTTTTTGATGTTGAGTTTAGTCTCTCTAGCAATAGCAATTCTTCTACATTTTCTAAATGTGTAGATTCTTGGAAATTAGGTAATTCAGATGTTTAAATATGAATTAACTTTTGAGAGTGTAAAATGAAACCCTATGGGTCCATTTGGTTTCATTTTACGATCTCAAGAGTTACAGATCTTTAAGGGTTGCCAATGGTCCTTTCTATGAAGGAAGGAAGACTCTATCATAGGAGGAAAAATGGTGAAAAATGAGGGTTTTTATCTCTGGCGCCTGTCAACCAATTTCGCTCCCACTCACAGCACAAGCAAAAAAGCACTAGAATTTCTGCCAGGAGTTTTTCACCAATTTTGGTGCTAGGGGGGTCTGGAAAAAAGCTAAATATAGACAAATGCACCAAGTTGGCAACACTGGGTAAACAACCTTGTTCACCTCGTTTCCATCTCGTTTTTTGTGTATGACCCTTATTGAGTTAATACAATCAGATATGACTCTTCTGTTCGGATGTATGTGCTGCCGAGGTCTCTAATACACATCGGCATGGAGATGAGCACACATACCCATTGTTTATAGAGGTGGACACTTCCTCGATCACTTTCTTCTTCTCTTGCAGCTGTCGGGTCATGCTCTCCATCTGTTGTTTGTGGTTGTTGTAGGCATCCTCCAGGAACTGGTAACTGAATGCAAACACATTATCATTAAAGGGGTATTCCACTTAAAAAAAAAAAAAAAAAAAAAACTTTTGGTCATTTTATAGTCTACTCAGTCTCATGTGAACACACCATGAGACTGTGGCCAAATATAGATAATTCTGGTGGTCCTTGGCATGAAATATCACTGACACAGGAACAGAGATTCTTCAGAGAAACTAGAATCTGTCAGAATCTAGCATCAGAAACTAGAAACTAGTCAGAAACTAGAATCCAGTGTTAGAAACTACAATCAGGTGTCAAATAGAATAGATTCTTAGATATATCATTTTGATTGAATTGATTGATTGAATATTTTATTAGACGGTATAAAAGTACAACAGCACAAGTACAGTCGAACATTTTACAGCCCAAAGGGATGACTGAAGAAAGACCGAGAGGTCTTATTTCCATTCAGGTCCCAAAAAAAAAAAAATATATATATATATATATATATATATATATATATATATATAATATATATATATATATATATATATATATATATATATATATATATATATATATATATATATATATATATATATATATATATATATATATAAACTCGCCACAAAAAGTTCGGAAATCCAACTTTGTCCATTATAGCTCCCCTTTGATAAAACCGATTGGTATCATATTATATACCATTTTTATCATTGATTTGTCCCCTTTACAATGAGGTACAGCATGTAATGATCCGGCATTCGTGGAATGAGAAACAATGCTAAACATGTGTCTTGCGCTCCAATTTTTTTTGCCAAAATCCACTGCAATTTTTTTTCTGTTGGAATTCACTCTCGTTTGACTTCAATGATGGCAGGTGCGTGCCAATCACAGGTGTGTGCCTGCTGGCACCTGTACATAAGTCCTGCAAATTGCTTTTGTGTGTGACCCAAGCAGCAGTAACACTGGTGAAAAGATGCCACGTCTGTCCCTTCAAGACAAGGCCCGTGCGATAGGGCAATTGGAAGCTGGTGTTCCAGGATACAGAGTAGCAGCAGCATTTGGTGTCAGCCCTTCTACCATTTCCAAACTTAAAACAAAGTTCCGTGAGACTGGTGATGTCAAGACAGACCACGGAGTGGCCGTCCCAGAAAGACAACACTCCAAGAAGACCGGTTCCTCACCCTGGCTTCACTGAGGAACCGTAGGCTTCCTGCCAGAGCTTTACAGGCAAAATTTTCTCAAAGGTACCACAGGCGCATCTCTGAGCAAACTGTGAGAAACAGACTGCACCTCGCCAGGCTTCATTCTCACAAGGCTTCCAGAAAGACAGCGATGACTGCCATTCACCGCCAGGCCCGCTTGCACTGGTGTCGGCAGCACCGACCCTGGAACATCGGAATGTGGGGAAATGTCATGTTCAGTGACGAATCCAGGTTTTGTCTAAGGACGCTGGATGGCAGGATTAGAGTGTGGAGACGTGCAGGAGAAAGATTTGCTGATTGTTGTACTGATCGGGTGACATCATTTAATGGGGGCAGTGTGATGGTTTGGGGGGGCATCTCTCTGAGAGGCAGGACTAATCTTGTCATTATCGAAGGTAATCTCAATGCATTAAGGTACAGGGATGAGATTCTGGATCCAGTGGCGATCCCATATCTTAGGAACCTGGGACCTAATGCTATCCTCCAAGATGACAATGCTCGCCCCCACAGAGCCAGGATCATCACAGAGTACCTCCAGAATTTGGGAGTGGAGAGGATGGAATGGCCTGCCATGAGTCCAGACCTCAACCCAATTGAACACTTGTGGGATCAGCTTGGTCGGGCTGTGTATGGTAGAGTGACCCACAGAACCACGTTGGCTGACTTGAAACAGATGCTGGTTGAGGAATGGAATGCAATCCCACAGCAAAATGTGGCTGCATTGGTGAGCAGCATGAGGAGGAGGTGCCAAGCTGTTGTGTCTGTGTTTGGTAATACCACACGCTACTGAGTTCCCTGTCACTGAGTGTGAAATTAATAAAGTCTAAAAATGTCCAATATGTGTTGTGTTTTTACTTTGTACTGTGGAAGAGAGTAATCATCCAATTTGCTAGCAACGTAAAGCAATCAATACCATACATTTGCCATTTTGGCAAAAAAAAATGGAGCGCAAGCCACATGTTTAGTAGTGTTGCTCATTCCACGAATGCCGGATCATTACATGCTTTACCTCATTGTAAAGGGGACAAATCAATGATAAAAATGGTATATAATACGATACCAATCGGTTTTATCAAAGGGGAGCTATAATGGACCAAAGTTGGATTTCCGAACTTTTTGTGGCGAGTTTATATATATATATATATATATATATATATATATATATATATATATATATATATATATATATATATATATATATATATATATATATATATATATATATATATATATATATATATATATATAATAATATAATATATAAATTAAAAAATATATATATAGTGGGGAGAGATGGTACTTGTGATCTTTGTGTTTAACCAGCTGGCAGTCCCGGCAGGTCAGAAGGTCGCAGGTCTCACAGAAGAGCTTGAGGGGTTCCTGCTTGTGGAGGTCGCAGAACACTGGCCTCTTCGTAGACGCACCGTGGGTCTCTAATGAAACAGACAATACATTATTAATGAATATTATCTATTGTACAGCATACGTCTTGTATCTACTGCACCAGACATCGACTCCTTTAATCACACCCTATATCTATGTCTACACTGTATATCTTATATATCTTTTATTTATTAGTGACTACTGTTATTGTGCCACTTTGTTATTTTTATTTTTTCCGATAGAGTAACCTTTTTCATCTCCAGGAGATAATACTCATGACAACAGGAATGGCATAGGGCAACCACACTTTGCAATTTTTGTCTCCACCGTAAGGTGGTGACTATGTTTCGCCCCCCGTCCGTCTGGACGTACGTGTGCACGGACGGACACCTGTTACAGGCTACGCTCTGTGCCTGTTACGTCACCCGTGACATAACAACATGGTGGTGACCCGCAGGGTGATGTAACAGTTGCCTGCAAGAAACTTGGGGCTCGATTTTCGCTCCACACAATGTCCCTAACGTTACCCGATACCCGCAGCGAATTCCCTTATTGGTATTTTCGTCACCTTTTCTCTTCCCTTAGCCACTATTTTTTATGCCGACACCGTTATTTGTGACTGGAGGTGTGGTCATGGGCGTGTTTGTCGCGCAGTCCCTTAAGTTGCTAATTTCGTCAAAGAGATTTGGGAACTAGATAACGCCATCTCAAAGCACCCGATAACCGATGTGAGAAGGCAGAGCCACGTGCACACGGTGCGGGCGTCTGTGCGCCTTGGAGATGTCCACGACTCCACGTGGAAAGGCGCCAGTTCAATTCATCTCCTTATTCATGGATTGTCCTATAAACAGCTGTAGATTGCCTGCTGTCGGTCACTTCCTTGTGTTTAGGTAACTAGTCCTATACCCGTTGTGTAATATGATTTGGAAATTATGTATAGATGACAGATGATTGGGAGGAAATTGTTGAAGTTGAAAGGTTGTGTTGAACTTGGGCACTAAATGAATGTTATAGACCTTACTCGATCTGAATGGAATTGCATTAAACCCTGAAGGTTCTTTTAACCATTATGAATACCTGAGGGGAACCCAGTTTGACATGCACCATATATGTAAAGTAAACATGCATCGATTGGCATGACGTTGGACAGTCATTTTTCAGGGCTTCATACTGTTGAAAGTGGCCTATGCTCAGTGACACGGTCTGGCATGCGTGTACAATGTGCAGTGTTTATCTCTGGCTTGAAACGCATGGCTATAGCAACATAGGCCTTTGATGTGAGCATATCGGTGTGAATTGTTGCATTCCCAGTCCAAGCGCTGTTGTCGCGCGCGGCGCGCGCGCGCACACACACACACACACACACACACACACACACACACACACACACACACACGGGCGCACACGGGCGCATACGGAGCGACATTCTTTCTTCTGTCTTTGTTGGTGTTCGAGTGAGCAGTTGAAACGTGTAAATAAGTTTGGAGAAGGTGCCGTGGCCGCCGCGCCGCGCATAATGAATATCCAGGCGTTGCAGATTGCAGCGGTAGTAGAAATAAGTCGTAGGTGACCGTAGTAGCGTGTACCATCGTGGCGTGGCCGTGTGTGATCAGCTGTCTGGCAGCCGTGTTATACGACAAACTGTGACCACAAATAAATGTGTGTGCGTGTCACGTGATCTGTGCGGCGATGAGCTTTTAATGAAACTCTATTAAATTATAATGATTGGTATAATGTTTGGTGTGCGCTGGAGACGGGGTTGTCCGGTGTGGAAGGTATGATTGCGGCACAGCTGTGTCTCAAGCGCTCCCGTTCAAAGAAAAGCAATACAACTGATTTGAGTTAGGAAGCTGGGCTATGGCTAACGGCACTGTACTGTGGTCCCCTAACTTTTCCGTGTAAAAGTTTGGAGAGTGGATGAGATGAGAGTGGAAGTGGATGCCGTGGCCGCCGCGCGTAATGAATATCCAGACGTGTAGATTTCAGTGGTCGTAGAAATAAGTCGTAGGTGACCGTAGTAGCGCATGTATCATCGCGCCGTGGCCGTGTCGCAGGCGGAACAGTGAGGACAGAACGCAAAGTGAAATGGTCCCGTGTTGCATGACAAACTGTGACCACAAATAAATGCGTGTCCGTGTGACGTGGTCTGCGCGCTGATGCACTTTTAATGCAAATCTATTAAATTAAAATGATTGATATAATGTTAGGCGTTTGTAAGTAGCGCACATTGGTGCTGGATGACAGGGCTGTGCTACGCGAGGTTCATCAAGGCTGTCCGTGCGCCATGGCATGTGTGGGTGATCCTCATTGCACAGTGCATTTGCGCAGGTAACAGACAGACAGACACACATTCCTAGAATTATATAGAGAGATGTACAGTATATAATATAATTAAATACATTAATTAACCTCTGACGCAATGCTGTAAATTGCAAAAAAAAAAGTCGGGAATTCGCGGCAAAAAGACGTCATTTTGATTATTCATTTCTCGGTCAATTCCGGACCATTTTTTACATTTCAAAATGCAGCGTGATGGGAAAAAGCCACTCTCTCAGATGCTGTATAGAATATGTGGGTAGGTCTTCTCTACGATGCGGGATCGAGCAAAATGTAACTGTCGGGGATTCGGTAGACCGTTTCCACTGAATTCCTGAATGTGATTCTTATGCAAAACGTTGCGGCTTCCATATTAGCTCTATATCACTTGGCTCTCCCATATTATCATAGAAAAACACTTCCAAGACCGAAGGGGCTGCTCTGCAGTCTATGTGCAGTGCTGTGCCCGCCTGTGAGGAATAAGCATATGCTGGATGCTGTTCCATAGGATAGTACCGTAATTTCTATAAGCCGCTACTTTTTTCACATTCTTTTGACCCTGCGGCTTATACAAGTGCGGTGCGGCCAATCTATGGATTTCCCAGGTTCCAGGTGGGCTCCGCAGACTAAATGATAGAAAGTTGGTTAACCAGATGTAACTCTTTGAGAGCGTAAAAATGAAACCAAAAAAATGAAACCAAATGGACCCTAGCGGGTCCAACCATTTTCATACCAGGTTTTCAACCATTTTTCAACCATTTTCATACCAGGGCCCAGTGTTTATTCTGAATTTTAGCCACGGAGGAACAACATTTGATGTTAAGTTTAGTCTCTCAAACAAATTTAGGGGAATTAACTGGTATTAAACGTTGGTCAAAATAGCAATTCTTCTACATGTTCTAAATGTGTAGATTCTTGATAATTAAGCAATTCAGATGTTTAAATATGATTTAACTCTTGAGAGCGTAAAATGAAACCAAATGGACCCTTACGGGTCCATTTGGTTTCATTTTACGCTCTCAAGAGTTACAGATCGATAAGGGTCCATTTGGTTACCAATGGTCCTTTCTAGGAAGGAAGGAGGACTCTATCATAGGAGGAAAAATAGTGAAAAACGAGGGTTTTATCTCTGGCGCCTGTCAACCAATTTCACCCCAACTCACCAGCAAAAAAAGCACCAGATTTTGCGCCAGGAGTTTTTCCACTAATTTTGGCGCTAGGGGGCTCTGGAAAAAAGCTAAATATGGCGACAAATGTGCCAAGTTGGCAACACTGCCAGTAGCTACCGTAAAAAGCCGGCTGTGACGTGTCTTCGACTACTACTGGCCAATCGCAGCTAACTTGTGGTGCGGCGGACATACAGTATGAAAGAATAACAGAATCAGTGAAACAAGACAAGTCTGCCTTTGTTCAACTTCAAAATGCACCTTTTGTGTTTCGGTGTGGATACAGTGACACACACACACACGCACACACACACACACACACACACACACACACACACACACACACACACACACACACACACACACACACAGTGTCAGGTATGGTGTGTGGTCTATACTTCAGAGTCTTAAAGGGGAATTCCACCCATTTTCATTTTTTCCTGAGAGGATACAAACGTGAACCAAATGGACCCTTGCGGGTCCATTTGTACCCTAAGGAAAAAAGGGGTCTGAAAGAAAAAGCATCAACATGGCAAAATACATCTTTATGATGTCGTCAGATGTATTTCACCATGTTAATGATTTTTTCAGACCTCAAATACAGAATTGGGGAAATACAGAATTGGGGGAACTTTTTTTTATCATGTCCACACAACATCTCTAAGGTATAATAATGATTAAAATGTTGAAAATGGGTGGAGTTCCGCTTCCTTTAAAGGAAAGGCCAACCAACGATACCTTGCAGTACTTCCTCCTTGTGGCGGATGGTGTGGTCTTTGGTGAACTTGACCCTCTGGTGTGCGTCCACGCAGGTCACACACATGTACTCCATGCACTCTGCACAGAACCCTGCTGCCTCCGTGTTGTCGTCGCACGTCATGCACAGCTGCAACGGGGACACACAACGAAAACACACAGCTTACCAGGGGCGGATCTAGGCATGGACATGGGGAGCAATGCCCCGCTAAATACCCAGTCTGCCCCAAACACGATGCCATGCAAAACAACCCAAGATATTTCAAATTAAAATACTACTACTGCTACTAACTACAATTTTGGCACCACTAAACCAACAGCATTTCGTCGTTGAAAACAGAAAACTCTCTGAGTCAGACCTTTAGCTTTAATGCATGCTGCGTGTCTGTTGCAACTTCAACAACAATTGATGTTATTATTGATGCTTTACTTGACTAATAAAAGTCCTGGAACTGAAAATGGTATGGGTGCGACTTCATCGCCCGTGGCGCGAAGCATCGCGGGCGATGAAGCCGCCCCCATACCTTTTTCTCTTGCCCCTCCAACATGTTATCTGTTATCCCCCCCCCCCCAAATGGGACATGTTACATCCGCCCCTGCAGCTTACATCAATGTCCCACACACTCGTTTGTCATTACAATTATAGGAAAATCTGTTAAAAAAATATTTTATGCAACACTCTTGTATGATGATGTAGAGCTGTCATTTTCAACCTTTCTTGATCCCAGGAGCCACTATTTTGTCCACAATTCCAGGCTGGATTTTGGGAAACAAAACTGTCACATACAGATCAAAATGACCATTAATCTTCTAACATTCTCTAGTTGTGTAGCCTTGGGCTAATTCAGATGATGAATATTTTAACTCTTGAGAGTGTAAAAATGAAACCAAATGGACCCTTGCGGGTCCATTTGGTTTCATTTTCACACACTCAAAAGTTAATAATAATAATAGTCATGACCGGTGCCGTTTAGGTTGATCTACATCACGCTACGTCGCTCACCGTCGCTGGTTTGATACGATCCCAATGATAACGGCAGCGAGCAGCGATCGCCTCCTGCTAGCAGAGGGACCCAAATAAGAGACGGACCAACCGGAACCACAAGTGTGTCGCCAACTAACTTGTCCGATGGGAAACATGGGCCGAAATTATGAAATATGACTTTTAGATGAAAATCGCTGGCACTAGCTACCTAAAAAAAATATGAAAAAAATGCTGGCACTGAGAGTGTTTTAACCAACTTTCCGACATTTAGCCTGGGGACCACCTGGAACCCTCTCAAGGACCACTGGTGGTCCCCGGACAATCTGCTGAAAACCACTGATGTAGAGAATTAGAGCAAAAGAAAAGTGTTCTATATTGGGTTCTATATTGGGATAGTAATTTGATATAGTGTTTGTTTGGTAACGAAGGTCTCGAACAGGATACATGAAGAACAAGTGAAATTGTAAGTTTTGTAGGGAGAATTCTCAACTCTGTCTGGCCAGGTTGTAATTGATATGTATTTTTATTAAGTAGGCAAGTTAGGAAGTTGAGTTGAGTTTTACATTAGTCCCGTCTCCTGTTGGTGCAGAGATAGGAGGCTTTCTAGATAGAGAGAGAAAATAGAGGAAAGAAAACGCTAAACACTTCCCTTGAAAAGAAATGCATTGCGAATTCCAAGGACAAGTGGCTAAACTAAGTGATATAGTATTTTTGTGCAGGGGAGGATTATCCAAACGGGCGTGTTAGGGACCCCTTAGCCTCGACACCCAGGCTTTCATTTTCGTTCGCCTTGCGCGAAAACGGAAAGCCTGGACTAACACACGTTGGAAAGTGGCCTTCAAGTGGGAGTGAACCTTCCGGGGTGGGCGTCGCTCTAAATGATGTGACGTAGAACAGCAGTGGACGGGCGCGGGAGGGGCCGGGGATGACGACACGTTAGTGAGATCAAATCAGAGCGCAGCACTTCCGCCGTGTGGATCCCACGACACCCCCGCCCCCCAAGGCCAAAATCATTGAGGGCTAGACCAGGCTAGGGACCCCTGAACTAGGGCTTAGTTATTCTGGCTGTTTATTATTTTTAAGCAATCCCTTGCTGCACACAGTGTTGCCAACGTGGTGCATTTGTCACTATATTTAGCTTTTTTTTCAGACCCCCCCATGTGCCAAAATTAGTGGAAAAACTCCTGGCAGAAAATCTAGTGCTTTTTTACTGGTGAGTTGGGGCGAAATTGATTGACAGGCGCCAGAGATAAAACCCTCATTTTTCACCATTTTGCCTCCTATGACAGTGGTTTTCAACCAGTGCTCCGCAGGCTAAATGATGGACAGCTGGTTAACCAGATGTAACTCTTATTGAGAGCGTAAAAATGAAACCAAATGGACCCTTGCGGGTCCATTTGGTTTCATTTTTACACCCTCAAGAGGTAAAATATTCATCATGTGGATTAGCCCAACTTAGTCTACACAACTAGAGAATGTAGAAGATTAATGGTCATTTTGACCTGTATGTTCCAGGCGAGCATCTAGCGCCTTCTAGAGCATTTTGGAAGTGCCACTAGTGCATTTTGGATTTTGGCAGTTGGCAACACTGGCTGCACAATGTGCACATCCTGCTGAAATGCATGTGAATATCGTAGTCCTATATGTTATAATTGATTTGCTTGTGTTCAGACACCATGATGTGCGGTGATGGGAAGAAAATTACTGACAGTGGCCCAGGGTCCCATGCATCGTTTCAAAGCAGTTTTCACACTGGCCCTGCATGGGTGACAACAGACCTGGACAGTTCTCTCCACAGTGCTGCTAGGAGTCTCCACCGTGTCCTTCACAAAGAAGTTCTCCATCACATCCACCTCCATGCACTCCTGTCTGCACACCGGACAGCGAATCACATTCACTGGGAGGAGAGAGAGAGAGAGAGAGAGAGAGAGAGAGAGAGAGAGAGAGAGAGAGAGAGAGAGAGAGAGAGAGAGAGAGAGAGAGAGAGAGAATGCAGAACATACAGATTGTAAGTAACTGTGTGACTGCATATGTAGCGACATGCATAGATCTATGTTATTCATTCATTCATTCATTCATTCATTCATTCATTCATTCATTCATTCATTCATTCATATATTTAAAAGTAAAAACATTGCAATGCTCCATATAGGCTAGGCCTACATACAAATGCAATTTCCAACTGCATTTAACAAAGAATTGCAGAATTTACAAATTGTTAATATACAGTTTACAATTTAAGGACTAAATGATAATACATTTGACATCCTATGAGGTAACTCCTACTAAGTCTAATATGCAATCTAACAACCTAGCTATGGGCAGAGATACAGTACTTAAAGTGTTATGGGCCTATTCATAGTCATAAATCACCTCATCACGTAAAACTGGAGCATAAATAAGGCTCTAAATTGTGATCACAATTCATAACTGATGTTGTGTTGTGGTCATAGTATAGTACTATACAAGACATCTCCTAGTGAGTCACTAATTGCAAATAATCTGCTGTGGTGTTAAAGCTGCGTGACATTCCTGGAAGTGGATCATCCTGGGATCCAACTGTTCCTGGGAGCACATTAAGTACAGGCATTATATGGAATAGAAGGCGGCAACCTGGAACTAATTGCAAAAAAAAAGCAAACTCAGCTGACTTTGTATCTTCAATATATTCTGAATAACAGATAAAAAGTTGCCTGGAATTGTCTGAGGGGAAAGGTTTGAAAATGGCATTTACAGTATTTCCACCATTGACATCCCATTTAAGGCAAATATTTTCTAAATTTCATTGTAGCATTTCATTCAAGTAGCAAGTGACATATCAAACTAGAGAGTTTGCATGATGCTGACTCCTACTACTGGACTACATGGAGGTAGTTTCAGGACCAAGAGAACTGTACTGGGTATATGGAAGAATCAAGGCCACTGTGAACCATGGCCAGGGTGAACTAGCAATTTGAAAATGTGTCTGTAAATCTACACAATGCCTCCTAGTTGGCTTAGAGCAGGGGTTTTCAACCTTTTTGACACCAGGGACCACCATTTATTCAGCATTTGAGTCACGGACCACCATTTGATTACATTTTCACCCCAAAGACCTAAAACTGAAGAATTCTTTTGGCTTTAATTGTCCACAATTCCAGGCTGGATTTTGCAAACAAAACAGTGTAGGCTTCTTAATTAAGTGGTGCTAATTCGGAATATTTTAACTCTTGAGAGTGTGAAAATGAAACCAAATGGACCCGCAAGGGTCCATTTGGTTTCATTTTTACACTCTCAAGAGTTACATCTGGAACATAAGCTTTCCATCATTTAGCCTGGAGACCACATGGACCACTGGTGGTCCCCGGACCACCTGTTGAAAACCCCTGGCTCAGAGGCCAGCCGGACATGAAATTAATACCACCACTACATAATATCTCGCGCTACTATAGTCCTCTGGGTATTCGGCAGTTGGCTTTTCAAGCCACTAGTAAAACAACTAAGAAAGAAAGACGACTGCACTAGTGAGTGTGATGGGGGTAATGGTGGGAATGGTAATAATTGACAGCATTGACAGCCTCCATTCCTGAAATTACAACATGTTGAAGAATGTGTGAGATGACACAGCGATAGACATGCAGTCAGACAAGCCAGTTCACACACTGCAAGCCTTTCTCCCAGACTGTAGTGTCTTTCACAAAATTGCACAAGTCCCTCCGAGCCGAGTCTCAAGCAAGCGCAAGTCATTTGGTCCCAAGTCTCAAGCAAGTCAAGTTTTTTTTTAGGTTGTGGGCGAGTCAAGTCGAGTCGAGTCCACACAGTTGGGCGAGTCAAGTCGAGTCAAGTCGCATGGTTGTTTCGAGTCGCGTCGAGTCACAATGTTTTCAAGTCAAGTCACTGGTTTTCAAGTCAAGTCACAGGTTACAACTTCCTACGGTCAAATGTAAAAAAAATATCAGTTTTATCAATTATCAGTTTTGTTGCAGTGTGTAGCTTGAATTATATGAATGAAAGAAAAAATGTATTAATAGAGATGAGAGTTACAGTACAATTGTGCTTGTGTAGCATTTTGTAGAGCAGGCATACCTGCACGCACACGGATCATTAATTTAACATAGTGTTCATTTTTCATCAGGCACTAAGTTAGCTACCTACTCGTGTACTACACGCAGTGTTGCCAACTGCCAAAATCCAAAATGCACTAGTGGCACTTCCCAAAACGCACTACAAGGAGCTAGAGCAGTGTTTTTCAACCCAGCTCACTATAAAAGCACTAGATGAATATCTAGTGAATATCACCTTGAGTTTTTCAACCATTTTGGCGCTAGGGGGGGTCTGGAAAACTAAATATAGAGTCAAATGCGTAAAGTTGGCAACACTGAGTCTATGACTACACGTGCATTTGTTTTGGTGGGATGGAGTCCTTCGGAGAGCAGAGCTGGCGAAATAATAACTGGACTAAATAAAACTATTTAGCGAGAAGAACGTACCGGTGGAAAGGGAAGGAATGAATCCGGAGTGAGTCCGGACCCCCGCAAATAGGTGATCGTGTTAGCTCCCTGACTGGTACATTTGGTTTCATTTGCACACCGTTGCCTCCCGGCAATGGTGACTCGGACGATGACTCGGACGAGTCGCCGAGTCAGGTTGTCTCAAGTCAAGTCCGAGTCTCAAGTATTTTACCTTCAAGTCCAAAGCGAGTCAAGTCACCGCAAAAATGCGACTTGGACTCGACTTGAGCCGAGTCGTAGGACTCGAGTCCAATTGTCTGCTGTAGTGTCTTTCACAAAATCGTACACTTTGTTGCAAAAATGGTGGAAGCACAAGGACAGGTGTAATGCACATGATGTGACCAAAAGATATGAGACAGGCCAGCTGCAATGCAACTCTAGATGTTTTTACATTGAGATGAATCTAGAGTTGACTCCCAATGATAAAAAAAAATCATCTGCAATGTGCTAGTATTAAACATTAATCTCACCAACATTACAGCTGTATGGAAAGGTTGAATTATCCTCTATCGGAAAAGTGTTTGTTTGATTAAAAAAAAAAGAAAAATCCACCTCAGGCATGTTATGAGCTAGTTTCGCTCAACACATTCTCTGCAGGTGATTCTTTTTCTGGAGTACTGGAGTTTGGAGCCCTCATCATTAGCCACTGAACGGCCCTATGTACCACCTGTTTAGAAATTGCACATATTGTAGGAGGCACCAGCCCGAACCGTTAATACAAGCGAGTGCCTCCAAAGTGGAGCACTTCTATTTACTGAATGTAGCTTTGTAGAATGTAGCTCATAGCATGGCTACTGTGGATTTTTATCAAACAAACACATTGCAGGAAGAAAGAGGGGAATTCCACATTCCCATACATGTGCAATGTTGGTGAGTTTAACATCTTAAATACAATTAAGCAGATCACAGATTTTTCTTTTTGTCATTGGGAGTCAATGGAGGGTATTGCAACTCTGCATTCATCCCATTAAAAACAAATCTAGAGTTGCACTGCGCTAGGCCTACTAGGCCTACTTTAGTTTACATGGTAAATTTTACATGGTAAAATGTTGGAAATGGGCGTGATACTGATTCCCCTTTAACCTGACGCTGTGCCAAGCGTTTCATCACTTCCAAATTCAATTCATGAGTTGTGTCTCCCATAGATTAGATATGGTGTCTCTCCCGTTTGGAGACAAATCACTAAGTTATTTGTAAACAAAGTGCCTCACGTGGTTTGGTGATGCTCCCATCCAGCTGTGGTGGGAGGAGGTGGGACGAGTTGGGGGGCGGGTCGGCCACCAGGGCTCCTCCAAGGTTCCTGGAGGGAGACGGCAGGCATTTCTTGCAGAAGGAATGCAGACACGGCAGAAGTTTGGGCTCGCGGCTGTGGAAGTTGAGGCGGCAGACCGGACAGTGGTCCAGGAGGTTCAGCCCGCTGCCAGGGACCTGGGACTGGGACTGATGATCGTCGCGGTCGTGCACGGGCATGCTCTCCGCCTCGTTCTCCACGATGATCACAGCATCCAGGGAGTCTGGCGCTGCGACTGCAGCCTTCTGCTGCTGCTGCTGCTGCTGCACAACATCCATGTTTACATCCACAGCAGGCAGCCTTCTAGTGTGCACGTTGCTGCTTTACGATGATGATGGTGATGATGATGATGTCGCCTCCTTTTGCAAGTCAATAATATCCACCCAATGACTGAGTGAGTGACTGACTGTCTGACTGACTGCCAAAGCACATCAAGTGAAGTCAGCGAAGAGTAAGAAGAAGAAGACGCATCTCGATCTCGCTTACAAATCCTTCGCCGATTTCACATCTGAAATCCTACTGAAATCCTCATGTAGGTACGCCCCTGCATCCATCCACCCGTGCGTCAAAGCTCTCCGTTTTGTGCAGATCCCGAATGTCTTCTTCTTTGCTCAGCTATAATAAAGGCGTTTTGATTCGAAAGTAGCATCTGAGGAAAAAATATTCCCTGCTCATCCAACGAGCAGCATGCAGGCATGCAAACATCACCGAGCAGCAATACTAGCAATGATAATAACATGCAGCAGCACTTTGTTTTGAGGCTTCGTTTTTTGCAGTTAGCTCTACGTATTGAGACTGAGAGATGTGATTCATTCAGATATGTGCGCGTGTTGTGCGTGAGATTGTCTGTCTGGCTAGTGGCTATATAATGATCATTAGATTTTGGGGGGAAGCGATGGCACGATGCGGTATGGTAGGAGAGAGACGGCAGTGTTGCCAACTGCCAGAATCCAAAATGCACTAGTGGCACTTCCAAAATGCACTGGAATGCGCTAGAGCAGTGGGTTTTCACCCATTTTCATACCAGGGCCCACTGTTTTTTATTCTGCATTTTAGCCACGGACCACCACCATTTGATGTTGAGTTTATAGAGAAATAACTGGTAAAATGTTGGCCAAAGTAACAATTCTTCTACATTTTAGAAATGTGTAGATGAAATGTTCCAATATAATTTAACTAATTTAATAGTTACAGAGGGTCCATTTGGTTACCAATGGTCCTTTCTAGGAAGGAAGGTGGACTCTATCATAGGAGGAAAATGGTGAAAAACGAGGGTTTTTATCTCTGGCGCCTGTCAACCAATTTCGCTCCAACTCACCAGCAAAAAAAACACTAGATTTTTTTTTTTAGTTTTTCCACTAATTTTGGCGCTAGATGGTCTGGGAAAAGAAAAACTATAGCTACAAATATGCGTTAGGTTGGCAACACTGGGTAGGAGAGAGACGGGGGGCGGGGTGAAGCACAGTTCACTCAGAGCCAGTCTACTAGAAGAGTTGCGACATTGAGGGGCCAGAAAACAGCTAGTAAATGCATCGCATGACGCTCATGCATTGACTAAAATCCAGTTTTACGCGGATCGCTACGTTTACATTAAAAAAAACGTGTACACAAACATTACGAAGGCTGCTCCAATGCATTCTGTAACGTCCAGTTGTCCCCATTTTTGTCCCCATTCTGTATACAGAAGTCGCCACTGGACTGACTCCATGGAGTGAACTGGGTTTGCGTAACTAACCTGAGAGCCCTGTGATAGGAGAGGCGTGTTCAACCCTGCGATTGTCAACCTGTGGACCCGGGGCCAGTGGGTCCATAGTTAAAGGGGAACTCCACCCATTTTCAACATTTTTTTCTGAGAGCGTACAAATGCAACCAAATGAACCCTAACGGGTTCATTTGGTTCCATTTGTACGCTCTCAGAAAAAAGAAGCATCTAAAGAAATCCATTAACATGGTGAAAATACATCTTGATGATGTCATCAAGATGTATTTTCACCATGTTAGTAGTTTTCTTCAGACCTCCATTTCTTGGGAACACAGAATGGTGCGACTTTTTTTTATCATGTCCACCCAGCACCTATAGACCTGCGCAGTGATGTCACCAGCCCTGTTCCACTAGTGGATTCCTCATTCATTTTCCTCATAGACTTATCGAAAATTTAAATATCATACTGTCTTAACCATAAAAGGAGCATTCAGCGGTGATTTGGAAACCCCCCCCCCCTCGGTAACAAGATGTGTACAGTATATGCACACACTCTACAGTGTGCAACAGGCCAACAGCATATACACCAAGGCCCACCCCCCACTTGAGCTTCTCTCATTACTTTACACCAGGGGTTTTCCGGGGACCACCAGTGGTCCTTGAGAGGGTTCCAGGTGGTCCTCGGCTAAGTTGTTTAACCAGATGTAACTCTTGAGAGCGTAAAAATGAAACCAAATGGACCCTGGCGGGTCCATTTGGTTTCATTTTTACGCTCTCAAGAGTTAAAATATTCATCGTGTGAATCAGTCCTAAATCTACACAACTAGAAGATTAATGGTCATGGACAGAAGCAGAGGAAATCTTTAGTTTGGGGGGGGTCTGTTGGGCTAAAATGTCCTCAAATGGTGGTCCGTGGCTCAAATGCTGAATAAATGATGGGCCCTGGGAGGGATTTTGCAGTGACGTTCAAAGGTTTGTTGTTTAATACATCATCCATTAGGGAGTATAGATAGTGTGAGACAGGCGTACCATAGCCCTTGGCATAGGCAGCTCTACATTAGCATTCACAGACATGATAAACATGAACGCACACAACAACACCGTTCCTCTGAGTGATGGCAACCGTATTCCTCTACTTGGATTGGGCACCTACGGCGATCCCAGAACGGTGAGCCAGAGTTGGAGTTGTAAATATTGATGATTATGCAGTAATAATAATGATCATACTGTGTAATGGTGTAATGGTGAATACCAGGTCCATTACACAGTGCACAGTACCACCCCATATACTATAGTAATAGCTCTAACTTTAAGGTTGGAATATTTCACGCCGGGCAAGTGTGCTTTTAATTGAGCTGTAAACGGTAATATTTATAATTGATTAAATCGATTAGAAGAAACCGTGTGAATAGGTAACCAACTGGAACATACTTGCTGTTGTCAAAGATAGACTTGCTCTCTGAAAAATAACCCTTCACAAAATTGTTCACCCTAAAAATGAATCAGTGTCTCGGCTATATGAATACATTTACTAATGATGGTATACAGTTTAATATACATTGGCAGCCGATCGTGCAGTTTATAATGTACACAATAGAAGATTTCCTTGTTGTTTTTTTATTCATATTTTACTGAATGCGTCAATAAAGAGGGCTATGTGTCTCCCTGCTTGGACACGAAGCTCACAACAATTGGTCATAGGGTGGCGCTATACAGCGATTGATTGAAAATGCAAACTTTGAACAGGCATAGCTCATGAACTATTTGACAACCGACAATACAACTTCAAGCTTTTTTTGACACCAGGGCCCACTATTTACCGGTATTTCGCCGTTTCAGTCCACAAGACCGGGCTGGATTTGGGGACAAACAGTCAAACATACAGATCAAAAATGACCATTAATCTTATACATTCTCTATAGTATTAGTGTATTAGCCTAATTCAGATGATGAATATTTTTACTCTCGAGAGCGTCATTTTTACGCTCTCAAGAGTTACTGAGAGTATCTGATTTCCACCATTTAGCTGGGGACCACCTGGAACTTTCTCAAGAAGTGGTTGAAAACCACTAATATTATTATCATTGGGTAGGCAGGATGCACGTTTGGGTGAGCTCTAGATCCGGGCCTGGCTTTTCACATTGTTTTGGTCAACAGAAATTCTACAGTTCATATGAATATTTAATTCGTGTTTTGGGCTTTTGACAGACACCCAAAGGCACCGCCCGGGAGTGTGTGAAGCTGGCCATAGATGCAGGCTACAGGCACTTTGATGGAGCCTTGGTGTATTTCAACGAGCATGAAGTGGGTCAGGCGATCAGAGACAAGATACAAGATGGAACTGTCACCAGACAAGACATCTTCTACTGTGGAAAGGTATGTCTTTATGTCGTTCCTGCTGATGGACAGAAGTGTCTTACCTCCTTATTCTAACTTTGTGTGTTTGTATCCTACTTGACCATACAACAGGGGCGGATCAAAATCTCTGTGCATGCCACTGGGGGGCAATGCCCGCCTAAATGCCCAGACTGCCCCACCAAACATGACGGCATGGAAACAACCCGAATTTCAAATATATTTCAAATTAAAGTGTGTTTAAAATTAATCACGTGTCAACAACACAATGATGTTATTGATGCTTTTCTTGTTTAAAATAAGTCCTGTAACCGAAAATGGTATGGGTGTGACTTCGACACGGGCGATAAAGTCGCCCCTATACCATTTTAATATTTTAATTTTAATATTACTATTACTACTACTACTTACTATACTATTACTGTATCAATACTATACTATTACTGTATCAATAGTGCAGTAATACAGTACCATTGTTGGCAGATGCATTATGTTTGAATTGTTATGTGGAAATAACATGTATCCTGCAATCTCTTTAAAGGGGAATTCCACACATTTTCAACATTTTACTGTGTCATTAATATACCTTAGAGATGTTGTGTGGACTTGATAAAAAACAGTCCCCCCATTCTGTGTTTACTAGAAATGAAAATCATTAGCATGGTAAAACACAACTTGGTGACATCATCAAGATGTCTTTCACCATGTTAAGGTGAGAATTTGAGTGTTCAAATGGACCCACTTGGGTTCATTTGGTTCCATTTATATGCTCTCGGAAAAATATATTGAAAAAGGGGCGGAATTTCCCTTTAACTTAATTTACTGTCCTCTTTAATGTCCTGTTATATGTATTGTGTCTCTCAGCTATGGAATACCTTCCATCCGCCAGAGATGGTTAGACCAGCACTGGAAAAATCATTAAAGGCCCTGAAGTTAGACTACATAGACCTCTACATCGTTGAGCTTCCTATGGCCTTCAAGGTTTGTGTACAGTACCTGCTATGGATGAGAACAGAGAGACAGCAGAAGCCAGGGGCGGATTGGCCATCTGGAGTACTAGTCCAGGCAAAATGAATTTTCAAGTGGAATAAATTGTAACATGGGATTTTTCTTCACAGATCATTTCTTTGAGGTCTCCAGAACAACATATTAAAAGTCCCGAAAAATCCCAGTTGCGCAAATATGTTTAATATCATAAAGTAATAGAATACATAGGCTCCAATGGAGTGATAGCCCCGCCCCCTCCTATACAAACCCATTATAACTTAAAACTCCATTTTAACCATGATGGATTATTCAAAAACAACCCATCTTTTTTCTGGTGACTGATATTGTCCTCCTAATACGTGAGAGGACCATGGAATTTCATTCACAAGTTTCAGTTATTTTTAAAATATTGTTTTGGAAAATGTAGCTGCCTCCATATCTGGCTATGCCCATCCAAATGAATATTAATAAAAAATAAATAAATGAAACCTGTAAATGAAATTCCACTGCCCTCACCTTTTTCTGGTGACTGATATAGTCCTCCTAATATGTGAGAGGGCAGTGGAATTTCATTTACAGGTTTCATTTATTTATTTTTTTAATATTCATTTGGGTGGGCATAGCCAGATATGGAGGCAGACAATATCAGTCACCAGAAAAAAGATGGGTTGTTTTTGAATAATCCATCATGGTTAAAATGGAGTTTTAAGTTATAATGGGTTTGTATAGGAGGGGGCGGGGCTATCACTCCATTGGAGCCAATGTATTCTATTACTTTATGAAATTAAACATATTTGCGCAACTGGGATTTTTCGGGACTTTTAATATGTTGTTCTGGAGACCTCAAAGAAATGATTTGTGAAGAAAAATCCCATGTTACAATTTATTCCAATTTTAGGTAAAACATGAGCTAAAATTACTGGCCTATACAGGGAGTTTTCCCGGTGGCCTGCACCACCTAGTGGCCTGGACAAGATCCAAAATGCACGAGTGGCACTTCCAAAATGCACTAGAATGTGCTAGATGCTCGCCTGGAACATACAGATCAAAATGACCAGTAATCTTCTACATTCTCTAGTTGTGTAGACTAAGTTGGGCTAATTCACATGATGAGTATTTTAACTCTTGAGGGTCTAAAAATGAAACCAAATGGACCCGCAAGGGTCCAGTTGGTTTCATTTTTACGCTCTCAGAGAGTTACATCTGGTTAGACTAAGTTGACTAAATTTTAACTCTTGAAGGTGTAAAAATGAAACCAAATGGACCCGCAAGGGTCCATTTGGTTTAATTATTACACTCTCAAAGAGTTAAAATTTAGTCAACTTAGTGGCCAGGGTGGCCTGGCAAAGGCAAAATTGTCCCGGTGGGAAAATATGTGCCAGTCCGCCCCTGCACAGAGCAGACGTCCCCACGTCTAGTAACTATAGTCCAAATGCGGCCAGGTCGACCTGATCACACCTGATCACGACTAGTGGTCGGGATCTGGTCGCTAGTGGATTTTGCGACCTGGTCACTGGTAGATGACACGTGGTTGTTGTTGGCTGTAGTCGCTGATTCGCTGTTGGGAGTTCGCCCTTCCTGGAGAAACATGTTTTTTGTCGGTGATATACAGTACAGTATAACAACCAATGCAGTGGCATAACATTCTGTGTTTTGTCAGTGATATATAACCAATGCACTGGCATAACATTGTGTTTTGTCAGTGATATATATAACCAATGCAGTGGCATAACATTCTATATCTTGTTAGTGATATATAATCAACGCACTGGCATAACAGTCTGTGTTTGTCAGTGATATATAACCAACGCACTGGCATAACATTCTGTAATTTGTCAGTAATATATAACCAATGCAGTGGCATAACATTCTGTATTTTGTCAGTGATATGTAACCAATGCAGTAGCATAACATTCTGTGTTCACACTGCAGCCTGGAGATGATTTCTATCCTAAAGACAAGAATGGTAAATACATCTACCACCATACAGACCTGTGTGCTACCTGGGAGGTGAGTTTGCTTGGACTTAACACCATATACTTTATCCATATACTTTATCATATATAGTTAGTAGTATATTTATATGTGTCTTTTAGCTGCATAGTTGTAGTATGTTTTAGCAAGTCTTAGACGTATAGTTTAGTTGTAGCATATATGTATATGTCCTGTCTAGTTCCTGTCTAGCTGTCTGTGTCTGACTACTTGCCACTTTATAATTATAATCATACCTGGTTGTAGCTTAGCACCTTCACCCCACTTTATGCTGTTACAGTTGCACTTTAATGCTCTAGTCTGTTGCACTACGTCACTTACTGTTTCTTGTATTGTTTGTATTTGTCCTTTTCCTTATTGCACTGTCTATTGTCTTATTGCACTGGGGAACAATGGGAATGTTATTTCATCCCTGTATATGTCCTGACATACACTGGAATGACAAATAAAGAACCTTGAACCTTGAATATGCAGTAACAGTAATGCACAGTAAGCATGTGCATTAACCTGTGGACTGCTATTGATTTATAGAGCCTTTACTGAAACAGAAAACATTACACTATTATAATATTACAAATATGATACAACACAGAAAAGAAAAGCATATTGAAATGAATGTCAAACAGCCATCCAAAGGCAGTGAAAGGCCCATGTAGACACATTATGTCTACTAAAAACAAAGCTTTCTTTGGGTTTCTGACATGAGAATGTCTTGTGAAGTCTAACAAACAAAACATGTCTGTGTGTCTGTCAAGACCAGACGAGTGTTTGAATGGTCAGTGAAATGCTTATAGTAAATACGCGTCAGTGAGTATTCAATGAAACGTCTTCAGTGTGTACTCTCCTTCAGTGGTCCCAAAACATTCCCATTGTCATGGACCCCCAAACTGAAACTGAACCCAAAATGTGAAAAAGAAAGCAATCATTTGATGCGCGCGCACACACACACACACACACACACACACACACACACACACACACACACACACACACACACACACACACACACACACACACACACACACACACACACACACACACACACACACACACACACACACACACACGTATATGAATGTAGGCTACTACTTATTTCAATGGTCGCACGTCACAACCATTGGGACGTACGTGTTGGTATGTTCTGGTACGTCATGGTAAAACCAGAACAGTGGCCTTGTGGTTAGAGCGTCCGCCCTGGAACTGGGAGGCCGGGGTTCGATTCCCGGTCGGGTCATACCAAAGACTCTAAAAATGGGACCCAATGCCTCCCTGCTTGGCACTCAGCATGAAAGGGATGGATTGGGGGGCAAAATCAGCTAATGATTCCCGAGCGCAGCAAGCCGCAGCTCACCGCTCCTTGGAGCTCTCCGCTCCAAGTGATGGGTCAAAAGCAGAGAACGAATTTCGCTGCGGTAACGTAGTGACAAATAATGCAATAATTTGACTTTGTTGCGATGGTTGTTCCCTACTAATCCTAACTCCTGACCACAAACATAACCTCAGTAAAACCTATACCTAAACCTTACCTTAACCCCGACCATTATGCAAACGGTCAAAATCTATGTCGTGGTTGCAAAATGATGTCACAGAAGTTGAACAATAACATAAAGTCAAGGACAATAATGCCATAAATAGGATACTATTTATGGCATACGTTTGTTCAAAGTTTTACGTTTGTTCAAAGTTCTGTCGTCTCCTCCATTATCTGTTTAGTTCTACACTCTTTATCTCTGAGTGTAGATGTGTCTTGTCGTTGTCAGGATGACTAATAATCCTTAGCAAACATCAGACACGTCAGCCCCATTTAAAAAAAAATAAACAGATCTGAAAGCTTACAATAAAATGCAGCATCACAAGACATTGTGAGCCTTGTAGATCAGTTTATTGTAGTTTTGGAAAAAGAGCAAACTGGCATTTGCCATCTCACCTGACTCCACCATCTGGGGGCAGCAGTGCTCCCATCTGGAAACACTGGGGCAGACCCAATGCACTCCCATCTGGAAACACTGGGGCAGATCCAATGCACTCCCATCTGGAAACACTGGGGCAGATCCAATGCACTCCCATCTGGAAACACTGGGGCAGACCCAATGCACTCCCATCTGGAAACACTATGACAGACCCAATGCACTCCCACTGGAAACACTGGGGCGGGCAGACCGAATGCACTCCCATCTGGAAACACTGGGGCAGACCCAATGCACTCCCATCTGGAAACACTGGGGCAGACACAATGCACTCCGGTTAACCTATTGTAGACTATCCCGATTCTAAAAATGTCTTTGAAATACTAACCTGTATTGAAAAACTTCAAATTATTGAGTAACACCATCAAATTTTTGACATTTTTTGATACTGTACATACTGTACAGAACACCTATTGGGGTTCCCGTCAACTAGGGTAAAACTACCACTAGGGGTTCCCGTCTACTATGGGTTCAAATCTGGTCGGAGCGCTATGCATCCATATGCGGCTTCTAGTGGCGGGATCAACGTGACTGACAACATATCGAAGCTGTGCCACTGAGCTAATGTATACAGTAACCTACCAATACTACTAATACTAATTATTTTGGTATATATATATTTTTGTTCCACTGTGTCCCACATAAATGCCATCCCCTGTGAGCCAAAATGACGTCCCAGCCCTGCATGAGGGTCTGGCATTGTGGTTTATCTCTGATAATTGAGGATATGATGATTTGTGTCTCTCCATGCACAGGCTCTAGAGGAGTGTAAGGACGCAGGGCTGGTCCGATCCCTGGGGGTGTCCAACTTCAACCGTAGACAGCTGGAGCTGCTGCTCAACAAGCCAGGCCTCAGACACAGGCCTGTGTCCAACCAGGTGCACTGCCTGCTGCTGCTTACCCTTTAGTCCAGCAATAATGTCATTTGACCTTGAACTAATTGCAAAAAAAAAAAGCTGAATGTATATCTTCAACCCATTGTGTCCTGTCTAGATTTCTAGTTTCTAATATTCAAAGATTTGCACCACGTTTTCACGATTTTTCAAAAATAGCAGAGATACAAGCTCATAGCGCGCCACTCAGTGGCGCGCTTTGAGCTTGTAGATCTGCTATTTTTCAATAGTTAAAACATAATGCTGAGAACACCAAAACGCGTTCAGTACACTAAGGGTTAATATATCCTGAATAACAGATAAAAAGTTGCCTGGAATTGTCTGAGGGGAAAGCTTTGAAAATGGCATTTACAGTATGTCCACCATTGACATTCTATTTAAGGCAAATATTTTCTAAACGTCATTGTGCTTTAAGTAGCAAGTGACATATTAAACTCGGGAGTTTTCATGATGCCGAGTCCATTTGTAGCATTAGCTTTGCAAAAAAAATCTTCCTTGTGTTGAAAACAGCCATAGCCGTGTTGACAAAATGTGATGAGGTCAGCACAATCGATATGGCAAGATGTCACCCAATGAGTGATTATGTGCAAAACTAATGCTAAGAATGGATTCAGCACCACGAAAACTCTCTAGTTTGATATGTCACTGTGCTACTTAAAGCATATTGAAATTTAGAAAATATTTGCCTAATACAATGTCAATGGTTGACATACTGTAAAAGCCATTTTCAAACTTTTCCCGGCAGCTTCTTATCTGTTATTCGCAATACATTGGAGATACAAAATCAGCTGGGTTTGCTTTTTTGCAATTAGTCCCAGGTTGACGCCTTCTATTCCATAGATTGCCTGTACTATTTCAGCCACACACCTGTGAACAAGTAGCTCAGTAAACCATACCAAGCTGCAAGTGGACATAACAGTCTTCCAGTACAGTGGTTGACTCCAGGGACCACCATTTATTCGGCATTTGAGCGACAGACCACCATTTGATTACATTTTCACACCAAAGACCTAAAATTAAAGAATTATTTAGATTTTGTCCACAATTCCAGGCTGTATTTTGCCAACAAAACAGTGTAAACTTCTTAATTGAGTGGTGCTAATTCAGATGATGAATATTTTAACTCTTGAGGGTGTAAAAATTTGACATTCTCAAGAGTTACATCTGGTTAACCAACTTTCCATCATTTAGCCTGGGGACCACCTGGAACCTTCTCAAGGACCACTGGTGGTCCCCGGACCACCTGTTGAAAACCCCATGTTCTAGTAGCTCATTTTGGTTTACTCATATTTTAGTCAAATATTTTAGATTCAGTCGACTAAAAATCACAATATTTTCAGCTTATTGTTTTTCGCCATTACCAGATATTGCATTAACATGCATTTTCCCCTCATTCAGGTTGAATGCCATCCGTACTTCACGCAGCCCAAGCTCTTGGAGTTCTGTCGTCAGAATGACATTGTCATCGTAGGATACAGTCCCATCGGGACCTCCAGAGATGCCTCATGGTACCGTCCTAAAACCTTTCACCTGTTGTAATATTTAGTAATGCAATCGATCATTGTCTTGGTGTGAGTAATAAACTGCATGGGAAAGTAGAGTTTTGCATACTCATTCATAATTAAAGGTAATAGTGGCGACTTCAGTGTGTACAAACACTGTGTTTGTAAACAGATTTGTCTAAAAACAGAATCTAACTCCACCTCACCTCCACTCTATTGGCTCATTGCTGGAGACTGCTGTGCTGTGATTGGCTAAAACGCTGCCTCACCCCACACAACCCCCCTCTCCTTCTCACAAATTAGCACCGCCGACAATTATTTTGTTTTCATGATTTGTTAACAACAACAAAGTTCTGGACCGTCTGCAGGACTAAGCATATATCTGTCTGCAGGGAAACAGCTGCAGCATCAAAGTAGAAGCAACGCAAAGGGGAAAAAGGCAAAAATATAGCTGTATACTGTATCTATTTTGATTTTTTTTGGCTAAAAGTTGCCTCTATTACCTTTAAGGTTCCAATTTTAGGTCTGGCTCATGGATTGAGAGTTAAGACCCAAAAACAATTGAACTGGTTCCCTTTGGCCTTTGGGAACCAACTGGTGGAAAAGGGGTAGACTTTGGGATTTTTACATTAGAGACCACTAGTGCAGGGTTTTTTAACCAGTGGTCCCTGAGAGAGTTCCAGGTGGTCCCCAGGCTAAATGATGGAAAGTTGGTTAAGGTACAACTCTTTGAGAGCTCTCAAGGGTTAAAATATTTATCATGTGAGTTATGCCACGTCTACAGGAAATGTAGAAAATTAAAGGTATAGTAAGTGATTTGGGTGATTTGGAAGACCCTCCGGTCTCCCTGGTAGCATGATGTGCACATGCACACGCTCTACAGTGAGGGGAAGTACAACATCCCATACAACATTGCATACACCAAGGCTCACCCCCACGCAATCCTGATTGGAGGAAGGCCCCTCTCATTCTGATTGGACAAAAGGCTTTTATCCCAGAGACCAAAAATACTTTTACTATACTATACGTTTACTATATTGTGTGGTCTCCCCTCTGTTAGGGTGAATCTAAAATGTCCTCCGTTGTTGGAGGACCAGCTGCTGGTGTCCATTGGGAAGAAGTACCAGAAGAGCAGTGCCCAGGTGGCACTGCGCTTCAACGTGCAGAGAGGAGTGGTGGTCATCCCCAAGAGCTTCAACCCTGACCGCATCAAACACAACGGCCAGGTGAGTCCTTCCGTCCCAGAGAAAAGAACTGCATTACATGTTTGAGATTTCATCCCTGTAACGTCGCATTCAAATGTTTTCACTGTAGTAAGTACTTAGTTATGTCTGTAGCTGTGTGAGTACATGCTTTTTAGGATATTTCCAATGGTCTTATATTCAGGCCAATAGGGCAGAGGCGTAAACTTGCGTCCGTCCTCATAGGGGCAGGGAAAAAAAACACAACCCAGCCCCGGCTCCCCGCAAAAAACACCTGATAGGGGACACGGTGGAACAATGGTTAGTGCTGTCGCCTCACAGCTAGATGGTCCTGGGTTCGATTCCCGCTAGCTAGGGACGTTGCTGTGGGTGCTGGCGGCGTGTCTCCTCCTCCACGTCATCAGTGCCCATACCCGAGACGGGGTTGGTGAAAGGACCTTTCTGTGTGGAGTTTGCATGTTCTCCCCGTGTCCCCCAGGTGTAGATACCCTCACAAAAACATGCAGTAATCCTGGGCTCTAAACTGCCTCCCCCTGGCCAGCCGGGGCGCCTGATGAAGGGGACTGGAACTGGTTGGAATAACGTGTTCCCTCCACGCGCTACGTCCAACCAGGGAAACTCCCCCTGTCAGGTGAAAAGAAGGCAGCTTGGACTCTTCATGCATTGAAGGAAGCATGACGCCAGTCCACTGCCTCCCCAGGTTGGTGCAGGGTGTGTAGAGCCCAGCATCACATTAGGAATTGGCACTGCCTGAAAAAAGGTGTTGCAAAATCGTGGCATAAAATTTGTAAAAAACAACTAATTAGCATTTGAATATTTGATGGCCCTGTTGCCTAGGTGACATGGTCAACACCCAGCCGACCATCGGCCACTTCTTCATCCCCAAAACTCAGACGTGTGAAAAGCCACAGCCCCTGTGAAAACTAAGGTTTTTTGATTATTTAGTTGACTAAGACTAGACTAAATGAATTTAAAAAGACTAAATGGGACTAAAAGCTGTGTGTTTTCAAAAGACTAAGACTAAGACAAAGACTAAATCATAACCTAGGACTAATGGAAATAGGAAACATTTTTATCTTCTTTTTTTCCCCCGCTCTTTCTAAGTATGTGAAATTGTGAACATATCTGCAGTTTACATTGCATACCTTTTCAGGAAAGAATTACTATTGCAGTAATTCTATACAAGAAATAAAACGAGATATGTTTCATACTAAAAACTATAAATCTGTATAACATATATAAACCTACAATGTATTTGTATGTAGGACTAATCTACCAAACTTAAGATCAAAAGACTAAGACTAGACTAAATCTTTTTTGACATTTCGTCGACTAAGACTAGACTAAAAAATGAATTCCAGAAGACTAAATGGGACTAAAAGACTAAATATGCCTTATTGCAAAGACTAAGACTAAAAGACTAAATCAAAATATTCTAAAAAAAAAATAACACTGATTAAGACTATATGATAACCCATACATTCACGGCAGAGGAAACCATGCAGAGCTCAAACCTGCTCATCAGGGGCAGTCAGTGCATCAGTGCCTTGCCCAAGGACATTTGAGCACGCGGCCATGAAGGAAACGAGAAAAGTTCCCGGAACCTTCCATCCTTCCTATAGCAAGCCTCCTGAGCCACTGCTGCTCAGAGGATGTGCACACTCATCTGTCTCGGAGTTATGACAGCTTGACGGGTTGACAGCTGATGATTGATTTATGACATTTTCTGACATGTGCCTCCACCCACTCCTACCAACCCCCCTGGTCTGTGCTTTCCTCAGAAGTAGGACAAGTCAGTGACAAGGACAGACATCAGATAGTGAGCAGCACTCTCCTCCTCTTCTGTCAGTTCAATTATTTGCATTTTTTAATTACTATCTCTAATAAATAAATCATGCGCAGGCCTATTAAATGCCCCGGTTCTGACACTGGTTGCCCCTGGGTTAGTGCCGAAGGGCACCTGAGCAAGAGATTGAGAAAGTCTAACTGCTCCCCTGTTTGTGTTGTGTGTGCGTATGCATATTAGGGCTGCTACTAAACAATTATTTTCATGATCGATTCATCAGTCGATAAGTCTGCAGGGCAAAGCAAGTGTCTGTCTGCAGGGAAACAGCTGCAACTAATTAAATTTTCGATTTGATTACGATTCATTGATTCATCGTTGCGGCCCTAATGCATGTACAGTATATTGTATGCAAGTGTGTAAACTGCTAACATTATTGTTTAAACGAGAAAATGAGAAATGTGTTCGATTAAACTGTTGTCCTTATTCATGCTTTTCTACAGATATTTGATTTTTCACTCACAGAGGATGAAATGAAAGCTATTGAAGCACTGAACAAAAACATCCGTTTTGTGGAGCTGCTGATGTAAATATTATACACATTATATACATTTGATGATAACTAAACGTGAATGGATGACATTATGTAGTCATTGATTAACTTTGCTAAGAACAAACCTCACTTTAAAAAGCACTGTATTGTTTTCTTTTGTTTGTTTTCTTCGTATTAAATGATGCATTAAATATTTATTCATGTTTGCAGATAGTCATTATCATGACAGTCAGTAACTCAGTATCATTGTCCTCTTTCCACAGGTGGAGTGACCATCCTGAATATCCATTTCATGATGAATATTAAACTGTGAACTCATTATATTCTATCTTTTCCACTCCCTGTATCTTAAATGGTATCATCCATGTATACTTCAGTGTCATGTGTTGGTATGTTCCACAAGTAAGCACTAGAGGGCGTGATGTCATTATGGTTGAAGAGAAACAACGTGTCTGTACTGGATTAAGCTACAATATAAGAACCTTTGTCCTACAATAGCACAGTGGTTTTCAACCCTTTTCATACCAGGGCCCACTATTTATTCTGCATTTTAGCCATGGACCACCATTTGATGTTGAGTTTAATCTCTCGGACCCAAAACCAAGGATTTTCAAGTTTTTGTCAAATTGTCAACAATTTAGGTAAACTGAACCAAATGTTGGTCAAATTAACTATTCTTCTACATTTTCTAATTGGGTAGATTCTTGAAAAAATAAGTATTTCAGATGTTTAAATAGAACCTAACTCTTGAGAGTGTAAAATGAAACCAAATGGACCCGTAAGGGTCCATTTGGTTTCATGTTAACACTCTCAAGAGTTACAGATCTATAAGGGTCCGTTTGGTTACCAACTGTCCATCATTTAGCTGGGGGCCACCTACCTGGAATCCTCATAGGGGTCACTGGTGGTCCCTGGACCACTGGTTGAAAACCCCTGCTATAGCACCATATTATTACTAGGGGTGTAAGGATACATTTTAACAGTGTTTCGATACATATCACGATACATTGTTGACCATACGATACATGGATGATATTGGTTCATTCTGACCATACAATTCTACTCAATGAACTAAAAAAACAGTAAAAATACAGTAACTATTTAAATAAATCTATTAAATATGTGTGAAACATGTGGATATTGCAGGGTTTTTAAGGGAGATAAATCAGTAAAAACAGTGATCTGGCATATATTGGACACTGTATGTTTGAGCATGTTTTTTTTGTATATTTTCTGTTTACATAATGGCATGCTTCGATTTCTTTTTTATTAAAGACGACATTTCAATACAGTTACTATATCGTCACACCGCTTGTTTAGTGATTATTTAAATATATACTTATATATTAAATATTAAAGAATTAATAATAATAAATAAATACATATATACATATTTCAGCCAATTCTGTGCACTGTTATATGTATAGTCCTACACACTGATGTTATGTTATGTGATATATGAGCATTTACCCCAAAGATCTATATTTTATTATTTTATAATGATGTAAGTGATGCTTTTTTCTATATTGCCTAAAATATAGAAAAACAGTTTACAGGACCAGATTTAAAAGTGTTCCACGATGTTTGTATTTTGTCCTGGGTTGAAGTTACAGTATATTGTGATGCTTCTTTTACCACAACCAAATCAAATTAATTACAAGTGTTCTTGCTACAGTAACTAGTATGTGTGTTCCATTTAGTGTACGGCTGGGCAAAAAAGAAAATCCATATGCCAATATATCGCAATTCTTAATGCCATGATATCAATATCGATCAAAAGGTTCAAAATCGTTTTTTTTTTTTTTTATGTTCATGTCAGAAAGACTGACCCCATCAGGCTGCATTGATGTGTATGATGGAACTTTTTCTGATCTATACTGTTTAAAATTGCTTTAAAATGCTCTAGTAGTTGATCTTGTCATGGTCTATATTGTTTAGAATTATTTTCAATTAAAGGGAATTCCACCCATTTTCTGTACCTGTTGGCAAGATATGTTTCCTATGTTTCCTAAAAAGGAGGTCTGAAAGAAATCATTGACATGGTGGAACACAACTTGATGAAATCATCAAGTTGTGTTTGTGTTGGAAAGTTGGTTACCAGATGTAACTCTTGAGAGTGTAAAAATGAAACCAAATGGACCCTTGCGGGTCAGACCTCCTAAAAATGAAACCAAATGGACCCTTGCGGGTCAGACCTCCTAAAAATGAAACCAAATGGACCCTTGCGGGTCCATTTGGTTTCATTTTCACACTCTCAAGAGTTAAAATATTCATCTGAATTAGCACTATTTAATTAAGAAGTGTACACTGTTTTGTTCGCAAAATCCAGCCTGGAATTGTGAACAAAACCAAAAGAACTCTTTAGTTTTAGGTCTTTTGGGCTAAAATGTCATCAAATGGTGGCTCAAACATCCGGCCCTGGGGGCCGGATTGTTGTTGTGGACGTGAGCGTTTGATTGAGATTGGAAGGGAAAAGAGCGACTCCTCTGCTCACTGACCTGTGAGCTCTCAACGAAGGAAACAGCAGGATGCTTCGATTCATTACTTCCCTTCGTCCCTTCCCTTGTCTAAGACCCAGGGCCTGCAAAAACATCACACAGAGCGGCAATTATTCTCCGCAAGCTATTAAATACTTTGTGAATGTGAATCATAGGAATGTGTGCCCAATTAGAATCCTCTGGCAAACACAGTGGCTGAACTTTTAACAGCCATGGTACTGTAGGTGTTGTCATCTTTTCTTTTGTTTCGCCAATGCTTTAGACAGTGCATGGTCTAATAAGTTACTTAAGTTCAGCCCTATTCTAGCCCCATTTTATCTTTTGTTTCATGCGTTTGAAAACAGCATGGTCTCAGCATCGATGGCAATACAATATCCCCGATGTTTCCTGCTGGTGGGTTAGTTTCACAATGTCACTGACATAAAAACTAGCTAGTCAACTGTGTCACCCTGACCAGTCTGCCTTTATCTGGCTTTTAACTACATCAGGGGTTTTCAACAGGTGGTCCGGGGACCACCAGGGGTCCTTGAGAGGGTTCCAGGTGGTCCCCAGGGTAGTGCATTTTGGAAGTGCCACTAGTGCATCTTGGATTTTGGCTGTTGGCAACACTTGGTGAGTGGCCAATGCCACTCACCAAGTGGCTGTAGAACCTAAACAGGGTAGTACAGCCCTCTACCACCTGATATCTGGGTTTCCCCTGGTTTGCCACAAACCCTATAACAGGGGTTTTTAACCTTTTTGATACCAGGCCCCACCAATTATAGAGCATTTGAGCCACAGGCCACCATTTGAGGATATTTTAGCATCACAGACCCCAAAACTAAAGATTTATTTTGCTTTTGTCCACAATTCCAGGCTGGATTTGGGAAACAAAACAGGCAAAACATGACAAGCAAAACATGACCAAAATAACCATTAATCTTTGAGTTGAAAAAAATGAAACCAAAAAAATGAAAACCAAATGGACCCGCAAGGGTCCATTTGGTTTCATTCTTACGTTCTCAAGAGTTACATCTGGTTAACCAGCTTAGCTGGGGTGGGGACCACCTTGAATCCTCTCAGGGACCACTGGTTGAAAACCCCCTGCCCTATAACGACACCAAAAGGTTGAGACGGATTTTGCGTTGTCCCTGGGGTGCGATTTGTCCTGTTGACACGTCACGCGTGTCGTCCATAGCGATTCAATGCATGGAATACAATGGACCAAAACACACTCAAAGGATCGACACAGCTTTAGCATTAACTCCTACTAAAACGTTGTCATGTTTTAACCCCAGAATACTAAGATATATTTCACTGCTCAATAATTTCAATACTTGCAAAAAATATATATATATTTTATCTACTACTACTACTACTACTACTACTACTATACTACTACTCCTACTACTACTACGTTTTGTTAGATTTCTAAGATTTTATGCAAATTTATAATATTTATTAAAATAATTATAATAAGTTCTATAATAAATTAAATGATATTCTAATGATCAAAAAATACATATTTATTGTAGGCATTGTACTTACTTTTATCAGGGTCAAAGGTTAATAAGTAGGGATGTAGTATCGGATCGTAAGATGTAAAGGGTTACATCTAGTTAACTGACTTTCCATTATTTAGCTGGGGACCACCTAGACCTCTCTCAATCACTTTTGGTCCCCGGAGCACTGATGAAAACCACTGATATTACTTTCCATTGGGTGGGCAGGATGCACATTTGCATTAGATACGTCCCTGGTTGACACTGTGGCAGGTACAGTTTGTAGACTTCAAAAGTTTATATATTTTGTATTGTTATATCTATTATTTTAATTTGGCATCCGTATGGAATATCACAGAAATGTGTGCAATCAACGGATTGGAAATGAAAAAAAAAAAAAGTCCAGAGATTTTAATTGTATTAATTACATTGTATAATCAGTCAATGCAGATGGCTTAGAAAGCTAGAAAGATAGATAAGATATGGAGAATAGGACTTCGGCCACAGGCGATGAAGCCACCCCCATACCATTTTCAGTTACGGGACTTAAGACAACTTTAGACAAGTAAAGCATCAATAATAACACCAGTTGTTGTTGCAGTTGCAACAGACACGCAGGATGCATAAAGCTAAAGGTCTGACTCAGAGGGTTTTCTGTTTTCAATGATGAAATGCTGTTGGTTTAGTGGTGCCACAGCTGTAGTTTTAGTAGCAGTAGTAGTGTTTCAAATCATTTTAAATATAAGCACTTTAATTTGAAATATCTTGGGTTGTTTTGCATGCCATCATGTTGGAGCAGTCTGGGCCATGCCTAGATCCGCCCGTTATCAGTAGATAAGATCGCAGTTATCACATTGTCATCAGCAGGACTTTTTCGTCTCAGAATGGCCATGCTCTGCAGACTCCCATTGTTCCGAGACGCAAAACCCTAGTAGGCTGCCAGAAAACATGCCTCCCCATAAGATGGTGCTGATAAGCAGCTTACTGGGAATTATCGCTTGATAACGGTAGAAGCGGGTGCGTCAAAGCACCAGCGCTCGCCTAGTAGTCCTACCGTCTGTGTGTGTGTGTGCGCACACACACATTTTGCAAACCCTTCTATCGCACTGGACAGAAATACCTTGCATGGAAGAGAGGGAGAGAAGGAGAGAGAGTGTGAGTGTGAGTGCATGCGTGTTTGTGTCGGTTGGTTATGCAATCGGCCACCACACTGAGTCTGCACAGACCTTTAGTATATATCTGTGTGTGTGTGTGTGTGTGTGTGTGTGTGTGTGTGTGTGTGTGTGTGTGTGTGTGTGTGTGTGTGCGTGCGTGCGTGCGTGCGTGCGTGCGTGCGTGCGTGCGTGCGTGCGTGCGTGCGTGCGTGCGTGTGTGCGTCAGGGGCGGATGTAACATTTTCCAATTGGGGGTGCAGGAGAAAATGGTGCGGCTTCGCACCACGGGCGATGAAGCCACACCCATACCATTTTCAATTACAGGACTTTTATTAGTCAAGTATAGCACCAATAATAACATCAGTTGTTGTTGAAGTTGCAACAGACACACAGCATGCATTAAAGCTAAAGGTCTGACTCAGAGAGTTTTCTGTTTTCAATGATGAAATGCTGTTGGTTTAGTGGTGACACAACTGTAGTTAGTTAGTAGCAGTAGTAGTGTTTCAAATCATTTTAATTCTAATCACTTTAATTTGAAATATCTTGGGTTGTTTTGCATCCCATCGTGTTTGGTGGGGCAGACTGGGCATTTAGGGGGGAAATTGCCCCCCCCATGCCCATGCCTAGATCCGCCCCTGGTGTGTGTGTGTGTGTGTGTGTGTGTGTGTGTGTGTGTGTGTGTGTGTGTGTGTGTGTGTGTGTGTGTGTGTGTGTGTGTGTGTGTGTGTGTGTGTGTGTGTCGTGGGAGTTGTGAATGGGATTGGAGGAGGGGGTAATGACAGAGGGTGCACCAGGCCAAAGTAGAGAGAAAACTCATTCTTGGCTGCAACACAGTTTTGAGTCTCACGCACGCGCACGCACACACACACACACACACACACACACACACACACACACACACACACACACACACACACACACACACACACACACACACACACACACACACACACACACACACACACACACACACACACACACACACACACACACACACACACACACACACACACACACACACACAGCCCTCCTAACACGTTTCACAGTGAGATGAAATCCGGAACCTCTAGCTGATCTACCTACGTTGTGAAGAAAACCATTCCTTCTATCTGCATCACTATGAAAGGTATGGGATGTTTACCTTTATACTTATACAGTATAGCATTCTTATCAGTGCTCAAACACAAAATAGAAATGTATTCCTTGTAGCATTTTTATTATATATATATATATATATATATATATATATATATATATATATATATATATATATATATATATATATATATATATATATATATATATATATATGTACTTTTTTACTATTTTCAAGGGTCTGTGGTCATCATTTATGTGGGCTTATAACAAGTTTGTATAAATATTACTATGGGGTGTTTGGGAAGCCCTGATTTTATTCAACAGGTGTTTCAAATTTGTACTTGAGTATTGGAGTAATTGCTTTTAAAAATAGATTCAGTTTTTTATACACCACTCTGTTGCTATATTTTGTAAAGCCTAACTAATTAACTAATTTATTAGTTAACTATTTCTTTCGAGATTTCATTTTTGGCCTATTAGTTGGCATTTTGAGAGAGTGCATTTCTAGTTATTATTTATTCACACTTTCTTGCTAATTCCTTTCACTGGACAATATTTATTATAATACCCACTTTCAATCTGGCGGCCGTTATAGTGTTTGTCATTATAGGCAAAACATTTTAAATGTCAATTGACTTGTTTTTAATACTTTATTGTTTAAAAATGTTAACAGCTCAGAGGTGCAGTAACACTTAAAAGCGATAACAATCTTTCCTTTGTAGTCTGTTATCTCTAGTAGCTCTACTGTCCACAATCACAGATAAAAGTGAGGCGTCTTTAACACTACCAGGACCGGAGAAAATGTAGCTTAACTCAGTTACTTTCTTTTGACACTTTCATTTATTAATGTATTCACTGATTCGTTATTAATTATAGTTAAAGGTATAATATGTGATTTCACTTGATTATAGAGTGTTGTGTGGCGACCATATAAGGAGTTCCTCCCTGTCCCCACTCCCCAGTGAGCCCATGGGGTCAAGAAACTCTAGTTTCAGTTTGGGCCTTGGGGATAAAAGCCTTTCGTCCAATCAGGATCGAGTGGGTGTGGGCCTTGATGTATAATGATGTTGGTGTAGGATAAGGCAAAGCCACCCCCTATTTTTTGTGTTTATTTCTTGTGATGATTTCTCTATAACCCATTCTAATAATCCTACACAAGTTCATAATGGGTATACAAGTTAAAATAGTTAAAAACACAATAGTTAAAAAGGATAAAAGTTCATGCATATATGTATTTTGTTTTTGTCATTGTTTTATGTAATGGTTTATCTCAAATAGTAGATTTCTTGCCTGCTTGCAAATGTAGACAGTGCAGTCGCACTTTTCCGCCGCTGACAGTCAGGTCAACGGGAAGTTAGCCTGGTCTAGCCCTCAATGATTTTGGCCTTGGGGGGCGGGGGTGTCGTGGGATCCACACGGCGGAAGTGCTGCGCTCTGATTTGATCTCACTAACGTGTCGTCATCTCCGGCCCCTCCCACGCCCGTCCACTGCTGTTCTACATCACATCATTTAGAGCGACGCCCACCCCGGAAGGTTGACACGCCCCTCAAGGCCACTTTCCAACGCGCGTTAGTCCAGGCTTTCCGTTTTCGCGCAAGGCGGACGAAAATGAAAGCCTGGGTGTCGAGGCTAACCGGAAGTCAGTACCTTCCTGTTGAGTGAGGGCTGGGCAAAACATGTCGTCTCATTGTGTGTGTGTATACATCTATGTTTTGCAGGTGAGATATCAAAGTGGGTTCATACAGACATATGAAACAGTATATTGGATTAGATGGGCGTATGTTTGGGGTGGGAAGGATGGCCATATGCGACCACAATATGATGATATGATACTGCATGTTCTGCTTGATATTCTGGTGGGTTAGCTCAGCTAATGCTAATTAGAGGTCAGGCTGCAGTAGGCCCTAAAGCAGTTACTGTGTGTGTGCGTCTGTTATGAGAATGTAATATTCTTAACTCACTGCAATGGTAATATGCCATATTGGAGAGAGAATACTATTTGAAAGACTGTAATTTTGTCATGTAAACCTAATTAGTGATATGATTTGCTTATGGATTATGTATTTGTCCAGTCATGTCCAGTCAGTCAGTCGGGGGAAGTCAGTACATTCCTGTTGAGTGAGGGCTGGGCAAAACATGTCGTCTCATCTTGTGTGTGTGTATAAATCTATGTTTTGCAGAACTGTCCAGTAAAGCTCAACATCCAACCACACTGATATGGACTGATTAATTCATTGAAGTGTGTAACATTGGCCTCACTGTACACTGTAGAGTGTGTGCATGTGCACATCTTGCTAGGGGGGGGGGCTTCACTTCATTTTAATAAGCAGTTTAATTTGAAATATCTTGGGTTGTTTTGCATCATGTTTAGTGGAGCAGACTGCCTTGATCCGGCCCTGTTACTATAATATACCTTTAACCATATATTTTCATACTGTGAAATTTGTTCACCCTGCATTTCCACCCATGCTCTGCTCAGGACCTGCAGGCGAGGTGGACAACCAGTCCAAGACGGAGGACGCCAGGCCCCCGGACGCAGCAGGGGCAACAGGGGCAGACAACACGGAGCAGAAGATGACCGAACGAGGCCAGTGGGGCAACAAGATAGAGTTTGTCTTATCAGTAGCAGGGGAGATCATAGGCCTGGGCAACGTCTGGCGCTTCCCCTACCTGTGCTACAAGAACGGAGGAGGTGAGAGTCAGTGTGATGTTATTATGGGGGTCTCCGGCAGTGTTGCCAACCTGCCATAATCCAAAATGCACTAGTAGTGGCACTTCCAAAATGCGCTAGAGCAGTGGGTTTTCAACCATTTTCATACCAGGGCCCACTATTTATTCTGCATTTTAGCCACGGAGGAGGACCACCGTTTGATGTTGAGATTAGTCTCTCGGACTATTTTAGGAGAAATAACAAAATGTTGGTCAAAATAGCAATTCTTCTACATTTTCTAAATGTATTGATTCTTGAAAATCAGGTAATTCAGATGGTTAAATATGATTTAGCTCTTGAGATCGTAAAATGAAACCAAACGGACCCAAAAGGGTCCGTTTGGTTTCATTTAACGCTCTCAAGAGTTACAGATGTAAAAGGGTCCATTTGGTTACCAATGGTCCTTTCTAGAAACGAAGGAGGACTCTCTCATAGGAGAAAAAATCATGAAAAACAAGGGTTTTATCTCTGGCTCCAACTCACAAGCAAAAATGCACCAGATTTTCCGCCAGGAGCTTTTCACTAATTTTGGCGCTAGGGGAGGGTCTGGAAAAAAGCTAAATATACAATACAAATGCGCCAAGGCGGCAACACTGGTCTCCGGTGCCATGTTTGAAGCCCTGTTTATATTGGTTTCAGTCGCCGGTTTTTAGCAACCTTAGCAACCCTTTACTCTGCTGCGCAGTAAAACGTCTGTCTGCCGGCTCAAGTTACAGCAGTACTCTCTACCATTTAGTTGGAGACCACCTGGAACTCGCTTGGGTCCAAAAAAAGAGTGGTCCCTCGTCCCTCTGACCACTTTTGATAATAAACCTCTGATATGAAGTGACAAACGCGGCGACTCTTTTCCTCTCTCTCTCTCTCTCTCTCTCTCTTGTGTTGCTGTGCCAGAGTTGCTGTGTGCCACGGCGGATGTCTTGTGAATGCAATTCTGGCCACACTTACCAACTATTCTGTGCATTAGAACAGGGTTTTTCAACCAGTGGTCCGGGGACCACCAGTGGTCCTTGAGATGGTGCCAGGTGGTCCCCAGGCTAAATGATGGAAAATTGGGTAACCAGATGTAACTCTTGAGAGTGTAAAAATGAAACCAAATGGACCCGCAAGGGTCCATTTGGTTTCATTTTTTACACTCTCAAGAGATAAAATATTCATCATTGAATGAATTAGCATCACTTAATTAAGAAGTCTACACCGTTTTGTTTTGCAAAATTGTGCCTGGAATAATGAAATTGTGGACAAAACCAAAAGAATTCTATAGTTTTAGGTCTTTTGGGTGAAATTATCATCAAATGGTGATCCGTGGCTCAAATGCTGAATAAATGGTGGTCCCTGGTGTCAAAAAGGTTGAAAACCACTGCATTAGAAATTGGAATACAGCCTCATTACCATGTAAAAACAATGATGCTCAAACTGGATTGTATGTCTATGCCTTCTGGGCTGGTCTGGCTGATTTATATTAGGGAATAATTTATATGTGTAGCATGAAAACACTGCACTGGTACTTACTACTTTGGCTGTGCCTGGCCTACCTGACTTTCCTCAAATTTCTCAAAATGTTCATATTTCTGTTTTAAGGATGCAGAGTGATACAGGTATATGTACAATTTTGTGCCTCCTACGGGTGGCGCTATAACAGGCCATTGTGGAAAATTGTAAAATTGGGGGCAGATGGTTAACCAGATGTAACTCTTTGGGAGTGTGAAAATGAAACCAATGAATCCATTTGGTTTCATTTTACACCCTCAAGAGTTAAAATATTCATCATGTGGATTAGCCAAACTTAGTCTACACAACTAGAGAATGTAGAAGATTAATGGTCATTTTGATCTGTATGTTCCAGGCGAGCATCTAGCACATTCTAGTGCATTTTGGAAGTGCCACTAGTGCATTTTGGATCTTGTCCAGGCCACTAGGTGGCGCAGGCCACCGGGAAAACTCCCTGTACTCCAGATGGCCAATCTGCCCATGAACTCACCCCAAACTAACCTGACTCCGCCAGATGGGGCAGCAGGAGAGGCAGCAGAAAAGTGGCTCAGAGGAGGAGGGAATACTCCTCTCTCTGCTACCCCATCTTCTGGAGTCAGGTTAACCCCAAAGCCCCATACTGAATAAATAACTATGCATTTTTTTGGCATTGGTTACTGGTTAGTCCGTCTATCTTAACACAAAATCTATCCATATATACAGTATTTTATTTAGTTCTGTGACCCACAAGATTTATAATCTTGTACAGGACTTAGGCAAGTAAGTACAACATAACATCAGTGGTTGTTGAAGTTGCATCAGACACGCAGCATGCATAAAGCTAAAGGTCTGACTCAGAGAGTTTTCTGTTTTCAATGATGAAATGCTGTTGGTTTATTGTGGTGACACAATTGTAGTTAATTAGCGTTGTGTTTCAAATCATTTTAAATATACCTGGTATAGTTGGTTAACTAGATGTGACTCTTTGATAGCGTAAACATGAAACCAAATGGACCCTTGCGGGTCCATTTGGTTTCATGTTAACACTCTCAAGAGTTAAAATATTCATCTAAATTGGCCCAAGTCTAATCAGAAAATGTAGAAGATTAATGGTCATTTTGATCTGTATGTTTGACTGGTTTGTTTCCCAAATCCAGCCTGGAATTGTGGACCAAAAAGCAGTGCTTTTAATCATAGCGTGATACCACCGGCCCCCTACGGGTCGTGGCCCACCGGGAGACCTCCCTGTACGCCCAATGGTCAATCCGACCCTGTTTGCATGCCATCATGTTTGGTGCCCATGCCTATAGATTCGCCCCTGGCTGTTGGGACAGAAACCTCCTTTATCTCCATGTTTGCTTCAATTGTACATCAGTTGAGTTCTACAGTTTGAACCGCTGTCTTTCCTTCGTAACCAGGTGCATTCTTCATCCCGTACCTGATCTTCCTGTTCGCGTGTGGAATTCCTGTGTTCTTCCTGGAGACGTCCCTGGGTCAGTTCACCAGCGAGGGAGGCATCACATGCTGGAGGAAGGTCTGCCCTCTGTTTGAAGGTAAGATAACCCCAATGATAAACAAGGTCAATGTGTAACAGCCCTAATGAGAGAGGGAAAAAAATGGGCCTCTTGATCCTCAGGGGCGGATGTAACATTTCCCATGGGGGGGTGGTATGGGGGGGGCGGCTTCATCGCCCGTGTCGATTCGCACCACGGGTGATGAAGTCGCACCCATACCATTTTGTGTTACTGGACTTTAATCAATCAGGCAATTAAGCGTCAATAATAGCATCAGTTGTTGATGAAGTTGCAACAGACACGCAGCATGCATAAAGCTAAAGGTCTGACTTCCAGAGTTTTCTGTTTTCAATGATGAAATGCTGTTGGTTTAGTGGTGACACAGCTGTAGTTAGTTAGTAGCAGTAGTAGTGTTTCAAATCATTTTAAATATTAAGCACTTTAATTTGAAATAGCTTGGGTTGTTTTGCATGCCATCGTGTTTGGTGGGGCAGACTGGGTATTTAGGGGGCCATGCCCCCCCCCTGCATGCCTAGACCCGCCCCTGTTGATCCTTACTTGCAATACAGGATCGTCAGGGTGCTGATATTTTGCATTAATTTGGCTCAATTGAAACCCTACTGCTGCAACCGTTGTCTAAAAGTATGTCCCAGGTAGGCTATCCTTATGGTAGTCTCTCAACAGAATGTTAAAGGTGCGATGGACTGGAAATGGTAGTTTCTTTTATTATGAATCCCACCTGATTATCTGGCACAGAGGGTTTCTGAACCAATCAGAGCATTTATCCCTTCCGGCGATGGGATGGCATAGTGTGAGGCACGGCTTACGCACCATGGATGCAGATGGATGTTTACAATTAGTCGCTCAACTCTGGCACCTTACTGCTATGTGTCTTATTTCTACAATCTAATGTGTTCATAGTATATATTCTAACATGACGATTAAGTTTAAACTGAGTTACACTGTCTGGATGTGTGGATGGGATTCAAAAAGAAAGGGTATTTCTGACTGGAATCAAGGCACCTGTGTTTGAGGAGGACAATTCCGAAAAGGGATAAACAGGTCAGCTTAATTTTTATTGGCTTTTATTGATGTGATAGTGGATATGCCAATGATCAGGACATTTTGATTTAAAAAGTTTTGATTTAAAAAGTGAAAAGATGACGTTGTAGGCCTACAAGAACCCTGCATCAAACTTTTAGATGCTGTTTTTCTCCCAATGTAGGCTAGAGAAAGGATGAGTGGGATGTTTATTGTGATCTCTTGCCCTTGAAATATATAATCCTCGACATACAGCAATTGTGCGCAGTACTGTTGCACAACGAAGTATAAACGTCTCTTATGTTTGTGCACCTCACTAGCCAACACACAAGGAGGTTGAATGAATTGAAATTGTTGCTATTTCTGAATTTGGACATGAGGTTTCTACCCAACAGAGTCAATTTGTACATGTGTCTATCTATATGGCCACTTATGTAATCTTTTCCCTTGACCTTTGCTCTTGTTGTGTTTGCCCCAAATGGGCCACAGCTGTGCCTGAGATTAGTTGCCAGACGGTCACAGGGGCAAAAACGTGGTATTTACTATGTGGTGTAAAATAGCTTTACTAAGTAATGGTACTTGAAGTGACCCAGATCTTTATATCGTAATTTCCTCATCTGAAACAGGAGTTGAGCAAATGACACGTGGTGCAAAGATCCTAGTCCCCTTGAAGACCCAGGTAAATGCATGTAACCAACCAAGACAATGTGTCACCATGGCAAGGATCAAAAAGGATCAAACATTCCTGGTGCTAAGTCAAAATCAGCCATTTCATTCCCATCATATCCTGCCAAAAAAAAAAACAAAACAAGAATGAGACACATTGTCATACCGTACATCAGTAAAGTTAACACTAGTATGTCTGAGAGGTTATTTTGACCGTTTTTGGGTATTTTAAAGTTGTTTATCTTTACCCATGAAGCTTTCAGAAGGTTCTGCTTCAATGGCCATCATCATCCTTCTCAATCGCTGTGGTGTAGCCAGCTATGGCTTAAGTCTTCTCATTGGCTGCATGGCAGCAAATCAGGTGTGGGTCCGTGCTCATTGGCTGCATGGCACCAAATCAGGTCTGCGGCCTTGTGCTAGGCCGAAAGCCTACACCACCAGGCCTGTGCCTACCAAATAAATATCCACATTAATTAAAAGGTGATTTCTGGACCTTTTGAATTGCAGGTTTTAAATATTCTGGGTAATTATCTGGTAAGTCTACCACAAAGGCCCCAGAGCTGATTTGCTGTCATTCAGCCAATGAGAAGACTTAAGCAGCTGGCTGCACCACAGCGATTGAGAATTGCACCCATTATTTAGCTTTTGCATAGTGCTATCGAAGAGGTGGGTTGTCAGACTACAGTGGAATATTCAGAAGGAATCATTTCAAAAGTGCAGGGGAAATAAACACGGTTTAATTTGTTCATTCATGTTTGTGTAATGTACATATTCTTGGTACTGTAGGCCTACTAGGCCTGCTGGTTTGGCTTCATCATTTTCTGCTTCTGCTTCTGGGTTTCTGCTGTGTGTTGCAGGTTTGGGTTATGCCACCCAGGTTATCGTGGGTCTGCTGAATATCTATTACATCATAGTCCTGGCCTGGGCTCTGTTCTACCTCTCCCACTCCTTCACGTGGGACCTGCCCTGGGCCTCATGCAACAACACATGGAATACAGGTTTGTTTAAACAACCGTTTCCTAAATGTTTTAGCTCGAGAAGCAATGACTATCTAATAAGGACAAGAAGCCAAGACACCTATGGGGGACCGGAGTCCACATTGGTTCATGAGAGTAAACAGACATGCGCAGGAAGTTTGACGCTTGCAAACCATGCATGCCATTGGTCCAAGAGGCCAATGGCAAGAGGGTCATAGTTACGTTGCTTCCTGACTCTAGAAGGAGGGGGTGGGTACAATATTAGGAGACAGGAAGTATGTTGGAGTCTATTCATTTCCAATGGTAGAATGAACGTGAACACAACTTATGATCCATTCCTTAACTCCATGGACACTGAACTAAATACTGGACCCCCCATCATCAAAAGGCATATAATATTTACAGCATATTCATAGTAAAATGGCTTCTATTAGCTAAACAAATCAGAAGAGATTTCACTTTGTTATAAATTATTCTTTATCCCACCGCCCAACTCTCGCGAGATTTGTTAGGAGTCAGGAAGAGTTTTTTTGTAATCTGCAGTTTGACATACGACAGATAGGGGGCTCTGATCGAAACCATTACTTAGGAGACCATTTGTAGGCTAAGGCTTTGTAGTCCATGTCATTTATATAGTGGCGCCAATGGGAGTATGGCCATCTATATAAATGTCTTTGCATCTATATAAATGTCTTTGCATTTGAGTGTCTTTGCATTGGTCTCTTGGTTGGTTGGCCAAGCGTCAAACTTCCTGGCCTGTACTGAGCATGTCCGTTTCCTCCCATTAACTCTTTGTCTCTTTGTCAAAGTTTCGCTCCCAACTGTACTTCTCCTTTAAATCATTTTTTGTACTAATACTGTAAACTTGACCTTTAAGGTGCATTTTATGTCAAAGTTCTATGAAGCATCAGAAGGACACAATACAAAACAATAGCAGGTACTTAATCACCCTATTTACATATGTATGCTATTAAACCATTTCCCCAAAAGTCGTTTTTAACTCTGTTCACTTAATAGTGGTTTATATAAAAAAATAAATTAAATAAACGGAGCCAGCCATTTTGTAAATCAAAACAATACCAAAACGTGAGGTGTGAGACTCAAAGATACTAGACTACTGTAACATTAGACGGAACATGGCGGGCACCATCTTAGGACGTTGTGTGGTGCACATAGAGAAACAATGAGAACCTTTCAAAGTACTCGTTTTGCACCTAAATGACTACATAGAACGTCCATACTACTTTTAAAACGTGCACAAACAGACAGTAAACCATTTCTGTGTAGTTTGTAACATATCACCCACCTGTAAACAGGAGAAAGTTGTATAATAAATGGAGACAGCAAAACGTGTAGCGTTTGTTCACCCTAGCGCAAGCGCAGTAGACACTACACACGCTGGGCAGAAACAGGTATACCTGCGGTCCTACACTGCCACCTATTGACCTGTTTATAGTGGTGTTTCGGTTTGGAAATGTACAATACAGATGGTTATAGAAACAGAAAGACACTGGCAAAATAAATAAATAAATCACAAATCTCTTGTGAGCATCACATTAACCTACTTCATTCAACCTGCTATCATTTAGCTGGGGACCACCTGGAACTCTCTCAAGTGGTCCTCGGATCACTGGTTGAAAACCACTGCCATAGGGCACATACCAAGGGCTTTATATGCTGCACTTCATGTGGGTGTACTCAGCGCAAGATGTGCAAGATCCAATGTGATGTTTTGCTCCCACCACCATCCCAGCACCACCGGTGGGCTCTGTTACTTCTGTTCCCCATGGGGGTCATTAAAGGGGAACCCATTTTCAACATTCTAATATGTTATCAGTATACCCTAGAGGTGCTGGGTGGACATGCTGAAAAAAAAGTTCCCCCATTCTGTGTTCCCAAAAAATGGAGGCCTGAAGAAAACCGCTAACAGGGTGAAACATCTTGATGAGATCATCATATTGTATTTTCAATGGATTTCTTTAGAGAGCGTACAAATCGAACCAAATGAACCCTAACAGTTCCATTTGAGCAGGGAGAAAAATGTAGCAACGCCAATGTAATATATTATATGCACACTTTAGTCCATAATCCATAAGTATTATAGTGGGACTTTTAGAAGTGGGGAGACACCCCGTAATATGTGTATGCGCACATGCGTGTGCATTTGTGTGCACACACACAGACACACTATTAAAACATACAGACATGTATAGCCTATTTGGAAACAAGTTTTACAATGCTTAATTTATTCATTTTCATTTATTAAGGAAATCACACATCAAAAAACATATTTTTGCCCCCCATAATATTCTAGCTGTGAGAGAAGTAGGGGGAACTGTTTCCCCCCACGTCCCCCCTCCACTACAGCCCTATCCATAAATAAATATTGGTTAAATGTTTTTCTGAGTTATCTGACTGAACTATAGGAAAATAAAATTTCTTCTCATTTTTTTACTTACTAGGTTTCCCCACTGCAGACTGGTTGTAAAAATTGTTTCTCACACTGGTCTTGTCCTCTTGGACAGCCTTAGAGACAGCCTTAGGATTTCAGCACATGAATGAATGAATGCCTTTTTTGTTTTTCTCTCCTCCTTTCAAGATTCCTGCCTGGAGTTTCAAAGGAGGAACAGCAGCGGCGTCAGTGTGCAGCGCGACAACACCAGCACCTCTCCTGTCATCGAGTTCTGGGAGTAAGAATTCTGTTCTCACAACCGTCTGTCACCCAGGAAAACCATCTCTGTCTGCGTGTCCCCAAAAAAACTAACCCAAAGAAAGTTAAGAAAATAGAAATGTTTCGTCACTGTCGTACAGAAAGCCCTACTGCATTGGGGATTCCTGTACGACATCACTAGAAAATAGCCAATCAACTTTTGAAATTTTTGGAAATAGTCAAATGTATTTTGTACAAGTTCTGTGTGTGTGTGTGTGTGTGTGTGTGTGTGTGTGTGTGTGTGTGTGTGTGTGTGTGTGTGTGTGTGTGTGTGTGTGTGTGTGTGTGTGTGTGTGTGTGTGTGTGTGTCTGTGCGTGTGCGTGTGCGTGTGTGCGTGCGTCGTGCATGCACGTGTATGTAATAGCACACAGGCTGCAGCTGTCAAATAACGTCTACTAAAAATGTATTTCTCAGCCTCTGTAGCCATTTTAAAAAGAATTTGAGATCTGCAGGCTTTCATGAACAATAATGTTTAGTTTGTGCAAACATAACATGATGTAAAACATGTGGAAGATACAGCATGTACAATAAAGTGTCAGTAAAAATGGTAATACTGGTAATAAAATCAAGATAAAAGTATGCCAAAAAAAGTGGCAGTCAATTGTTGATTAGTTAATATTAGTTATAGTTAAAAAAAAAAAAAAAAACTAACTAAAAAGTAGAAAATAACTACAATCCAAAAACTAGAATAATAAAAAAAAACATTGAGTTAACTGAAACTAATACAAACTAAAAATTAATGCAAAAACCGATAGGCCTAACTAAACTGAAACACAAAATACGCTTAGTTTTAGTTTATGGTGTTGGTGACCAGCATGAGGCGGTGGTGCTTCTACATCTTATATCGACTTATTTTATAAAACATACTGTGATCTTTTTTTAATCCTATACGTGACAACCAAAACACAGAAAAAAAATTAAATAACTCAAATTAAAACTAACTAAAACAAAAAAATGAATTATAAATATTAAATAAATACATCACAACTAACTAACACTAAGCTAAAATTAAAGATACAAAACTATTATATCACTGGTGTGTGTATGTTTGTATCTCCATGTGCCTGTATAGACGCAGGGTGTTGAGGATCTCTCCAGGCATCGACCAGATGGGATCTCTGAACTATGACCTGGTGGTGTGTCTGGCTGTGGCCTGGGTCATCTGCTACTTCTGCATCTGGAAGGGAGTCAAGTCAACTGGAAAGGTATTTACATTAACAGGGATGTGCAGACGAGGATGTAAGAGAAGTGGGATACTGGAATTCCCCAAAAGGTCACTTTTGGCAAATCAATCAATCAAACTTTACTTGCAGCCAAAGCAATTAGAAGAAATGCAATTAAAAACATACAAAGCAATTACCGTAAAAGAAATACAGGAGTTCATAAAAAAATACAAAGAGGCACACACCTCTAGCATCACCTTAATCACCACATAATGATCCATCCAGCCTACTTTGAAAACTGAGCATGAGATTTCTCAGGAGAACAGTGCCACAGTGATTAGTGCTGTCGCCTCACAGCTATAAGGTCCCGGGTTCGATTCTCTCTAGGGACGCGTGCTGGAGGCGTTTCATCAGAGCCCATACAGGGGAGGGGTTTGCATGTTCTCCCCGTGTCCCCTAGGGTAGATACCCTCACAAAAACATGCAGTAATTCTGGGCTCTAAACTGCCCCCCCCCCCCCCCCCCTGGCCAGCCGGGGTGCCTGATGGAGGGGACAGGAACTGGTTGGAATAACGTGTTCCCCGCCAGGAAGCCTGGACTCCTCATGCATCGACGGACAAGATCCAAAATGCACTAGTGGCACTTCCAAAATGCACTAGAATGCGCTAGATGCTCGCCTGGAACATAGCCTACAGATCAAAATGACCATTAATCTTCTACATTCTCTAGTTGTGTAGACTAAGTTGGGCTAATTCACATGATGAATATTTTAACTCTTGGGGTGTAAAAATGAAACCAAATGGACCCGCAAGGGTCCATTTGGTTTCATTTTTACTCTCTCAAAGAGTTACATCTGGTTAACCAGCTGCCCCCCCAGCATCGATCCGCCTCCCTCAATTCATGGGATTTCCTACCCAGTTTATTAGCCTGTGCATATAACACTATCATCCACTATCTGATCATTAAAGGGAAATTACGCCCATTTTCAACATTTTACGATGTCATTAATGTCATTGTGTTTTACCATGTGTTTTACCATGTTAATGATTTTTCTTTTAGGACCTTTTTTTCTGGACCAAATGGGTATAGCCTATGGTCCATTTGGTTAGGGTTCATTTGGTTCATTTACGCTCTCAGAAAAAAAGATCTTGAAAATGAGTGGAATTTCCCTTTAACCCCCTTTAATTGCCCCAAGTATTTACTGCAAACAGGCTCTTACCGGTATCTGACAAGTGGAACACTGGAAAACCTCTCTTGCACTACAAATCAATATCACACTCACACTTTTTTTTGCTTTGTATAATACATCAAATTCCACGCCATAAGCATAAGAGTATACAGTATGTTGAAGCTGTTGTAGCTGTTGGAATCCAGCACTGCTCAGGGAAACAAATCATCAGCGTACTTAGTATCAGCTTAGGCTAGCACTTTCTAGCGGATCTACAGGCCCTCTCGTAGATCTACGACATGTATTAAGATAAAAATCTTCCTCAGGTGGTCTACTTCACGGCTACCTTCCCCTACGCCATGCTGCTCATCCTGCTGGTCAGAGGAGTAACCCTGCCTGGAGCCTTCAGAGGGATCCAGTTCTACCTCTACCCTGACCTGAGCCGACTGGCTGACCCACAGGTACCCACCATCTGTTGTGGAGAAACTCAGATTGTTCATACTGCATCATGATAAGTGAAAAGTCACGTCACATATGGGATGGAGGTGGCGCAAGATTGGTATTTGTTTCTGTAAGATTATATAGTACAGTATAAGTTAGTTACAGTGATCCAAGCTACAACACAATTGATCAATTACTTCTTTTAAAAGGAACCCTGGCTATGAGCAATGAAGAGAAAGAGAAGAGAGAAATAATTAAGCCAACTTCAAAAAGCTTGTGGCCGGGAAATGAGCTGTCTCTTACCGGCCTTGCATCGTTGTTGTCAGACCAGGCAAAACGTGAGGGCTAGAACACTGTACAAAAACTGTGTTCTACTTTTTGCCAATAAATATGACACATACTGTAGTTCTTCAATATTAGCTATAAATACCCTACGGCCTCTTTATTTTCAAATGTGCACATGTGAACTCAAGGAGCGGCAGTGGCTACGGCACCCTCTGGCTAATAGTGTGGTTTGATATGTCAAAAAAACAGCTCCCGTAGGATTTTTGTGCTAAAATTGATTTTTTTGCAGATCTTGGTTCTATAGGGTCCAAACTATGAAAAAATGAGGGGGTGCAAATTTTCCCGCCCCCCGACCCCTTTCTGGGGGGGTCATCTATTTGGGACCTCCCAGAACAGTATGCTCGCCAGTTAATGTCCAATTTTCACAATATTAGAATTGTTTTATATGTTTTAAATCATTCTAAGATCATTTATTAAACTTCTAAAGTGGTCAGAAGAATGTTTTCTGACTTTTGGTAGGGGTGTTTCCTCACTTGGGACCTCCCGGACTGACCATTTTAATGAGATAATAATCATATATGACTAAATACGCAAATTATCTAAATAAATATGTGAAATACAAAAATGGACATTGCAGAAATGGATTCTACAGGAAGAAATACATAAGGAACAACTGAGAAAAGTTTGGTATAGCCTCTTATGACTTTATTATAGTTTTTCCTGTTACTGTATATGCACATGTGACACCTGTGCATATAACAGGGAAAATGATATAACTATTCAATAAAATGCTTTTTACCAAGCTTTTCACAGTTGATCCTTATGTACAGTATGTTTCCCTGTAGGATTTATTTCTGCAATGCACATTTTTGTATTGTGTATAATTAATGAGATAATTAGCATATTTTACACATGGGCGGAAAAAACAGGGAAACCCCTATAACAAAATGATGAAAGGCTGTATCAAAGTTTTCTTAGTTGGTCGTTACGCATTTTGCCATGTAAAATCCATTTCTGCAATGTACATTTTTGTATTGTGCATACTTAATGAGATAATTAGCATTTTTGACACATGGACGGAAAAAACAGGGAAAACCCTATAACAAATTGATAAAGGACATTGCCAAACCTTTCTCAGTTAATTGTTATGTATTTTGTCCTGTAGAATCTATTTCTGTCATGTACATGTCTATTGTATTGTGTATAATTAATGGTCATTATCATATTTGACACAGAAATAACAGGGAAAATCCTAACAAAAATATGGAGCAATGGTTTCAGACTTGTGGGCAGTGTTGGGACATATTACTAATATATTAGCAATATATTACTGATAATCAATGGCAAATATTACTTTCCGAAGTAATATTTCCCAACACTGCTTGTGGGTAGATGCAGGAGCGATCACAGAGGGATCAAGCATAGCTGTAGAATGCTGTCACTACTTCTGTGCAATTAGACTGCACAGTAATTTGAGGAAATGTTAAGATACAGAATCCAGACGATGGGAGATCACATGTTATCAAGACTAGAATTCGAATGGCCTTTGTCTGGTCTCACTCTAGTCATCCAGGTGGCCGGTGTAGTGTGCCATACTGTAATGCACTGTACTATTACACTGTACTGTACCGTAATATACTGTATAATGCTGTACTGTATCATGTTCGACTGCAGCAGACTGTTCTGTTCCTTACTGTATTGTACTGTACTGCAGCAGGCTGTACTCCTTACTGTACTTTAGTGTAATGTAACATACTGTATTGTAACATAGTGTGCTATATACCATACTGTATATACAGCACAGTCAAGTACAGTATTGTATCTTACACTACATTGGCCATCTGGATAGCATGGCGCAAGAGTAAGACCAGCTGAAGGCTGTTTGAATTCTTGTCAGAATTCCAATGAATGCCAGAAATCTGCTCCAAAGAAGTGATACATCTCCCAATTCACCCTTTTTCCAAAACTACACCCTTTGGTTTCCTCTACTAACATTCCTATTGGACAAGGACAGATTGGGGAGGGACGTAGTGAAGGGCTCATTGCACAGTAGTGACAGGCTTCAGTAGCTTGTACACTGATCCCTCTGTAATATCGCTCCTGCATCTACCCACCAGTTTGAAACCATTGCCCCATATTTGTGAGGTGTTTCCCTGTTATTTCTGTGTCAAATATGCTAATTATCATCAATTATACACAATACAAAAATGTGCATTGCGGAAATAAATCCTACAGGAAAACATATTGTACATAAGGATCAACTGTGAAAAGCTTGGTAAAAAGCATTTTATTGAATAGTTATATCATTTCCCTGTTATATGCACAGGTGTCACATGTGCATATACAGTAACAGGAAAAACATAAGAGGCTATACCAAACTTTTCTCAGTTGTTCCTTATGTATTTTTCCTGTAGAATCCATTTCTGCAATGTCCATTTTTGTATTTCACATATTTATTTAGATAATTTGCGTATTTAGTCATATATGATAATTATCTCATTAAAATGGTCAGTCCAGGAGGTCCCAAGTGAGGAAACACCCCTACCAAAAGTCAGAAAACATTCTTCTGATCACTTTAGAAGTCTAATAAATGATCTTAGAATGATTTAAAACATATAAAACAATTCTAATATTGTGACAATTGGACATTAACTGGCTAGCATACTGTTCTGGGAGGTCCCAAATAGATGACCCCCCCAGAAATGGGTTGGGGGGTGGGAAAATTTGCACCCCCTCATTTTTTTATAGTTTGGACCCTATAGAACCAAGATCTGCAAAAAAATCAATTTTAGCACAAAAATCCTACGGAAATACATATCACACCACACTATAATGGGGCACCCTCTGGCCTAGTGGTCCAGGCACATACCATCTGGGGTGTAGTGGAGGGGGGGCGGCATCCCCCCACTTCTCACATCTAAAATATTTTTGGAGCAAAAGTAGGCCTATGGTTATTTTACTAGCGTGTCTGTGTGTTGTGCAGGTGCATGCAAATGCAAGTGTGCATGCACATGTTTTAAAGGGACTGGAATTCCACTAATTTTCAATATTTTACTATGTCATTATTAATATAATAATTAATGTAATAAATGTCATTAATATTGTGAAATGTCATTAATATCGAGATGTTGGGTGGACATGTTTAAAAAAAATCCCCCAATTGTGTTTCCTAGAAAATCATTAGCATGGTGAAATACATCTTGATGACATCATCAAGGTGTGTTTCACCGTTAATGAGTTTCCTTTTTTCTGAGAGTGTACAAATGTGAACCAAATGGACCCGCCAGGGTCCATTTGGTTCACATTTGTACACTCTCAGGAAAAAAATGAAAATGGGTGGAATTCCCCTTTAAGAGTGCGTTGCGTGTTCGAGTCACATTCATGACTACCATTGCTGCATGTCTCTCTTCCCATCTCTCTCTCTCCCTCCTTCCTGTCAAACTTGACTGTATAGCTATCAATAAAACCCCCCCCCCCCCCAAAAAAAAAAACATTCAATATTTTTAAGTGATGAGGCAGTATGAATTGACTATTATAGAGCCCCAGACTATAGTCCCGTCAGTACCCTTCCCGAGTTAACTGTTCCGGAACTAAATAGGAGTATGAATCATCCCTCAACATGGCCGTTCGGTTGCCGTGTTAAGTGAACAGATCAGTGGGCCGCGAAAACGTTTCCTGAGATTTTCCAAAGTGGGGGAGCTGATCCAGAAAAGGTTGGGAACCAGTGATCTAAAACATGCCCTGGCTCTCTGGGAGCACTTTACCCCACATTTCAACAACAAAGAGAGCCCTCATTCAAGTTTTGGAACTGCACACTGGAATCCCAATTCTGGCTGGGAAACTAGTGCACTTGATGCCATCAGGCAGATGAGGTTAGAGAGAATGGAGCAGTCTGGCATTGTTCATGCCGCTGGTTTGAGTCCCAGGGATCAGGAGATGGCATGGTTCTGGCTTTGTGTGTGTGATGATGAGAGATATGTCATCTATCATCACAGACACGACGTACTGTCTGACATTTCTTCCAGTTGAGAGGGGGTTGTCGTTGCCTGCACTGTGGCAAAAACAGCTCACTAAAGGCTCATTCATGGTTTAGAATTTTGGTGAGCGCCGCGAGCACCGTTCTGAGCACAGCGACCACCACTATTCATAGACCACTACCAGCACCTCACCCCCTCCTATTCTATTTATGTCATTGTCTCTATTATTGAATCCATTCCTTCCTTCGTTCTCCTCCAGCCTGTCTCGCTATGGTGTGCTGTGTCTTTTCTTTTTCTTACGTCTCCAGACGTTAAAAACAAGCAGCCGGTGCTCCAAACTTCTGGACCAATCAACAACAACAATGTCCAGCAGCTCCCACCAATGTGATTGGTTTAGCTCTGTTTGGTGGGCGTTTCCAGTGAGCACCGCTGCAGTGCGGTGGTTAGTGAAATCACAGAGGAGGGCTAGAAGGGAAAGTGTTTGTGGTGGAATGACGTCATATTGTAGGCAACGGTGGTTGCCTACAATATGTGTGTCTAGATAACAACAGTCTGCAATGGTAAATGGTAAATGGTGCATTTATATAGCGCCTTTATCCAAGGTGCTTTACATAGCTTGTGCATCACATTCACCCATTCTCACACACATTCATACTCTGATGGCAGTGGAAACCATGCAAGGTACCTACTAGCACATCAGGAGCAATTAGGGGTTAAGTGTCCTGCTCAAGGACACTTCGGCAGTAACTCTGTAGGAGCCCGAGATCGAACCGGCAACCTTGAGGTTACCATCCGGTGACTCTACCCTTGAGCCACTGCCGCAATCACACATGATAATTGAATAGATGGGGTGACAATGTATTTTTGTTGGAAAGAGCTAATGCTCGAGTGGCTACTGGCTACACATCACCAACAAAATAATATAGGACTATTTTTCGTATTTTTGTAAAAAATGAGATATACTTTTCTCATGTCTGTCCATTGTGAACTGCAGGTATGGATGGATGCAGGCACACAGATCTTCTTCTCTTATGCCATCTGTCTGGGCTGTCTGACTGCCCTGGGGAGCTACAACAAGTACAACAACAACTGCTACAGGTCAGTGTCAGTCTGTTACAGCAGGAGTTTTCAACCTTCTTCATACCAGGGCCCACTATTTATTCAGAATTTGAGAGACAGTCACCATTTGAGGACTTTTTACCCCCACAGACCGCAAAACTAAAGATTTATTTTTGCTTTTGTCCACAATTCCAGGCTGGATTTGGGAAACAAAACACTCAAACATACATATCAAAATGTCCATTAATCTTCTACATTCTCTAGTTGTGTAGACTTGGGATAATTCACATGATGAATATTTTAACTCTTGAGAGTGACTGTGCCAGGAACATTCACCAACAACAGCAGATGTAAAACAAGCTCACAAGTCACAATGCTGTGTTGTGAGCAAACATCTGGATACAGTGCCTTCTTTACTCAAGAGTATTTTATTGTGGTGTCTGCCTATACTATTTCTGACTTATTCCGATATTATACAGAGGACCACACACGAAACAAGCCTGGAACTGCCACCCTAGACGCTTAGCCCAAAGCCTGTTAATGTCAATCAATCAATCAATCAATCAATCAATCAATCAATCAATCAATCAATCAATCAATCAATCAATCAATCAATATACCGTACGAATTGAATGTAGAATTAAGACATTGTTGACACAATGTTGTCACAAAGTTGCAACATCCATATTGATGAGGCCAATTTCAGGCCAATCCGATACCGATGTGGTATTTTTTGTGGACGATTCCGATTACATTACAGATGATATCACACATCTCTAATACCTATAACATCTATATGTTGTTGTTCCTAGAGATTGCCTGTCGCTGTGCTTCCTGAACAGTGGAACCAGTTTTGTGGCTGGTTTCGCCATCTTCTCCATCCTGGGCTTCATGTCCTATGAGCAGAACGTACCCATAAAGGAAGTGGCCGAATCTGGTGAGTCCAAAGTACCAGCAGTAAACTGAGGAAGTTGATATCGTTTCATTAGGTCCAGTTGTTGTGAGCGTCAGGGGTGGATGTAACATTTCCCAATTGGAGGGGCAAGAGAAAATGGTATGGGTGCGGATTCATCGATGAAGTCGCACCCATACATTTTCATTTACAGGACTTTTATTAGTCAAGTAAAGCATCAATAATAACATCAGTTGTTGTTGAAGTTGCAACAGACATGCAGCATGCATAAAGCTAAAGGTCTGACTCAGAAAGTTTTCTGTTTTCAATGATGAAATGCTGTTGGTTTAGCGGTGACACAGCTGTAGTTAGTTAGTAGCAGTAGTAGTGTTTCAAATCATTTTAAATATAAGCACTGTAATTTGAAATATGTTAGATTGCTTTGCATGGCGTCGTGTTTGGTGGGGCAGCCTGGGCATTTAGGGGGGCACTGCCCCCCCATGTCCAAAACAAAAAGAAAGATAATGGGATAGTTTCAGCAGCAGTGGCCCTTTTTCCTACAAAATAGTCCAGGAGGATGCAATCCATTTGCGACTACGACGGACATCGCAATGGTTTCATAACCGATGTGACTGTTTTCCATCCCAACAGTCACAGCTGTTTTGCATATAGTTGACCGTTTTTTATAACAGTCATGGACATTTTGCATAATCGTCGTGATGGTTTGCATAATGGCTGAGGGCAGGGGTGTAGTGGAGGGGGGACACGGGGGGACGGTGTCCCCCCACTTCTCACATCTAGAATATTTTTGTGGCAAAAGTAGGCCTATGTTTTTTGTCTTGTCAATTACTTTTATGGATACAATTAGGCACTGTAAACAATCCTTCTCAATATGCTATACTTGTTTTAATAGCGTGTCTGTGTGCGTTGCGCAGGTGTACGCAAATGCACATGCAAATGCAAGTGCGCATGGGCGTGTCTTAAAGGGGAATTCCACTTATTTTCAATATTTTGTGTCATTAATATACCTTAGAGATGTTGTGTGAACATGGTAAAAAAAAAAAAAAGTTCCCCCATTCTGTGTTTCCCCTTAAAAAAATCGTTAGCATGGTGAAATACATGTTGATGACATCTTGACATCATCAAGATGTGTTTCACCATGTTAATGAGTTTCCTTTTCTCTGAGAGTGTACAAATGAAACCAAATGGACCCGCTAGGGTCCATTGAAAATGGGTGGAATTCCCCCCACTTCTAAAAGTCCCACTACAACACTGGTTGAGGGTTCAGGTGAGGTTTAGGCGTAGGTTTGTACTGGGGTTATGCTTAGGGTTTGGAATTAGGGCTAGGTTTAGGGAAAACAGTCGACTGTTATGCTAAACAGCCGTGGCTGTTATGCAAAAACGGTTGCGACAGTCATAAAACCGCTGCATGGCTGTCACTCACGGTCACGAATGGATTTCGCTGTCTCTCAAACAGTGTGTTCATTCTTGCTGTTACCTTGCAGGTCCAGGCCTGGCCTTTATAGCCTACCCACGCGCTGTGACCATGATGCCGTTCTCTCCTTTCTGGGCGGTCTGCTTCTTCATCATGATCGTCTTTCTGGGACTGGACAGTCAGGTAAGGACATGATTAGCCAACCTCCATACATACGGTCCACTCTGTGACCTCTCTGTCCGGTGGAAACCTCATACTGTGTGTCCAAATTTGTTAAACCAGTGGTTTTCAACCTTTTTCATACCAGGGCCCAGTACCCTTTCACGGGCCGGTCAGAGTCATCCAAAGAGCCACATTTGGCCCCTGGGCCGCATAATGCCCAGGTATGACCTAGACGTTTCGAGAACAAGAACAAGACCTAAAGGGTTCAAGTCCGAGGCCGAGAACCAAGACCTAGAGAGGTCGAGACCAAAAATCCAAATTTTGATTGTTTTGTAGTAATAACATAACACATTACAGGGACTTTAGTTGTTACTGTACAATACTAACTGTTGGGTTGGATTTAAAACACTTCCGTTGCATAGTCTCGTCTCGAGTGGTCTCAGTGGTGAAAGAGACCCAAGACATTTGCACCAAGATCGTGACAAGACCAAGATCGTTTGTGTGATGTAGTAGCATTAACTTACAAAATATGCAGATACTGTAAAGGGGGTATTGTGCTATCAGACACTATCATATATTGGTCATTGTTTGATATTATTGTTATTCATTTGATGTGTTCCTGAAGTGTGGGGGGTCTCAGCTTGCTTCGTGAGAACAAAAGCTTGGGTTGGGAACCACTAATTTCGAGGACAAAGCAAGTCAGAACGACGGAACAAGGCTGAAGCTTAAAAGGCCTGAGAACTTGGCAACGCGGCCAGTGCCAGCGCCTCATGAGTAAGCCGCCCTGACTGGTTGTATTGTGCAGGTGAATGTGTGCAGGTGGTCTGGCAGAGAGGGAGAGAACCAAGTGTGCTCTACAGGTGGGCCAGAGCCAGGGGCGGATGTAACATGTCCTATTTGGGGGGGAAAGAGAACATGTTGGAGGGGCAAGAGAAAATGGTACGGGTGCGGCTTCATCGCCCGTGTCGCTTCACGCCACGGGCGATGAAGCCGCACCCATACCACAACTGTAGTTGCAATAGTAGTGTTTCAAATCGTTTTAAATATAAGCACTTTAATTTGAAATATCTTGGGTTGTTTTGCATGGCATTGTGTTTTGGGGGGGGCAGACTGGGTATTTAGGAGGGCATTGCCCCCCCCATGCCCATGCCTAGATCCGCCCCTGGCCAGAGCCCTATACTAACTCCATGCGACAAGGGCAGGACTGGGGGAACATTTGGGAGGTGGACAGCCGGTAGCCGTGAGAGTGAGAGTCACTTCCTCAAAGCCGTATTCATACTTCTGACAAAGCTGAGACCACCTACACTCCCACATACATGTTTAACCCCATGTTTTCTCTTTCTTTTTTTTTTTTTTAAGCAATGTCATTAGTGATAATGTTGTATGGGAGCGGCAGTGTGTTTCAGTGGAGATCAGTGGAGTGGCTCAGATCCCAGAAGAAAAAAAAATGCTTCTCAGTTTAAGCTCAGAAGCGTGTCTTCAGACACCCACATTAATTTCTCATTTTAAGATCAACTAAAGATCACCTATGCCTATTTATGGCTCCTAAGATGAATACTAGGTCCATAAATGAGGCAAAGTCTCTCCATTGGCTGCTACAGATGTATTTGAGAGATTTAAAAAAGCTGAAAGCTGAAATCTTTCTATATATACTGTATATGCATATAGCAAGATTTCAGCTTGTCTCATTTATCTCTCAAATGAGAATTAAATGTGGGTGTCTCAAGAGACGCTTCTGAGCTTAAACTGAGAAGCATTTTTTTTCCTCTGGGATATATAGCCTGTAAGGTGATACATTATGACTCAAAAACACGTCTGTAAAAAGTTCAGGGGTACTCAATCACAATTATTTTTGAATAATCAGTCATCATCTCTCTACGAATTTGTAAATAATAAAAATAGCATAATAATGACTAGGTTTACGTACAGTATTGCCAACCTAATGATTTTTCTACTTAGTTACTTAGTTTTTTTTTTTTTTTTTTTTTGTAAATTGAAAAACCCAGAGCATACAATATGAAATGTAGTCTTAGTGGGAATGAGTAAAAGAGCTTCGCAGGGTTGAAATAAGGACACAGAAATCTCTGTCTCACAGAGCAGCAAACTAATTACTGAGGAGGCTGAACACATTGTTGTACTAATTGTGCCGTTTTTTGGCATTCAGTCTGTAAACATGTCACACCACTTCCAAAAACCAATGCCACGCACGCTCTGAGAAATTTCTGAGAAAAATCCAGTACATTTCTAACTTTATAAACTTGCACATTAAACTCTCATTTCTTGCATTTCAGTAATAAGCCTTTGTAGAGGGAGCTATTACAGTAGGTCTGCTGAGGAACTAGGTAGTGTTGTGTTGTTTTTGTCTCGCTTTGTTTTGTCTTGGTCTTGTCTCGACCTCGGAGCCATTGTCTCGGGTCTTGATCGCCAACAAGACCTCTCGAGACAAGAAAATGCAAATGGACCCGCAAGGGTCCATTTGGTTTCATTTTTACATTCTCAAGAGTTACATCTGGTTAACCAACTTTCCATCATTTAGCCTGGGAGCCACCTGGAACCTTCTCAAGGACCACTGTTGAAAACCCCTGTCATATATCATTCTTATAAATTTCAAAATTATATATGCATCTTTCACTTTACAACAAAATACTATGGATCTGATATCTTTTTTGAATGTTGTGTATAATTCTCATAAACCACAAAATGATATATGTTTAATATACTGTATATTTGACTTTACAAAGAAATACTATGGACCTTATATTAACTTTATTCTCTTATATCAGTGGTTTTCAACCTTTTTGACTCCAGGGACCACCATTTATTAAGTATTTGAGCCACGGGCCACCATTTGATTACATTTTCACACCAAAGACCTAAGATTAAAGAATTCTTTTGGTTTTGTCCACAATTCCAGTCTGTATTTTGCCAACAAAATAGTGTAAACTACTTAATTAAGCGGTGCTAATTTAGATGATGGATATTTCTCTTGAGAGTGTAAAAATGAAACCAAATGGACCCGCAAGGGTCCATTTGGTTTCATTTTTCCGTTCTCAAGAGTTACATCTGGTTAACCAACTTAGCTGGGGACCACCTGGAACCCTCTCAGGGACCACTGGTGGTCCCCGGACCACCTGTTGAAAACCTCTGTCTCATATGAATGATGAATGATGAATTTCATGCAATATATTGAGGGCGGCTGTGGCTCAGGAGGAAGAGCAGACCAATGATCCAGTGGTCGGTGGTTCGATTCCCGGCTCCTCCTGTCTACATGTCGAAGTGTCCTTGGGCAAGACACTGAACCCCACCTTGCCTCCAGTGGTTGCCACCACTGGTGTGTGAATGTGGGAAGTGGGGACGCTGGCGTTGACTGTTCGCTGCTCTATTTCCCAATGTATGAATGAATGAACCATTGTAAGCGCTTTGAGTATACACGCTGTGCATAGAAAAGCGCTATAAAAATGCAATCCATTATTATTATATCGTAATGAATAATATCACCACCTATATCGTATCGTGAGGTACCCATACATATCGGACTCCCAGCTCTAGTGTACACGGCCCTGGTTATATTGTGTTCTCTCGTGTTCTCTCTCCCCTCCACCACTCTCTCCCTGCATCAGTTTGTGTGTGTGGAGAGTCTGGTTACAGCCATGGTGGACATGTACCCCTCCACCTTCCGTAGGAAGAACCGCAGAGAGCTGTTCATCCTGGCTGTAGCTGTGGTGTCCTTCCTCATGGGTCTCATCATGCTCACACAGGTAAAAACCCCTCCATCCATACCAGGGTTATTATAATAGTTAACTAAAACTAACTAAAACACCAAAACTAAAATTCCAAACACATTTGAGTTAACTGAAACTAATAAAAACTAAAAATGAATGCAAAGAACAATAACTAAACTAAAACTGTAATGTGGGTTCAGAAAACTAACTAAAACTAACTGAAATTATACCCAAAATACCCATAGTTTTAGTTTTTAAAAAGCTTCTGAGAGCGTACAAATGAAACCAAATGGACCCTAGCAGGTCCATTTGGTTTCATTTGTGCGCTCTCAGAAAAATCAGCATGAGGAGGAGATGCTATAGATCTTCTATCCACTAGTGAGTTACATAAACACTGGGGGTAAAAATTGTGTTCTTGTGGGAGAGTGCAATCATCTACTAAGACTACTAAGAAACTCAAAGCAAGGGCTGAATACCGACTGCTTCCTACTTTTTAAATCCTATACCTGACAACCAAAGCATAGAAAAAAATAAAATAACTAAAACTAAAACTATAACTAAACTAAAACTAAATATTTTCACCAAAATAAATACTAAATAAAAACTAGCAAACCTGCTCTAAAAACAAACTAAAACTAACTGAATTAGAAAATAAAATGTCAAAACTAACTAAAACTAAACTAAAATGAAAAATCCATAACTACAGTATAATAACCCTGAAACATACCAGTGTCAGGCCAAGTCAGCCAGACCACCAGTATGTCATGATATACACACACCTGCCATTATGCAGGAGGCATACCAATCTGTTGACATGCCTCCTCATGCTTAAACCTGGCACTCCACTCTATCTTAATTAAAGGGGAATTCCACCCCACAATTCCACTTTTTTTTATTTTATTTTTAGCTCTGTTTAGTGACAAATTGATGCTGATTCTGCAAATTATTTTGTTGCAACTTATTTGTTTTTAAAGGTAATAGAAGCAACTATATATAGCTATATTTTTCCCTCTATGTTGCTTCTACTTGCAAGCAACATGCAACTGTTTCCCAGACACTGCAGACGCTCCAGAACTTTGTAGTTGTCGAGCTCAGGAAAGTTGGTGCTAATGCGTGATAGGGAGGGGGGTCTGTGGGGTGAGGCAGCGTTTTAACCAATCACAGTACAGCAGTCTCATAATGAGCCAATAGAGTGGAGGTGAGGTGGAGCTAGATTGTTTACAAATACAAACACAGTGTTTGTACACACTAAAGTTGCCTCAATTACCTTTCACCTATAATCACATGGTTAAAATCAGGAATCCTGGATTCAATGTGTTGTTAGTAACTCTCATCTCTCTCTACAGGGAGGAATGTACATCTTCCAGCTGTTTGACTACTATGCGGCGAGTGGGATGTGTCTGCTGTTTGTGGCCTTTTTTGAAACTGTTTGCATTGCTTGGATCTATGGTGAGTGTGCGCTGCCTCAACCAGGATCAGGGGTGGTCACATTTGTACACTCTCAGCAAAAAAAATGAAAATGGGTGGAATTCCTCTTAAGATGCTGTCCCCCCACTTCTAAAAGTCCCACTATAACACTGCCCATGATATGTACACGGTAATAGGAAGGCCCTGAGACAGTTACGCTGTCTCAAACTCTGTTCGCTTCATGGGATCAGTCCAACAGTGGCTGTATTATCAAGTTGTGTTTCACCATGTTAATGACCTCTTAGGACCTATTTTGTTTTTCTGAGCGTGTACGAATTGACCCAAATAGACACATTTGTACACTCTCAGGAAGATTTTGAAAATGTCCCATCAATGTCGCAACATTTTGGCTAGTCCAAGTATAATTTGGACCGAGCCTTCCTGTATTCATGTACTGTAGAAGACAGTACATGAAAGGCGAAGGCCGTCACTTACACAAGCCACATAAATAATATTGATTGGTGTTTTCTTCCCTGTTATACATCTAACTGGTTCTAGGTGCTGATCGATTCTATGACAACATCGAAGACATGATTGGCTATAGGCCAAACGCTCTCATCAAATACTGTTGGCTCTTCTTCACCCCAGCTACTTGCTTTGTGAGTAACATTCATTCAGACAGTCTGCCAGCCCTGCTTCATTGTGAAGTAATAGCACCCTCTAGCGGCTGATCATACATTTTACATTTACTGCTGAACTTCACTCTCTTTTGCTTCAGTCTGAGTCAGTTTGAATAGCCAGCTATTCAAACAAACACATTTTCATTTAAATGAATGAAAGCAACTTTAGGATCATTGCAAATGATATAAAGATTATATACACGTGTCGGTCTAAATGGAACAGTACATTTCTGAACTCAAATAGGTCATTTAAAAAGAAATATTCCAGCCTTATGTTTTGTTCTTGATGTTATAACCATTGTCATGTGCCGTGTGTGTGTGTGTGTGTGTGTGTGTGTGTGTGTGTGTGTGTGTGTGTGTGTGTGTGTGTGTGTGTGTGTGTGTGTGTGTGTGTGTGTGTGTGTGTGTGTGTGTGTGTGTGTGTGTCCAGGGAACCTTTGCCTTCTCCCTGATCAAGTACACTCCTCTGAAGTACAACAATGAGTATGTGTACCCGTGGTGGGGCTACGGTCTGGGCTGGATCCTGGCCTTCTCATCCATGCTCTGTATTCCCGTGTGGGTGGCCATGAAACTCTACTATACCCCTGGCTCCTTAAGAGAGGTATGTTTATTATTAGTACAGGCATTATATGGCAAATTATGGATAAATATTTGGTAAGCCCAGGCCCACGTCTGGTTGTGTAGGCTTTTGACCTACATAGAGTACTATAATTAGGGTATAGGTACCTGTAGTATCGAATGAAAAAGAGAAATGCCAGCACTCAATGAATGTCCTTTTTGTGTATCTTTATTTACCTCCACGTGCAGTCAACGAACGCGTTTCGACCCAGATGGTCTTCCTCAGCGTTGTCAGCGTTTCATTCTGCATTTTGAGCCTTGCACCTAGAGAAACTTTTCATAACATGGAGTGTTGCGGGTTGTCTGCTTCGGTAGCTCTCTCTGTTTTCTCAACCTGTAGTATCGACACTGCTGAACAGAGACAGCTATTGGCTGAAAAGCGCACATGACCACCTAGTAAGGAGGGATTCAAGTTCCAAACAAACCACTCTGGCCATTGATTTGCTGCCAAGCAGCCGATAAGAAGACTTATCCTACGTTTTAATGGCGGGGGGGCGGCGGCGATGATAAAAGCGACGTCGCCCGACATCCATTATTTCTCTATGGGAGCCGCCGATTTGGGCGACAGCAGCAGAACGGGCGACGACAGCCGGCGTGGGTGGGCGACGTCGGCCGGAAAGATTAAAATTGGTGAGCTTTTCGGCCGAATCGGCCGACGTTTGGCCGGGGATAACCACTCAGAGCCAAGTGCTGCTTTTTTGCCCTCGACCCGAAACCATTTGGCGCAGTTTAGTTCCTAGTTCTGCCTCTCACCTCCTCCTCCGCCATACATTTTTCTCTCAATGCACCACAGCACCGTTGTTTACGGTACCCATTTTGCATGCCATTCTAAGCGAGAATTTACGGTAATGATCATCTCTGTCGCTGATATCGGGCGACGCTGCTTGTGCATCGCCCGCCGTCCCTCACAGTTAAAACGTACTGTTACGCCATACCTGGCTACACCATACCTGACAAAAGCTATTTGAGAATACCATCCATTATTACTGGACTGTATGTTTAGAAGAGAATCTCAGAGGAATCATACTGGCAAGACCAGAATGTAAGCATACATTTAAAGTGTAAGTAACCTGTTTTGCACTACTTTTCCCAATCAAATTGTGTCATAATTACAAACACATTTGCCAATACAACAATACTTGGTGTGTATTTGCTCTGGGGGCTATCAGAAGAAAGGTGGTCCAACCCCCGAAGCACTGGCCAATCACGCCGGAAAGTTACGAGTTGATATGGCGCGTCATTAGGAGAACATCTCATCGGGTTCCCATTGACTTGCATAGACTTGCATAGAAGAGTGGCCGTGGGAATTACCATATTAAACACTCTCGTAACGGAGTACAAACATAACTCTGTTAATGATCGTGACCGGGGATAGTGCGGCCACCACACGTTGTTTTTACTCAGACAGTCTCTCAGACCGTTTTTGCAATATCCATGTTGAAACAGAGCTAGCGTATGTGGCTATGTGTTCTACACACTGCAGTCGCGAGGGGCGTGCCTTCACTCCAGCTGACCAGTGACTCAGAGCCATCTAGTACAAGACTTGCGACATTGCGGAGTCGGAAACTGAGCGCTCGAGCTGCCTGAATGGAGACAAACTGGAGTTCTTGACCAAGCCAACGTTTAGTTGTTTTATTCTGCCGCTGGAATGCGAGGGGACTCGGTGGATGGATTATGGACATTACGTTAGCAGCAACTGTGCTTTATGCTGGGATAGAACCATGACGATAACATTAAAAACAGGAGGAGGATTTGTGAAGGAGAGAGTAATCTTGGTAAACATGCTCGTAAATCAGGGGTTTTCAACCGGTGGTCCGTGAAAGAGTTCCAGGTGATCCCCAGCTAAGTTGGTCAACCAAATGTAACTCTTGAGATCGTAAAAATGAAACCAAATGGGCCCTTGCGGGTCCATTTGGTTTCATTTTACACCCTCAAGAGTTAAAATATTTATCATCTGAATTAGCCCAAGTGTACACAACTGGAATGGATGGACAAAAGCAAAAGAAATCTTTAGTTTTGGGGTCTGTGGAGCTAAATGTCCTCAAACGGTGGTCCGTGGCTCAAATGCAGAATAAATAGTGGGCCCTGGTATCAAAAAGGTTGAAAACTACTGTCGTAAATAACCGAACGAGCCAGCGGACCACCGCTGCGTCTACCCACTGATCCTGATCATCTCGGAGATTAGCCCCGTTCGTGACACTCTCATCTCGCTGGCGATGCTGACTACAGCTCCTCGTAGCTGTAGTCAGCATCGCCAGCGAGATGAGAGTGTCACGAACGGGGCTACTCGGAGATCAGCAGCAGCTTCGCCTTTACAATCTCTTTCACAATCTCATGTCCGGGCAGTAGCCTTGTTTCCAAGTTTAACGCACACTGCTGCCTGCGTCACACTGCGTAAAAACATCCACGCTCAGTATGCCAGGTTATAGGCACAGCATCCCTTTTCAAATGTGGCTTTTGAGGCCATGCCAATTTTCCACTGACCATAGCCGTTGTAATCGGATGGAAGAAAATGTTCCCCACATATAGTGGACTTCCCCGTTAGCCCCTTGGTCCAGTCAGCACGCCTAATGCGTGCGAAAGTGTCCCATTTTTGGCTGCCTTTTCGTTTTTGGGCCAAACGTGTATCGGAATTCCCTTCCCACCTATATTGCTGCACCCACCGATTACGCATCTCTTTGGCATTTTCCAAAAGTTGTAGACGACCGAAAAGTTGTTCCAAGAACTGAGCGCTATAAATAGTCTCGACTCCACGCTGATTCTGTCTATACTCAATAAGCACATCTGCGTTGCTGTGACGGTACCATGCTGACGAGGAGCAGGGCGTGTCCATCGAAGTTAGCATTGCAACAAGAAGAAAAGACATTCTCCTATTGTCGTCACAGACCCGCGACATCAACAGATTCAGAACTACATTTCCCAAAGTGGCGGATGTAGTAATTTTATTTTTATAAACCTCAAATGTGAGATGTGTACAGCCCCATCAGGCATTTTAAATATATCATTGGGATACTTAGGCTATTTTTGAGGGACATGTGTCAACAGTTTTGAGAGTTTTTTGCAGGTTACCTACACATTTAACCTTTCCACTGTCCTGTCTCTGCACAGCGTCTCGTCTTCCTGACCACTCCCTCCACCGACCTTCCCAAGACCAAGAGAGAACAGGACAAGATGACGGCCATCTTTGTTGCCGACGGCGACAGCATGCTTCAGAAAGCACCCCCCACCAAGGACGGATACTTCCCCGTCGAGGAATCGGAATCACACTGTTAAGGCCTGCCAGTCCACATCGTTTCTGGTGTTTCTAAGGGGCCTCAAGGCTTCGTCAATTTGGCCTCGACATCTTCAACTGTGTACTGTAATGCCTCACCAGCCACTGTGGTGAAACAGGAACAAGACACAGACGGACAGACATCGGAGCTGTTGCTGCTCTGGTTCTCTTCACTCCATCCGAGGACAGGTGTATAAACTTCAGAAAGGACAGCTATGTTGAATTATTTTCGAGATTTGCCACACTAGGAGGGCAAACTGGAGCTGGAACTTTTGATGGAATGCATTGAAGTCAATGAGAGCCACCAGCTTAAGAATAAGCACTACCGTGGTGACCAGATGTCCCTCTTTGCGCGGGACAGTCCCTCATTTCCAATACTTTCCAGGTGTCCAACAAATTGAGCCCCTGGCTGTCTATCCCACATTGTGACTGACAGCGTGTCAGTGTTCAAATGCTGTAACATTTTGCTTTCTGTTGTCTCTTTTGCTGCGATAGTAGATCAACTATTTTTGCTTCATTTTAATTCTTTTTTTTTAAATCTGACATCAAGATCTCGACTCCAGCTCAGGTTGTTAAATGTTGCAATAATTATGCTTGTCACCCAGCTCTCCTTTACATCAATGCATTCCATCAAACGTCTTGATTCAGATGCCTCTTGTGCTATTGTTCTATTGAGGAAATGGCACCAGGCAAACACCAGAACACAAGTCATGGTGTTTTCCTGGTTTGTAACTATGATAAAGAAAAAGGATAAATCAAAATCACGGGGGCATGGCGCAGGCTGGTGCTGGAGGTTTGCACATGCTCAGTGTAAACAGGAACTGCTATGGTGGAATGTACCAGCAGAGGCGCTAGATAGAAATCACATAACTTGTGATGTAAATGAGATCCAGAGTAGTTGTGAATTAAACAGCATCACATCACATCACTATATAATGCATCCACTGTTTGAATGAACAGTATCCATGTTTTTTGTCATTTCACAAAAATAAAAGTTGACACATGTACTGTCTGTAATTAAAGCAAGCATCACAAACAGGGAAAATCTACAAAAGAAAAATGTACAAAACATTTCCATTTAGTAAATGTAGGCTACTTGCCCTTGTCTTCAGTCTGTTATAAACAGCTTTTTTCCTCCACACAGTAGTGGAGTAAAGGTAGGGGAAGTGATTTCACTTTTGTCAGATATCACCCAAAAAATATTTTTTTTCTGTTAAAATGCTCTATTATAAGGTGTGGAAACCACATATGGAGTTTCCCCCTCCCCCACGTTAGCAGAGGAGCTAATAAAAGTTCCCCAGGTCACCACAATTCTCCTCCAATCAGGAGAGAGCAGCAGGTTCACATAGTGTAGCTACTTTTGGGGGCCCCTAGTGCACCAGGCTGGTACTACACCATGAATTTCAAATCACTTCCCCTACCTTTAAATTGGCATAATATTTAAAATAAAGACGGAAGCATTATAGTATTCTCTGTTTATATACGGTATGTATATATATATATATATATATATATATATATATATATATATATATATATATATATATATATATATATATAATTTCAGTTCAGGGTGAGTAACTCTAGCGCCTCTGCTGGAACATTCCCATAGCAGTTCCTGTTTACACTGAGCATGTGCAAACCTCCGGCACCAGCCTGCGCCACGCCCCCGTGATTTATCCTTTTTCTTCATCATAGGTTTGTAAAGGTACACACTAAAACACACTAAAACTGGTTCCTGGAATCTTACCAGATCCCCATCCTTCCACAGGAGAGCTTGTCAGCCTGCTCCCTCAGATAAACATCATTTACACTGGAATGGTTTGGTTGATTTGGCGTTCACCTGTGGAAGTCTCACATAGACTTCTTTTTCTGTTTTATTTTGTTTTGTTTTTTTAATGCGCATATAGTCCATTGTGTTTTGACAGTGGCTGAGAATGTACACTATCACGTCTGCTTTCTGAGGAAGCTTTTTTGTTGTTTTGGTCTTCTCATTTTCATGGACATCTCTAGAGTTATGTGTGTGTGACAATGACATGATGTAAAATGTTTAGATTCATTGATTCTAACAGTACGGAGGGAGAGATCATAGAATTTCACTTGAATAAAAGCCAGTTACACGTGTGTCTTGGAATGTGGGGATTTTGATCTATTGTATTTCCGAATATATATTTCTAATACACTGCATATACTCTAGTCTAGTGGACGTACAGGACTACATTGGGTGGGACGATTCACTTTCAATTTAGCCTAATAACAAACATTGATTTAACCAATCTATGCTGGATATATGGCAGGGAAGAAACACAATTTTGGAAGCACCATAGAAGAAAACAAAATTCCCCCTAATACTAGTAGGAAAGGGGAAGGGACCATGTACTCAAACCACATCCACCGATCCACAAGCTTGTTTTTTGATGCTGTTTAGTTTTTTTTCCTTTACTCGTTCTCGGTGGCGCTTGTTCATTAATCCTTTCCGTTCCCATGATCCCTTGCTTTGGGCGCGTTCATGGAGGAAATACTTCCGCATTTGACTACCAAATTTTGATGGTCAAATGCGGAAATAGGCGCACTTCCCGGTGCTTCAAAGTGCCACTGAGGAACTTGTATTGAAATGAACGGCAAGGGGGCGGGGCTATCGCTCCCGTCCGCTCTATATTTTATTACTCCGACTCAAACCCAAAGACGATTTCAAGCTCATGGGTGGACCATGGAAGACAGTGAAGCACTATTGACTGCTGAGATGATATACCAATGTAGGTGAGATTTGGACATTATATTAGTAATGTTAACTAGATTAGCACTCTGTAGCGTTTGCAAACTTGTGCGTTGCACACAAGTAGACCATGGCCTACTTGTGCGTGAGCGGAGGAAGCTAATACCTATGACATTAGTTATAAAGGTGGAAAAGCTGGAAATCACAGAGAAGGTAAAAGGGAAAAGAAAAATAAACAATTAGGTAAAATGGGGGTGAGTGGGGGGGGGGGGTGTGCCCACTCTAAGCAGACATTTAATTAAGGAAGCTCTTTTGTCATCTAGATGTAGATGGTCAATCAGGCACTCCAATCTCAGGCTGTACCTCTCTTTCAGTGATGCGGGTGTGACCACTGCTGCTGTGAGCCTCCGCCACATGCCGCAGGACGTCCCGGTGGCGCGACAGGTCCTCCGCGCACAGACAGCAGTGGTAGGAGTAGTTGTGGAGATGAGCCCCTCCGTGGGAGCGACTCATGTGGAGGTGGGCCACGGCGGCGTCGCCCACGCGTTTGTCACAGACGCCGCATTGGTGGAGGATCCGGTTGAGGCCCAGGAGATGCTTCCTGGCCGCCGCCTCGTCCGGGAACTGTTGACCGCAGTCGCAGAACCAGGCCAGCGCCAGGCTCTGTCTCTGCTTTTCCCTCCTGGCCTGGAGATTCTCACTGAAGCTGCTGTACTGAAGAATCGCCCTGTCCGCGGTCATCTGGTTGACCTCTGCCTTGTGCTGCATCGATTCGTCGTGTCTCTCGATTCCATCTTGGGTGAGGAACGTCTCACCGCATAGGGAGCATTGTCCTCGCACTCGAAGCTGTTCCATTATCTGCGCGACCGTTTTCTCCGCCACAGCGACGGCACTGCCCTGATGGCAAGACACGTTAAAGTGTGCTTGAGCCGCCTGATGCGAGGTTATCGCTTTTCGGCATATCGTGCATCGGACACTATAAGGTACGTCCTTGCACAGGGCGATCATTTGATTCTTAGCGTAGAGTGGCATCGGAACAGGTAGCGGCGCTCTTTCTTCGGACTCGTTCAGGGTTAGCGAATCGTTGAAGTGTTTCTGGGCCGACATGTGCTGAAGGCACTCGTCCGTGCTGTTGAAGAGGAGGTAGCACGCGGGACACGCAAAACACACGATCGTTTGACATGTCTGAGTGATCAGGTGGCCCTCAGCGTCGGACGAGGAGATCTTGGACTGGACGTGGACTCTCCAAGCTTCCTCGGATTTAAAATGGAGGCCACAAGCGACACAGGCAAAGATTTCCGGAGGGCTTCCTTTGAGGTGGATCGTCGGATCACAGGGCGAGTGGTCAAACCTTTTCATGTGGCCCAGGAGGAGATCGGCATTATCAAACACCCGACCGCAGTTGACCACTGGACAAGTGTGTTGTCTTCGACCGCTGTGTTTCGATCTGGGGTCAGGTTCGAGATCTGGCATGTTTAGCCACATGTCCACACAACGCTTTGCATCATAATTGCTGCTAATCGCCATACAGTAAAAAACGACTCAGAGAATTATTACTGTATCACTTGTTCTACTTGTTGATTAGGAACAGGGTTCTGAACCTTAAAACCAACCAATTATAACATTACAGAACCGGAAGAGTGAGTAGCCCTTAGCCTGTCCATCTGTGGCACTCTCACCATCGCAATGAGGCCAAATATGGCACAGCCATGCCCAAATATGGAATTCAGGGTCAGCCATGCCCAAATAATAATATAGGGTCCATCTGTGATTAGCTATCCTCTCGACTTTCTATAGCAACCACAGCAGCATGGTATCACAGGTCCATCGCCCGGTGTTAAAACATACTGTTAGAAATGATGACTTTGTTAGAGAGAAGGGTCAGTGGGTACAGTCAGAGTACAGTCAGGGGATTTATGAGGCTGATAGTGAAGCTGTGTGCAGAATGTGATGATAGTCAGAACCATGTGGAACCTCATCTGGTTCTCTGTCGGGCTGCAGGCATGTCCTGTCCCCGCCAGGGGCCGATCTAGGCATGGGCATGGCAATGCCCCCCTAAATGCCCTGTACTGCCCGACCAAACATATGGCATGCAAAACAACCCAAGATATTTCAAATTAAAGTGATTATAATTAAAATTTATATTTTTTAATTAAATTAATTAATTAAAAAATTACAACACTTTTTTGGGGGGGTGAGTTATCGCTTATCGTAGACTGTGATAATTATTGGGTGTGATAGTTGAGAGACAGCAAGATCAATTCCGTTATGAAACGATCACGACTCTTATGCAATGATGATGTCACAGAAGTTGAAAAATAATAATATCAATTTGTCGCGACTGTTTTGGCCCTCTGTGGCGATTGTTGGCCACCCTGCTGGCTCATACCAAAACGTTTTTCTTCATTCATTTCACTGTGTAACTTTTTGTGCTTTGATATTTGGAGAATGCAGTGCTTGAGCCAAGTAAAGCACAATCTGTCTGCATTCCACTAAAGCAGTGTGACCGTAGCGGTGTCACACTGCTTTCTGCCTCTGTCTGTCCCACACAAACAGCCGTATACCATATGTGTTTGCATGTGTGTGTGCATGTGTGTGTGTACATGTGGCCGTGTTTGTGCGTGTTGATTTGACGTTGAGCACCGACCATACGACCAATCATTGGATGGGATTGTTGACACCAAAGGGTGTGCATTGTAAGAAAATATCAACAACAATTACTATATCATATAATGTGATCATGGTCATGACCATGACCTCTATATACAATGGGCCCCTTTTGACCATGATTGCAGATATAACTTATTACATTATTTTATTACACTCAAGCCATTATTACAATTATTACACACTATTTCAGTTATTGCACTCTATAGGACATACTGTTCATAGTGCCTGTTTTCTGATAAAATAGGCTACAAATGTGTGGGGTTGAGGGAACATAGGGCCAAACGGGGTCAACCGATGTCAGGTTCTGTATTCTGCATTTACTACAGTATTACCAAGTAGACTGTGGCGTTTTGATCGCCACCAAAGCACAGACACAGAGATGCTGCTTGAAAAGTTTAATAAATTAATTGTCTTATACAACTTAAACTGTTCATTCAGATACCAAGGTGGCCTTCCTGAGATTAATTATAACAGGGGTTGACACTAAGGTCTCCGAGACATTGCCCATCGGGCAAGTGCAAGTCGGGTTCTACTTGCCCTCAGGTCATGGTCACTTGCCCCCCAAAAATATATTGTAAATTTTGCATTTAAGTTTACTTCCTACATGGGTAGGGTTGCCAACTCTGAGATCTTGGAATAAGGAACACTTCTACGACCACGTGGCGAAGCAGCGCGGTTATTAGGTTAAGAAAGTCTGCGGTTTTCTGGTGGAGCTGCTGCCCCTGTGACTCAACTCCGGATAAGCTGTTGAAGGTGGAGGGATGATTTCACATACCATATTTAATTAACCTTTGGGGTCAGTTAAGGCCTGTTTACTGTGGTCAGTAAGGAAGAATAGGCCGGTAGGCCTATTGTGCTGTATAAATGTTAATAATCAATTATGAACAAGTAGTCCATTGTCTTTATATACCATTAAGAATCCCGATTTAAAAGAAGTTTTTTTAATGGGCAAAATTTGTATTGAATACGCACACATTAGACTTTAGTAATAAACCGTAAGCATACCAAATCGATCTCCTGGAGCAGTTTCATTCATGAGAACTGAGTCTGTGACAGTTGTTGTGGGGGGTTTGCATAACTCTATGGCTCTGGGAGTTTGCGGAACTCTCTTACTCTATGGCTCTGGGAGTTTGCGGAACTCTCTTACTCTATGGCTCTGGGTAGGCAGGATTAGCCACACAGAGCAGCAGCGCTAGCAGCGCTCAGTGTTGCCAACTTGGCGCTATATTTAGCGCCTTTTCAGACCTCCCTAGCGCCAAAATTAGTGAAAAACTCCTGGCGGAAAATATAGTGCTTTTTGGCTGGTGAGTTGGGGTGAAATTGATTGACAGGCGCCAGAGATAAAACCCTCATTTTTCACCATTTTTCCTCCTATGACAGTGGTTTTCAACCAGTGGTCCCCAGGCTAAATGATGGACAGTTTTGTTAACCAGATGCAACTCTTTGAGAGCATAAAAATGAAACCAAATGGACTCTTGCGGGTCCATTTGGTTTCATTTTTACACTCTCAAGAGTTAAAATATTCATCATGTGAATTAGCCCAAGTCTACACAACTAGAGAATGTAGAAGATGAATGGTCATTTTGATCTGTATGTACCAGGCGAGCATCTAGCGCATTCTAGTGCATTTTGGATCTTGTCAGTTGGCAACACTGCCCCAAACACACTCAAACACACACACACATTACATGACATGGCTACATTGTCTCCATCCCTGCCGGAGGAGGAGGAAGAGGCGACACACAGTTATAAAGTAACACGAGAAGCGCCACAATGTTGCAAACAAGCCCAACATCCACACAACAACAACACCACCACCACCGTGTACGACTGGAGTGCTTCTTTGTTTCGCATCACTTGGCGGATTTGAAACATTATAACGACGTGCCGTTTCAAAGCGGCGGTCACCACCGTGTGTGTGTGTGTGTGTGTGTGTGTGTGTGTGTGTGTGTGTGTGCATGGGCGGCGTGGCCATCGGGACCACCGGGACTTTTCCCGGTGGCCTGCGCCACCTAGTGGCCTGGACAGGGTACAATTTTTTTTTTTTTTTTTTTTTTTTTTTTGAAACCTCCAGGGCAGGCCAGCGCGACAGGCCCAGGCCAGCCCAGGCCAGGCAAACTAGTGTTTCTCCTTCCAAAAATAAAAGGTGTTCTAGTACTACAGAGTTTAGTTAAACAGTGTGAGTGACTGAGTGTAACCTGATACCCTGCACCAGTGCACCTGCATGCACCGGACTGGAGAGAGCGAGTTAGCGAGAGGCTCCCAGCTGGCCTGGGATCCAGGGGCGTAGCTACGGGTGGGCTGGGGTGGGCCACTGCCCACCTAAATAGAGAGCTGGCCCACCCATTGAAAACATGACTAAGAACTTGAGAAAACAAAGGACAAAGACCAGAGAGCCTCTAGAGAGAGCTTGAGAGGTCTAGACTCACTGTAGTTACAGTATAATGGGTGATTTGCGGGCACTAATCACCCAGTATAATGCAAATGGAGCTTTTCATTCACCCTTTGTTTGTAAACCTGCCAGATCGTTATCATTTGGCAGGTATCAAAACAATAGCGCTTGTTTCTGTGGGGGGACTTTCACAAGGATTTTTCAAAAGTTAACTCTGGTCTGTTCTCCTGAAAGAAAATCTGTCATGATCAGCAGACACATTGGTAACTAATTTATAAATGGCTGTGATTCAATAGTGAACAGCTGAAATCTATTTGATAATGATTGTGCTAATGAAACAAAACACTGTGTTGGTGACAGGATTATTATTTCATGTTTCATGACATTAATTCAACCATTGTACAGTAAAGGTTATATAAACTGAAATATAACCGTATATGGCAATAATAGCAATAAATAGATTTCTTGCACGTGCAAATTTGCGGCCATCACGCACGCAGCATGCCCACTCTGAATAGCTCATGCCCACCCTGAATTGAGTTTCTGGCTACGCCACTGCTGGGATCAGTGGGGGACACACCCCCTGCCAGCCCCCTGCCGTTGGCCAGGGGTGGCCTGGCCAATGGCAAAGTCCAGATGGCCTGGCCAGCCCCACTCCGCCCCTGTGTGTGTGTGTGTGTGTGTGTGTGTGTGTGTGTGTGTGTGTGTGTGTGTGTGTGTGTGTGTGTGTGTGTGTGTGTGTGCTATTGTTTGGTTGTTTTCCAACTTTTCCTTCTATACTGGGGGGTTTTCTAAATTCTAGTCTCTGGTCCGCCAGCCAGGCAGCAGGTGCAAGACGCTGGCTGATCATTAGGAGACTATTATCATGCGCTACCAGCGCACCGCGCGCACACACACACACATGCAGATCTGCAGCCACGGGGAGGGTTTGGTTTTAGAGTCCTTCACGGGTCCATTTTCAAGGAACCGACTCGATTCAGACCCGAACGTAATCGGAGCCGCTCCGCTTTGGACCCGCTGCTATAATTAACATGACGGCTCCGGACCGTTGAATGCCCGGGATGATTTAACCCGGCTCCGAGACGAACCCGGTGCTATTGTTGAAATGATGGCTCCGGACCGTTTAATGCCCGAGGCGATTCAAACCCGCTCCGGATGGGCCCGCTGCTATGACGGCTCCGGGACCGGGGGTGGGGGTAAACCCGGCGCATAACGGACCCGTTAATATTATTGAAGTGACCGGTCCGAGGCCATTAGAGCCTGGACCCGCTTATTAAAATGATTACTGTCGTGTTGTTGTATTGAGGCAAGGAACAACTACCAGAGCTTGCAATCATGAACTTTAGTAAGCAGTTGAGTAGAGGTAATAATGATAGCGCGTCAACCAGTACAACAGTGAAACAGTGAATGAATGATAACTCCGGGCACTTGGCAATGACGTCACCCCAGGATGGGTTGCCAGATAATTTGCATTATACCACATCCCCCTTACTGAGGTTGAAAAGTCCCAAAGCTGTAGTTATAAAGTCTTTTCAAATCACACTTTTCTTTTCAGGTAGACCTTTGAATAATTCAGAATAATCAGGCAACATGAACTCAAATCACATTTCAAAATTCAAATCACAGAATAACATTTCTTCTCACCCCCACCAGCAAAATACTCAACAAACAGCAAAATAAACTTGTGTCCTTTGTGTCTTTTTTTTTCAGTTACAGAAACAAATAGCATTAACTTCTTTTCAATAATTGTCTTTGCAAAAACTTAAAGTATACCTTCAAACCCCATAAACACAAGAATAAAGCATTCAAATAGCAAAACCCAAAATCAGCGTCATTTTCATTTTTTTTTTTTCTCTTCTGAACTCGTTTAGGGTCTTTTCTTTACTGTAAACATCAACATAAATGTCACATCTGGTCAAGTACAAAAACAAATCACTTCACCTTTTTTTTTTTCTCTTCAAAACCAAAACAACAAAACAGTTTCTCTGCGTTGCTTTTCAATTCTCATAAGGAAACCTTTTTTTTTTTTTTCTAGTTTCTCATAGGTCCAGTCTCTGTGGCTTCCTAACTTCTCTGCCTGACCTTGTTCTCACACCACTGGGTGTGCCCTGAGGTAGTTTAGGTGGAGACAGAGTTCCAGGAGGAGGAGTACGAGGAGGAATGTTCTCCTGCACAGGTTGAGCCACGTACTGAGACTCAGGCATAGGCACGAGATGCTGTCGGTTCCTCCGCAGTGTTCCTTGTGGTCCACTCACCAGATAGGATCGTGGGCTGGTGTGTGCGGAAGTCACAGTTCCTTGTGCCCTTGCGTCAGTAATCCAAACCTGATCTCCAGGTGTCAGTTTTGTGAGAGCTCGCGCTCTGTGTCTCTGATCGAAAGTCTTTGCATCCATCAGTCGCTTCTCCCGCTCCTTGTGCTGAAGGGCCTGCAGGTCTGGTAGAGCTGGTTTCAGCCTTTCAGGTAGGATCGGTAAGGTTGTGCGAAGACGACGACCCATAAGCAACTCGGCAGGGCTGTAGCCGTTGCTCAGGGGAGTGGCCCTGTAGGCCAGGAGTGCAAGATACGGATCTTTGGCCTTTTTGAGCAGGTTCTTGACCGTTTGGACCGCGCGTTCCGCCTCGCCGTTGGCCTGCGGATACTTCGGGCTGCTGGTCACGTGCACGAATCCGTAGTCAGCTGCGAACTGCTTCATTTCCTGTCCGGAGAACTGAGGGCCATTATCCGAGAACAAATGAAAGGGAATGCCGTTGCGCGAGAACATCGATTTCAGATGAACTATCACATCTGTGGACCTTGTCGGGCTGAGTAGTGCAATTTCCACATACCTGGAAAAATAATCCACCACTAGCAGGTATGTTTTGTCTTTCAGGGTGAATAGATCTGCACCTAACTTCTGCCATGGTCCATCTGGAAGTGTAGTTGGCATAAGTGGTTCTCTGGGGTTAACCCTTTCTTTGATGCACTCTCTGCAGTTGAGCACTAGCTCTTTTATTTGGGAGCTCAAACCAGGCCACCACACTGTCTGAACTGCACGTTCTCTGCACTTAACTACCCCCTGGTGACCCACATGTATTTTGTCAAGAACATCGTTTCTCATACTAGCAGGTATCACTAACCTCAGTCCACGCAGGAGTAGTCCGTTGTGCACACTCAGGTGTGCTCTATCGTGCCAGTAGTGCTTGACTGGGCCGTGTAGCTGACGTTTTTCCGGCCAGCCCTCGACACAGTACTTCATGACCTGGGCACAGACACTGTCCGCGCACAACTCTTCTTGAAGCTCTGTTAGGTACTTGTCGCTCACAGGAAGGTTGTCCATCACGGAGTCAACGTAGATATTCGTATCCTCCATCAGGTCATTTTCAGCTTGCCGGACTCCATTTTTGAGTGGGGCACGAGAGAGCGTGTCTGCAGTTGTGAGGCTCTTCCCCGGTGTGTGTGAGATTGTGTAGGAGTACCTCATTAAGCGCATCCGGAATCTCTGTATCCTAGGTGGCAGCGCGTCCAGAGCCTGCCCACCCAGTAGACTCACGAGTGGTTTGTGGTCGGTTTCGAGGTCGAAATGCAGGCCTAGGATGAAGTCGCTAAACCTTTCGCAGGCCCACGTCAGCGCTAGCGCCTCCTTCTCCAGCTGCGCATACCGCTGCTCTGTGTCAGTCAGGGACCTGGAAGCGTACGCTACTGGAGACCACACCTCTTTGTCCTTCTGGAGCATCACTGCGCCTAGCCCGTAGGACGAGGCGTCTGCTGATATTTTCAGTGGCTTGTTAGGGTCGTAGAGCTGGAGAACTGGTGCAGTGGAGAGCTCTTGTTTGAGACCGCAGAAAGCCTTCTGTTGTTCATGACCCCAGCACCACTGGTTCTTTTTGGAAAGCAGATCTCTCAGTGCCTTGTCCTTCTCCGCCAAGTTAGGCAAGAACTTCCCTAACTGGTTCACCATACCCAGAAAACTTCTGAGCTCACTCACGTTTGCAGGCTCCTTCATGTCCTGCACGGCTCTCGTTTTGTCTGGGTCGGGTCTCATGCCGTCCGCTGAGATGATGTAGCCTAGGAACTTGACCTCTCTCTTTCCAACTCACATTTTGACATGTTGAGAGTGACCCCTGCTTTCTCCGCTCTCTCCAGCACAGCATGCGTCCTGGCGTCGTGCTGCTGCTTTGTAGCCCCCCAGACCAGAATGTCGTCCATATGACATACTACACCCTCTAGTCCAGATGTGACCTCAGTCACCATCATGTTTTGAAAGTGTTCCGGGGCAGAAGAGATGCCGAAGGGCAGGCGGTTGAAATGGTAACGCCCGAATGGCGTGATGAATGTGGTGTAGAGAGCCGATTCCTTGGCCAGGGGAACCTGCCAGAATCCCATGTTTGCATCCAGCTTTGTGAAAAACTGTGCTCCTGTGAGCATGCCTAGCGTCTGCTCTACAGAGGGAAGGATGTATTTTTCGCGACACACTGACGCGTTCAGTGGTGTCAAGTCCACACAAATGCGAACGTCCTCCTTGTTCTTTTTGGGGGCGACCACCATGCCACAACACCAGTCTGTAGGTTGTTCAATGCGGCTGATGACCCCTAGACTTTCCATCCGTTCCAACTCTTTCTTTACTTTGCCCATGAGTGGCAATGGGACGCGACGTGGCACTTTAAGGGAGAATGGCTGCGCGTCGGGCTTGAGTTTGATTGTGTAGGGCTTCTGGACCAGCCCGAGTCCATCACACAGTTTTGGGTATGTCTGCCTGACTGTCTCCTGGGTTATAGTGTCGACTCTGGCCACTAACTTGAGGCTAACTGAGGCTGCCCTACTCAACAGTGGCACCTGTAGACCTCTCACTACAAAGACCCTCTCTGTAATGTTCCTCTCCTTGTATGAGAGCGTTTCTGTGGCTGACCCCAGGACGGTTAACTTAACACCACCCGGCCCGTACAGTGGTTTGAGGACTTTTTCTAGCTCCCCTTCTGCGTGCGTGACATTATTATACATTTGTTCAGAGATAGCTGTGACGTCTGCCCCGGTGTCTATTTTAAAGGACACTTTGCTGCCCCTAATGCTAATGTCAGCCATCCATGGGTCCTCTCCAGAGGCCAATACACCTATGAACAGTTCATTCACATCCTCTGCAACTTCATGCACAGTTTTGTTTGATCTACAAACTTTTCCATAATGGCCACGTTTGCCACAGGTGCGGCAGTCTGCATTCTTAGCTGGGCACTGTGAAACTGGGTGTGAGGGAGACTTTCCACATTTGCCACATGCTCTATTTTCTGCTTTGTTCTGCACAGGTTTGTCAGTTTTCCAGTTTTTGTGCTGTCCCTGTGTCTGATCTTTGTTTTTGAATTTGTTTTGTTTCCCCCTCTTGAAATGCATTGCATCCATGGCTGGCGTGCTGGCACTTATGTCTCTCAGATCAGTCTGCTGCCTCTTAATTTCTTCAGACTGTCTGGCCATTGTGATGGCTTTTGCTAGAGTGAGATCCCTATCTAGCTGCATTCTCTCTGACAGGGCTAAATCTTTGATTCCCACCACAATTCTGTCCCTCAGGAGCGCATCGTGTAGATCGCCATACTCACAGAACTCTGCTAGTGCGTACAGTGCTGTGATGAATACGTCCACTGACTCTGAAGGCTGCTGTACTCTCCTGTTGAACTTTGCGCGTTCGTATATGACGTTTTTCTTCGGGATGAAGAACTTGTCGAATCCGTCCTTGACTGATGAATACCGCTGTCGCTGCTCGGCCGTCAGATCCAGCCCCCGTAGCACGTCGTCAGCCTCGTCCCCCATGCAATATACCAGTGTATTCACCTGGTTAGCGTCGGAGGTGGAGTTCAGGTTGCTCGCCAGTCGAAAACGTTCAAACCGCCTTATCCACTTCTCCCACTCGTGTGGCTTCGCGAAGTCGAATGGCTCCGGTGGTTTGATTGTGAACGTCGCCATTGGAGGTGCCGCCACCGCCGCCTGGGCTGCTGCCGCTGCAGGTGCTCCTCCGCCGTCCTCGTGGTCGCTCATGTCGGCCCGTGTGTACTTTTTTTTTTTTTTTTTTTTTTTTTATTGATTAAAAGTCACTTTTCTGCCGCGCACTCTCGCTCAAAGTAGGTCCACTTCTGTCACCATGTCGTGTTGTTGTATTGAGGCAAGGAACAACTACCAGAGCTTGCAATCATGAACTTTAGTAAGCAGTAGAGTAGACGTAATAATAATAGCGCGTCAACCAGTACAACAGTGAGACAGTGAATGAATGATAACTCCGGGCACTTGGCAATGACGTCACCCCAGGATGGGTTGCCAGATAATTTGCATTATACCACAATTACCCCCCATAAAAACCGATTATCAAAAATTACCGAATGCCTAAGTCATTATTAAACGTTTTATACAACGTTATTAACTTACCTAAATGTTTCCCGCAGTTGGTGGTGTTGTATGCATGCCATGGCCATTAACGTGAGATGTATAATCCCAGTCATCATTCATCGCGGACCATTTGTATTACATAATCCATGCGGTTTTGGTTGGTGGAATCTTGTGTGTCGTAGCAGCGGAAGTAATGTCGCATAGAGCCAGGCGCGCATAAGTTAACATAACGTGATAAAACTGCCCCGACTCCTAACTTTTATCTTGAACTTTCAACCTTCACCTATGTGACGTGTACCGTGTGCCAGACTCACTTCATGTGAGTTCACTTCATGGGGCCAGTCCAATGAGCGCTCTTTTACATGGACTAAATAGTGACAACCGAAAATTAAAAGAATAGCGAAAGCCGGAAGTTACTAAATGCATTGGAGTCTATGGGCTCGCGCGAGTGCATGAACACATGAAGTGATCAGGCTGTTTTCTGACCCCTCAATGTCGCCACTCTGAGCACTGAGCAGGCAGTGGACCAATTTCAAATTGTGGACTGGAGTGCCATCTACTGGTGATTTTTTTGTTCGCAGGTGGAGAAAACCAAATCGAGATCTGCTCTGATCCCACTGTGGACTGTGGGAAAGTTTTAGCACATTTCTCTCTTCATTCAGGAATAAATGTTACTCGGTTCAATAACATGTTTACTTAATATTATTCAATATTTTCATAGCAGTACAACAACCACAAATAGAAAATCAAGCCTGGCCTAACACTTTTTCTTTCATTTCTTTCTCTGTACTCTTTTTAAAATGAACAGATTCAACAGATCAAAACATACCAGTGCAGTGGTTCCCAAAGTGGGGTCTGACCCCCAGGGGTCCTTAAGTGATATCCACTAGGGTCGCCAGCAAGCTGATTGTTAGACCAAATGGACAAATGGACACACCAACTCTGAAATGAATGTCCAAGTTGAACCAAACGGCTGCTAGGGTGCATTTGTAATTTTACAATATGGGGAGGCAGAAATAGAAATGTAGTTAAAATGGGGGTCCGTGGAGTGTAGATCAGACTAATGTTGTTGGGGGGGATTTTCAATTTAATCTGTGTCAATTTGGGCATGAATAAGTTTAGGAACCACTGGTCTCGAAGTCTGAACGTAATAATAATAAAACATAGTCACAGAAAACAAAATAAGATATATTGCCTTAGTGTGCAATTTGTGCAACATCTTGCAAATGTGTAACAAAAAAAAAGCTGAAAAGCTATTTCCTTCTAATAGTGAACAGAATATAACAATGAACATGAGGCATTTAGGCTTACATTTAAGAGGACGAAGTGCAATCGATGAATGATCATCATATTAGAGGGTCACTCTCAAACGTAGTGAACATGAGGCATTTAGGCTTACATTTAAGAAGATGAAGTGCAATCGATGAATGAACATCATATTAGAGGGTCACTCTCAAACGTAGCTTATTTCAATTATGTTTAGAATACAAGCAACGGAGTCTGTGTGTGTGTGTGTGTGTGCGCGCAATGTTTTTTTTTTTTTTTTTTTTTTTTTTTTAAACCCCGAGCATGAGTGAGTGTGTGTGTGAGAGGTAGCTAGTAGTAGTCCTTCTTCTGAGGCAGCACGGCACAGAGTTCTGTCTCTTCTCTTCCTACGGTGACAGAAAAGGGAGAGAAAAGGGATGTCTTTTATTAGGGTGTAAATGACAGTAATGACAGCAAACAAACAAAATCAACAAGTCTATACCATAACTCATACTAGTACTAAACCACCACAATCACCATCATCACAGCAATAACTTAATAACTACCAGTTTTATTTATATTTGATTTAGCCCATAACCTACCCTATCACATGTTGCTGTTTAGGAAGAGCAAGGCGTTGACACTGGCTGGCCCAAGGTGAGTGCGCCTGTTCTCCAGTGTGCGTCCTGACATGCTAAAAGCTGCCTCACAGCTGACACTTGTAGCTGGCACACAGAGGGTCTTCTTCACCAGCCTGGCCATCTTGGGAAACATCTTGGCATTCTTTTCCCAGAATTTGAGCACATAATCCTTACTGTCAGTTGTATCTGGGCTGCTCCTTAGTTGCAGATACTGGTCAAGCTCATCTGAATCAGCAGGCACAGTCTCCTCCACATCCTCCCATTGGCTGAAAGCTCCCCCAAGCTCATCCTGGTCTGTGGCCTGACTGGCCTCCATCACCTCCTCCTCCTCTTCTTCCGGAGCTGCATCTTCAGATGGTGGAAAGTTGGACATCTCCACCCGGGCAAAGTTATATACAGCCTCCCTTTCTTGCTGGCTAAACATTCTGAGTTGTTTAAATTTGGGGGACAGCATTACACCAAGTTTAACATGGTCGCCTAATTCTATGCGCTCACCCAGTAGCTTGAGGCATCTTCGTTTCAGCACTTCCAGAGCAGCGGGGTCCGATGCCACAGGCTGGCAGTGTTGCTGGAGTTTTGACTTCCACAGTGGGACCAGGTTGATGGTGGGATATTTCGACCCACTCAGCTCTTCTGTAGCTTTTTTGAAAGGCTTCAAGAAGTCAACCAGCATCTGCAGCGTTTCTTTGGAGGTATTCCTCATTCTGTGCCACTCATTTCTGGTACGAAGAATGGCCATGATCTCATCGTAGGACGACAGCACAGCGTCTATCATGTCGAACTTGGTGTTCCATCTGGTTTCACATTCTTGCTTTAGTGAGCGGGACAGAAGGAGTTGCAGGCCTGAGTGTTTGAAGAATGTGGTGAGGCTCTTACATTCGTCCATGGCCAACCTGATGGATTAATTGAACATTGCATTAGAAGTTTGCATTGGAATAACATTACAGTACTGAATATAACATAATACTAATCTGAAATCACAATATCTTGTTTACATCTGGCCCTGATGTAAACAAGACATTGTGATTCTAAGATATATTTCATAGTTTTTCTATGCAATTGTACCATCTATTCTTTTAATCGAATCATGGATATTTTTAGATTTGTATTTTTAGACATAGTATAATATATTTAGAGATTGATATGGTATAGTTTTATAGTATATTTATAGATTTCATATAGATATTGAATTGATGCATCTTAAATCGAATTCCATGCATGTATTGTGAATTAGATATAGAACTAGCATGCCATGTATAATTATAGCATTTCATGTAAACATAGCACCATCTAGCTGTTACATTCTTAGTATGTATGTTTCATTTTCAGTATGTACGTTTCATTTTCTTTTGTTTGTTTATGCAAGCCACTGTATGCCACTCTGGATTTAGAGCAAACTGCAAAGCAAAATAAAATATATACAAGACAGTATTACCTTACATCCTCCAGCTGATTCTCTTCCTCGTCTTCGTCCTCAGCCTTCTTGAAGGTGTGCTTTAGCACGGTGTTTAAAACGTGGGCTATACAGCTGTGGTGGGTCCAGCTTGACAGGGCCAACTGGACGTTTTTGGCCTGATCACTGACGAAAACCAGCTTGTCTATTTCCTCCTGTGTCAGGCCAAAATCCTTCAATTGTTTTATTATCTCGTTTTTTATGTTTGCCCCCGTTTTGGGCTGGTTTGGGAAGGCACATGTACATATCACACGGCTCTGGAATCCCCAGTTCTGATCAATGAAGTGCAGGGTTATGCAGGTATAGCTGACTTTTCTATGGTCGTCTGTCCACATATCTGTGGCAGCACCACACGCCTGGGCTTCGGAGATGGCCTTCTGAATGTCTGGTAACAACTGGGCTTTGATTCGGGCACAGTGGGTCTGTGTGTGCCGGGAGACACTAACTGCTGAAGGAAGCAGCTCTTTGGCGTTACATTTTCCATGAGTCGCCCCCGTGTCCACCAACATCTGCGCCAACTCTGTAAACGCTGGCGTCTCGAACAATCTGAAGGGCCGCATATCTTTTGCACATACCTTGATGCATTTTTCTAGAATTCCACTCTTTGCCTTTTCTGGAACTGTAATCTTTAGAAAATGAGTCATGTTCAACTGGCTTGTTTTTTTCTTCTGGCACGCCTTGCGTTGATGTTTGAGGAGAGTTGAGGTGCCCGTCTTCGCGGTATCATATTTTAGAACAGTGTCACAGTCTGTACATTTCGCTGCCCCGACCTTGTTTCCGACCTCGTCGACAATAACAACAAATGACGTCCATGCGGGACTGTTGCCCTCTGGCTTTTCCTCTTTATAGGTTCCATCACGTAGTTTTTTCTTTATCTCCGCCACTTCTAGCTTCTCCATGTTCGCTGTTCCTTGTTCGCTGTTGTTGTTTTTTTTGTATGTTACTCTGCTATCTATCGCGCGTTCTTTTCACTTCCTTACTGAAGTCACATGACTCAAGGCTCGTTTCTCACTGGACGGAGGAGGAAAAGCGAGGGTGATTGACACCTCTAGCGGCCAATCACAGGGTCAGCTCGGGTTTTGGGCGTAACCCGAGGTCCGAGACACCCCGGAACCGCACCGAACGTGCCCGGAACATGCCGGAAACATGGCCGGAACCGGCCTGGAAATACCCGCGACATCGTGGACCCGCTCCGAACGTGCCCGCCTGTCATTTCTTGTAAACGGAACCGGAACCGGCCACGGGCCGGGTCGGTGCTCGGGTTTTATCGGGTCTCGGGCTAACCCGAAGTACTCTATTTGGTTTGGTTTCTGCTCGTGAGAAGTCCTGTGTGCACACTCGCCACAGTGCTATCTTAAATATATGATATATCTCCTGCTTTATTTTGTTCACTACTGTTAAATTCATTGTTGATGTTTGTGCGACGGATCGCACAGGAGGCATTTAGGGAAATACGGAACAAACCGCGTTCCGTTTCGATTCAATACGGAACGCATCATTTAGTGTTAAATTAAGGAGCGATTCCGTATTATACGGAACGGTTGTGAACCCTAACATGGGGGTGCTTTAGACCAGGGGTTTTCAACAAGTGGTCCCTGAGAGGGTTCCAGGTGGTCCCCAGTTAAGTTGGTTAACCAGATGTAACTCTTGAGAGTGTAAAAATGAAACCAAATGGACCCAAATGGACCCGCAATGGACCCGCAAGGGTCCATTTGGTCATCTTAATTAGCCCAGGTCGCAACAACGACCGCCTTCAAGACAAATGTATCTTGTGTTAGTGCACTAAGTTGCACACTTGCCCGATCGGGCAACCAGGTAGCAGTCTTCACTTGCCCCACCATTTTCTTTACTTGCTCCAGGCAAGCGGGCAAGTGTTAGTGTCAAGCCCGGTAGGAGGAAGGCACACGGGGAGTTACGTCCTCTTCTTTCCGGAATTTTAGCCCTATGATGCCTAGGGAGAGAGAGAGAGATCAGTGTAAAGTCCCCATTAGGCCTATATGCTGCTGAGTGGTATAGAGAGAGCAGGGAAAACAGTGGCATATTGTTGTACATAGCCTACCACCCGACAGCTAAACGCCTGCTACACTTGACAAGGCGTGCTTATATACTCCGCCCTAATTGGGTGGAGTGTGTCTCAAGTTCAAGTTCACGGACAGCTGAGCCAGGACTGTGTTGGGAACATACCTGCCCTCGAGTACCTGCCCCAGGAGGGGGCGTTGTTGGCTCAGTGTTGGACTGGGACCGTTATACTTCATACACAATAGAAGCAGACCTCCCACTTAGTCGGGGGTCCCGGTATGATATGTCAGACATAAGACATAAGTCGATTTTATGTGCTCTTATATCCTCCTGCCTTTGTTGGACTTCTGAGTTTGAGTTCCTAAATTGGCTAACACCAGTTCATGACATTTGAATTTCAAGGACCCCCTCAGTGTGATTAGCCGGGTAGCAGTGCCTGGTCCCCGGCAAGTGCCTGCTTGACTGATGTCACCTGTTAATGTTTTTTTTTCCCCAAACAAATCAGAAGCCTCGACAGTATTTCGACCTTCATAAGCCACGCCCACTCTTGGAGTGGGAAATCCTTGCCAGATGGCGTTGCGAAGTTGAAGTTGAATTTGAACTTAAACGTGGAAATGGCGTCTGGGGTCACAGTGACACAGTGGTTAGCAGGGGCAGATTGGCACATATTTTCCCACTGGGACAATTTTGGCTTTTCCAGGCCACCCGGGGGGGGGGGCAGCTGGTTAACCAGATGTAACTCTTTGAGAGCGTAAAAATGAAAACCAAATGGACCCTTGCGGCTCCATTTGGTTTCGTTTTTACACCCTCAAAAGTTATGATATTCATCATGTGAATTAGCCCAACTTAGTCTATATAACTAGAGATTGTAGAAGATTAATGGTCATTTTGATCTGTATGTTCCAGGCGAGCATCTAGCTACATTCCAGTGCATTTTGGAAGTACATTTGGGAAAGAAAAAAAGAGTTCGGTTGGTGAAAGGGCCTTTCTGTGTGGAGTTTGCATGTTCTCCCCGTGTCACCTATAGGGTAGATATACCCTCACAAAAACATGCAGTAATCCTGAGCTCTAGACTGCCTCCCCCTGGCCAGCCGGGATGGAGCCTGATGGAGGGGACAGGAACTGGTTGGAATAACATGTTCCTTCCAACCAGTGAAACTCCCCCCTGTCAGGTGAAAAGAAGGCAGCTTGGACTCCTCATGCATTAAAAAAAGCATGAGCTCAGTCTGCTGCCTCCTCGGGTTGGCGGAGGGTGTGTACAGCCCAGGATCACACTAGGAATTGGCACTGGGTGAAAAATGGGTTACAAAATCGTGGCATAAAAAAAAAAAAAAAAAAAAAAAAACGCAGTCTGGTATCAGGGCAGGCTACAGTTTGATACTATTTCTTCTTTATCTTTGTGGCCCCAAGCTAAGGATCCATTTGGACCTGTGGTGGTCCCGGCACCAAATGTTGAGGACCAGTAGTAATTTGTTGTGTTTTCAAGTTTTAACCACTGCTCTTAACCTATCTTTGCCCTCTTTGGAGAGCTATAATGCTGCCAACCACACAGCAGAACAGAGGGCTTCTTTGTGATCCCTGCATCTGTTTCTCTCTCTAGGTCTTTAGCTGTGAAAAACAAAACAAAAAAATGACTCATTATGGATTGCTCACATTTGTTAGTGTGAACTTTCCACATTGACCGTACAAAAGACCTTGCAAAGCTGTGTGTGTTCCCTGGGGTGATTTTGGCTCCGGTGCAGACGCTACACTCCTCTAATGGATGCCGTTGTTGATGGAGCTATAACTAATTACAACCAAATACCTAAACATGGGTCTCATAAAACTGGAATACAATCAATACTTTTGTTTTCGTATCCACCGAATTGCATTATGAAAAACAGAAAGTTGGTGTTAGAATGTGGTGCATTTTGCCTTGTCAAAAGATATATAGAAAAGACAAAACAGCTGCAAAATGTCTCACGTATAGAAAAACATTGTAAGAAAGAGCTAACATGTTAAATGGTGCATTTCTATAGCGCCTTTATCCAAGGTGCTTTGCATAGCTTGTGCATCACATTCACTCATTCACACACACATTCACACACTGATGGCAGTGGAGACCATGCAAGGTACCTACTAGCACATCAGGAGCAATTAGGGGTTCAGTGTGTTGCTCAAGGACACTTCCACATTAACTCTGCGGGAGCCTGGGATCGAACCGGCAACCTTGTGGTTACCATCCAGTGACTCTACCCCTGAGCCACTGCCGTTTACCGTTATATATGTTGTGTATAAAACAACCCTTCTTTTTTCTGGTGACTGATATTGTCCTAATACGTGAGAAGGCCATGGAATTGCAATTACAGTTTTCATTTATTTTTAAAATATTGTTCTGGCAAATGTACCCCCCTCCATATTTCGGCATGCCCATCCAAATGAACAAAACAATATTTTAAAAACAGTTTTAAGTTATAATGGGTTTGCGCTGAAATGATGATCTAAATACTGAATCCAGTAACTTATAAACTGCCTGGTGTGTTCACATGAGACTGAGTAGACCATAAAATGACCAAAAGTTTTTTTTTTTTTTTTTTTTTTTTTTTTTGAAAGTAGAACATCCCATTAATCTAATTTTATAAGTCAGCCATTCCATTTGTTCTATACCGTCTATTATGTCCCACCATTGTCTATATCCTGGGGATTCTTCTTTTAGTGATTCCCTGCGATCAAAAAGATCCTAACCAGATACTGATCCCCTGGATGAACCATCCCCACTAAATATCCCAGATGGATGACAGGACCAGTTCATCATAACCCCAAGACCTCACATACAATCTTATGTACCGTATAGTATCCCACAAAGGTTCTTTTTTTAGGGCGATCCCAGAAGATACGTGTGGTACGGATTCCCCATTCATTTTCCTCATAGATTTTCAAAAATAATTTATATAAAGACGATTACGCCAAACTTTTGGGACAATGATTTTTTTTTTAAGGTGTATCATGCCGTTTTCTACTTCTTGCTAATTATATATTATGTGACGATATTGTGTTTGTTGTGATGATTTGTCACGACCCGGGTTGGCTTTGGCCGCGGCGCAATCGTGTTTTTATTAACCATGTTCGAAAAGTCTATGAGGAAAATGAATGAGGAATTCACTAGTGGAACAGGGCTGGTGACGTCACTGCGCAGGTCTATAGATATTAATGCAATCTCTCCAAAATGGTTGCGGAATTCCAAGTTGCTTCAATATTTTTTTTAATTTTGGGGAAAATAATTATTAACTTATTCAATGATGATCATGATGAGTGTGTGGTGTGACAGTTGCTTACACACCTGTTTCTGGGATTAACAGCAGTGATTTATAGAGGTGGGTCTTTAAACTTGATGAATGATGACTACCAGATGACTACCGACTGGCCAAGATTCAGCTGGCAGGGAGGGGGAGAGACAGGGCCGGATCTAGAGGGGGGGGGGGGGGGCAGGGGTGGGCAGAGCCCACCCAAATGTGCATCCTGCCCACCCAAGGAGAGGTAATATCAGTGGTTTTCAACCAGTGGTCCGGGACCACCAGTGTTCCTTGAGAGAGTTCCAGGTGGTTCCCAGGCTAAATGGTGGAAAGTTGTTTAACCGGATGTAACTCTTTGGTTTCATTTTTACGCTCTCAAGAGTTAAAAATATTCATCATTTGAATTAGCCCAGGTCTACACAAATCCAGCCTCATGGTATTGTGGACAAAAGCAAAAGAAATCTTTAGGTTCGGGGTCTGTGGGGCAAGAATGTCCTCAAATGGTGGTCCTCCGTGGCTCAAATGCAGAATAAATAGTGGGCCCTGGTGTCAAAAAGATTGAAAACCCCCTGCTTCATATGAAAAACTTTGGAGTTGCCCATATAGTACACCCTGCCATTCTTCCAGCGCACCCTAGTACGGCTGGCTAAATCCGGCCCTGGGAAGAGAGAGAGAGCAAGTAGGGGAGAGAGCCAGTGCCTGAGAGAGAGAGAGAGAGAAGAGAGGGAGAGCTAGGGGAAAGGGCGTTAACAGCGAGACCTGGCAGAAGACGGACCCGCAGATTGTCCATAAACAGAGAGATGATGGAGGTATATACCAGAGCACAGTATAGACGTGTGAGCCTGAAGGATTAAACAGTACACAGTGAGCAGATATGGAGGTGCGGTGCTCTGGTGAGCAGTAACTTCACTGGTACACATGGACCACCAGAGCACATAGACCTGATCTTCTGCCTCTGTGTCCCAGCTGGGAGACACCTGGGCCAGCATGGTGACCTCCAGGACCATCATCATGCTGTCTGTGCTCTGCTGCTGCTGCTGCTTGGAGCTCCGCAGTGACCACCAGCGCCGGAAGAGAGGTTAGAGCCTGCAGCCATATAGACCAGCTGAAAAAGACATTTCCAGTGTTGAATAGTGTCATTTTTTGTTGCATTTTTTGTTGCATGTGCATGCCTCTGACATAGAGAGAAGAATATCTTCATATAATAGGTCCTCACTAATGTATATGACAAAATACCACTATTTTTTTTTCTACTCAGTCTGTGTCTCACAGGAGGGCTGTGGGCAGTTCAGAAAACTGTCCTCCAATGACATCATCATTCTGCAGATTTTTTTTAACAATGTGTTTTTGAAAAATTAAAAAATAAGGCTGTCAGCATTAACTAGTTAATTGATTAATTTATTTAGTGTGAGATTAACTCGCAGTACAAACATAGGCTAAGCCAAGTGGGTCCATTTGGTTCAATTTCACCATGTTTGCTCCTAATGGTATCAACATCAATAGGCCTACAGCTTGGAATTGTGGACAAATTCTTTAATTTAGGTGTGGAAGTCTAAATAAATGTCATCAATAAATGTCTGTGGCTCAAATGCAGAATAAATAATGGATGTTGATATGATCATGTGATTAATCACGATTAAATGTTTTAATCGACTGACAGCTCTAAAAAATGTTTATATATTTATTATCGGGAGAACGATGGCTGCCATTTTTGCATTGCGACTTTTCAGGAATAGAAAGCCTACAGTTTCTATTAGCTTGGAAGAAGTTTCCACCATTGATGATGTCATTGGAATAAGTTTCTGAACTGCCCACAGCCCTGCTGTGAGACACAGACTTTTATCATGTACATTAGTGAGGACCTGTTATGACCTGTTATGAAGATACGTTGAAAAGTGGTGAAGTGGTCCTTTAACTTGGAGACCTATCACACTGAGCACGAGATCTAAATGAATGTCTAAAAAAGTTCTAAAAGTGGAAGTTGTTTAGAGGTTTAATCTATGATTAGACCTCTAATCAATGTCTATCTTAGATTAGATATTGATTAGAAAAAAAAAACTTCCACGTTTAGATCTTAGATCTTATGCCCAGTGGGCTTAGAGTTTGCTTGTTTGCTGGCTTGCAGATTTTAAAGTATTGCTGACATATTGCATGTTCCATTATGTGTTTAATTTATTTTATATTCATTATTTAAAAAAATAACTGTGAGAATTCGATACATAGCAGAACAAACAGTGACAGTAACTTACATCAAAATGATTTAGGGCGAATGTAACTCAGAGTGTACAAATGGAACACTATCTGAGTTACTGTATATTAAAGGGGAATTCCACCCATTTGCAAAAATTTCCTGAGACAAATGTGAACCAAATGGACCCTAGTGGGTCCATTTGGTTCCATTTGTACCCTCCCAGGAAAAAGGGAACTGAAAGAAAAATCATTAACATAGTGAAATACATCTTGATGATGTCATCAGATGTATTTCGCCATATTAATGATTTTTTTCAGACCTCCATTTTTAGGAAATACAGAATTGGTGGAACGTTTTTATCATGTCCACACAACATCTCTAAAGGTATAATAATGACGTATTAAAATGTTGAAAATGGGTGGAGTTCCCTTTTAACACTGGATGTGTGACCGTGTGTTGTTGATGTTGTGAGTCACAGAGTGGTGCTGCCATATTTAGCCCAAAGAGAAGCTGTTTTACTGCACGTTTCTCTTCCAAACTTGGGGGAGTGAACTTGGAAAAAAAAACTGAGTGTGACTATATACGTTGTAGAAACAAAATGGAATGAATGAGCGTGTTATGTTGATGGTGTTCACCTTCCAATGGGGGTTCCAATACCAATGTCACAGCCCGGCACTGTGAATTCAACACATACAGTACTGTACAAACACTGCATTGTCCCGTGCATCTACTGCAAGGATGGGCTTAGCCTATTAAAGGAGAATTCCACATCAAAACACATTGGGCATCCATCTACCTTGGTTGCTGTAACATGATGCATAATGCCCTTGTCATAGATGCCCCCTTTTCTACATTTCACCATGAGGTCCTCCTCCCTCCAGTGCAGTTTGCATTGCCGCAGGTTGTTTTTATACTAGTACGGGTCTTTTAGTAGCTCCAAACTTATTTTCTTTTCACACATCACATCAAACCATACACTAGAAGATAATCGGGCCACTACATTATTATTAAAAAAAAAAAAAAAAACACTCAGGTGGCGACTGGAGTTTCAACGGAGTGATTGGAGATGAGAGTGGCAGAAGGGAGGGGAGGAGAGGAGGAGGAATAGATTATCTCTGGGATTACATGTAAAGGCTGCCCCAGAGCGATGTAAAACTCATGTGTAGACTATTAAAATATGATGTGTGGAAAAAATAATAAGTTTGGAGCTACTAAATTGCCTGCAGTAGAATAAACAGACAGCCTGCACCATAAACTGTAGGAAGGGACAGGGACGTTAAGGTAGAAATGTAGAAAAGGGGCATCTATGGCGAAAATCAAGTACACTATGTTGTCACAGCAATCAAGGTAGATGGATGCCAAGTGTGTTTTGGTGTGAAAATTTTCTTTTCTTTTTTTTTTTAGCAACTGAGACATTATTTTACTGTTTATGAATCAGGACTGTAGAATCCTGAGTTATACATAATTTCAGTCTAAAACTATTTCTCAACTAGGAAAGCAGAGCAGAGAATCTTGTTCTCACTGGGAACGCTGTCTGTTCAATCACAGCTAGGCATAGCATGTGATAGACAAACCTCTCCACCAATAGTTTTCCTTTAGGATAAATCGTTGTTAGTGTTAAATTAAATTAAATGTCACACAGACATATTTTTTCCACTGCATACAGCAGGCCTTGTTGATGGATTTGGAAGAGATTTTGGAGGTCTGGTTCCAAAAATAAACCACCAGTATTTATTGTGTAATCTCCACTATAGTTACCTTGGAATGAATGAGCCCAGCTGGAAAGTGGACACTGGGGAGTGGGCGGGGCTTATGGCAACTTAAGGTCTATTGTGTGTATAGAGCTCGGCAGTCCCGCCCCCTCGTGACGTCGTCCTTGTTCCAGAAATGGATTCCCCATTCATTATCCTCATAGACTTTTCGAAAATGATCTATATGAAGACGATTATGCCGCGGACAAAGGCAACTCTGGTCGCAAAAATCAAATAATTTCTAAGAAGAAATTGAAAAAAAAAAAAAAATCAAAGAAAATGAAAGAAAAATTGTTGTTTCCTGCCATTTTTTTCCTTCTTGCTAATCAGATATTGTGTGATAAATTTGATAATATTGTGTGTGTTGTCATGATTTGTTGAGACCCGAGTTGGCTTTGTCCCCAGGCGTAATCGTCTTCATATCTAGCAGATCATTTTCAAAATGTCTATGAGTCTCATAGACTTTTCACATTCTGACCAATACAGAATTGTTATTTTGCTACTAATCGGGGTAATTGGTCCTGCATAACACTACACTGCGGTCTTGTACAATATATAAACAGCATTTCAAGTCAGACACCTCAGTCTGAGTGCCTCTGCAAGCGATTTGTCTCACACGTGTCATCTACACATGGTTCCAATATGAACATGCTAGCCAGGCCCAGGGTCCAACATTCATGGGATTCAGGAAACGGATGTTCCTCCAAAGAATGAGAAGCACACAGCAGAAATATTCAGGACTTCAGACATTCATAAACCAATCCAGGACATTTCAGTTGCCTCGTCAAGACGAGAGATGAGTGCATGGTGGCACTTTTTTTTGTTTGTTCGTCTTGGGTATTATTGTAGCATACCGCTTGAAGCTAGACGTATATAGTGGCCTTAAATAAATGTACTTTCCACGTTCAAGTTATTTCCAGTTGCATGTAATTGAATTACATCCAACATACAGTATATAGCTTCAGTGTAAGAGAGCTATTTTTGATGTTTTGATTATTGATTGCACATAAGTGCTGTCTGTACCTAGTATTTTGAACCTATTATTTCTTTCTACAACGTATTATATGACCTAACATGAGATGAATATCAACACATTTTATTTCAGTACCATACTGTCATGTCATTGTCATCTAAAATCCATCATTCTTTCCTGTATCATGTGGAAGATAATGAAAGCTCAATGAATTTTGTAAAATAGACCCACATTGTACACACATCTCTGTGGATACGTTTGGGTCATTTGGAGTGCGATCTAAGACACGTTGGTTTATTTTTGCATATCTATTTTCAGTGCTGAGGACAGCTTTCAATTAAAAGTATATTTCTGGGGTTTCATCTGGATCCCAGGCTACATGAGACAGATGTAGTTTGTGGGGGACCGTGTCTATGTTCCCTCAGCTCTATGTTCCCTCAGCTCTATGTTCCCTCAGCTCTAAGTTCCCTCAGCTCTATGTTCCCTCAGCTCTATGTTCCCTCAACCAAGTTTAATAGTAGTATGTAGGCTAATACAACGTGTAGCCTATAGGTGGTGCTGGGACTATAACTGATTAATTGAGATTAATTAATCACAGAAACAATAACACAATAAAACAATTAACTCTTTTTAATCGCAAACAGATTTTGCACCCAGCACCTTTTCCACTGGACGGATTTCAGGGTCACCGACCATGTCATTATTCCGACCGCCCATAATCCCCAAATCCTGTTCTTCCGATGGCCGGAAAAACAGGATGTCAGACGTATGGGAATTCTTATTTTTTGGCTTTTATCAGAACTATGGTAGGTCGGAATTATGGGAGGTCGGAATACTGGGTGGATACCACCGAAAGCGTGCACTCAATGGAAAAAGAAGCCAATCAGGGTAACCAATAAGGGCTGCCATTGATCCAAACCCCCACTGTTCTGTCCTCCCATTGGTAAAGAAAAAAAAAAAATAAATACTAGCTCTAAAACTCACCCTCAACATAACATGTTGTAGTGTGGACACAGCTTTGATTAAGAAAAACTCACACACTACCAACCTGCTTTAATTGACCATATAAATGCTTCTAATTACAAAGCTTCAAATTAATTAGATAAAAAATGTTTAATGTTTAATTAGACAAAAATGTTTAACCCTTTCAAGCCGGGAATCCATTTTTGGATTCTGTACAGTATGTACAGTATTCCATGATTCAATTTTGTTTGATGCTGCTATATTTTTAAAAGCCTTAGGTCTGGCCTATATATATATATATATATATATATGGCGGGGGGGGGGGGGGGGGGGGGGGGGGGGGTTGGGGGGTCCGTCGTGAATCAATGAGTGATATAGTGTATAAATGAGTGAGTTTTTCCAAATCACAATTTCCCATCATCCAGTGGGCCAAGCAAAGCTGTCTGATTCCCAGAGATTCCCAGAGATCCTAAGTCTCATTAGTTAGAATGTGCAAAATCCCTGAGAGTATCTCTGAGAGTTAGATACAGGGCTAGTAATTTTGAACAAAACAATGGTCGGTCAGATCATTGCATGCACCAGCATGATCGGTTGACTGCGCCTGAAATTTGTCCAGTGAAAAGCACCTTTAAAAAAAATGAATATCATGGAAAAGTTGGTTTATTTCCACAATTCCATTCAAAACCTTGAACTTCCATTAATTATATATTCAGTGCACATATTGTAAAATGATTTCAAGTATTTATTTGTTTTTTTTGTTTGTTTTTTGTTTTTTTTGTTTTTTTTTTGTTTTTTTTACAGAATTTTGACTTCCAGCTCATAAAACCCACCAAAACAGGATTTCCAAAAAAATAATATTTTACTACACCACTAAAAAATATGTTTTAAATAAAAAATGTTGAATATCTTAAAAGTATTAATCTATGCAGTAATACTTGGTCTGGGGAACAAATTATTTCATCAATGGGGCATGGCATGGAAGTGATCAACTGTGGCACTGTTGAAGTGTTATGAAAGACCAGTAGGCCTATTGATTTTATAAATGAATGTAAATGAATTTATATTGTTCAGTCTTATGTCTCACACCTTCCTCTTGGCCATACAATCCAGATTCCCTGTCGGGTCAAAGTCAGGACAGTTGGCTGCTCAGTTAAGCGCAGTAATACCATGGTCAGTACAGCAGTTACTAGTAGTTTTAGCTCTGTGGGACTAAATCAAGCTGGATAGGAAAGGTAGCATCTCCATAAAGCTGTGGACCCTGTGCTTCAGTATGTTGACAAGCATCATGGAAAAGCTAATTTTCCTTTCCAGCTCGATTTGGCACCTGCTCACAGAGCCAAAACTACTAGCTGCTGCACTGACCATGGTATTACTGTGCTTAACTGTCCAGCCAACTGTCCTGACTTAAACCCAACAGAATCTGGGTTGTATTGTCAAGAGGACGGTGTGAGACATAAGACTTAACACTACAAATTAATTTACAGCCGGTATCAAACCAAAACTGGCTTCCATAACACCTCTACAGTGCCACAGGTTGATCACCTCCGTGTCACGCCCCATTAATGAAATAATTTGTTCAGAACTAGCCCAGACCAAGTACATTTAATATACTTTTCAGATAGTCTACATTTCTTGTTTAAAACATTTTTCTTTTTAGTGGTTTCGTAAAATATTCTAATTTTTGAAATCCTGTTTTGGTTTACAAAACATTTACATTGTGTGCACTGAATCTATAATTAATGAAAGGATAGAATGGAATTGTGGAAATAAGACAACATTTTTACGTAGTTACCATATATAGGCTGTTGAAAATAACGAGTTAGTTAATTATTTTTGCTGATTAATCTGATTTAAAAAATTGCACACTGACTCAACCGACTGACCATTTTCTCATTGAAAAAAAAAATCAGTAGAACACGATTTTACAGAGACATAGCTGTGTGTCTCCCTGTAACCAGAGCCATAGAGTATAGCTGGAGGATGGGGTTTGTACAGTCGATTACCTATTTTGAAATAATTATTTATCAAATAAGAAATGAACAGATATTTTTCCAATATTCTTTTTCTTTTTTAAGTGTTCAAATCCTGTAAAGGAAAACATGCATATTTTAGAATTAGTTTGAACGGTAATTAATCATGATTAATTAATTAATTTTGAAGCTGTGATTAATTTGAATAATTCTTAATGATTCAACAGAAATAACCTATATACATGCATTCAAGAAAAAAGTTGCCTTTTAATGCAAACTTAATTATTTAATAACCCCCACTCTCTTGTGAGAGTGAGCGGTGCAAGCGGTGCAACTGTACTTGAATTAATTGTTAGTTACTGTAACATCCCCACCCTGTTCCTGTGAGCACCAGAACGGTAGAGAAATGACATACAAAGGTGCGCATCTAGCTATGGGCGCACTAAAATTATTATTATTATGAATAATAATAATCATCATCTGGGGACCCCCAAAAATCGCAACCCCCAGGGGGTCATGGAAAGACTTGATCACACCTCCACATGACATTAAAGTTGCTTTCATGTGCATAAGCATGAGGGAACATAGAGCTGAGGGAACATAGAGCTGAGGGAACTTAGAGCTGAGGGAACTTAGAGCTGAGGGAACATAGAGCTGAGGGAACATAGAGCTGAGGGAACTTAGAGCTGAGGGAACATAGAGCTGAGGGAACATAGAGCTGAGGGAACATAGACATGACCCCGTTTGGGGCAGTTCAGCCTGCCACTGGGACTGAAGGGTTGAATGTATTATTTGATGCAGAGTTATGTTGTTTGACTTATACTGTGCGATTGTTTGTGGACGGTTGATGGATACCTGACTGTTGGTTCCATAGTATAGGGAGCAAACCAACTGTGGGGATGTGTTCAGGGAACCTACCAACACGGTATGGGCTCCATTTTTGTTAAAATGCTAAACCCCTTATCCCTTATCTTATTTGCCTTTTTAAACTATTTTAATAAGCATTTTTCAAGAGTTAAAAAGGCCAGTCTACAAGCTCACAACGTGTCAATAGATTGGCATGTTGAACTATTACAAAAAGTTAATCAGTAAAAAAAAAAAAAAAAGATAAGGGGTTTGGGCTAAGGGGTTTAGCATGTAACGAAAATGGAGCCCTATGTGTGTAAAAGGGACATTGAGTACCAATGGACCTTTAGCTAAGCCCCACTATCTGGTCCACCCTAGGACACTTTCGGGCCGGGCTCATTCTTCCAATGTAAATATCATGGACTTTACACAATAAATACTGGTTCGTTTTTGGAAGCAGACCTTCATCAACAAGGCATGCCCTATGCAGTAGCGTTTGCTTGTTTTTAACGGCTGGTTAAAAAAAAAAGAAAACACACCACAGCGCGACGGGCAGGACGGACGGACGTGAGGAGAAGGGGGGGGGGGGGTGCTGGTAGTGGACTATGGAATAGCGGTGGTCACGGTGCTCTGAGCGGTGCTCGCGGTGGCCACCGAAATTCTAGACTCTGAAAGAGCCTTTAGCTCAGGGGCCTCTGGGCCCAACATGCCTGTTGGATAATCCTCCCCTGCCAGCTAGTGGGGACCCACAGTGGTTTTTAATGTTGTTGTGTTTTCATAGTGTGTCTAGTGAGAGCCCTCAGACCCCTCAAGCAATGGCAGTCAGTCAGCCTATTTTTAGCTACAAACTGCAGTATGTAGTTGGAACCAATTATGACACATGCTCTTGTTTCTGTTCCATTGGCAGAGAGAATACAAGTTAAAGGGATATTCCACTTGCTCATTTTATGGTCTACTCAGTGACAGTTTATAAGTATTTAGATATTTGATATTTAATGTTCATTTTAGCGTATCCGCCTCCTTTCTATACAAACCCATTATAACTTAAAACTCCATTTTAACCATGACAGATTATTTGAAAACAACCCATCTTTTTTTCTGGTGACTGATATTGTCCTCCTAATAAGTGAGAGTGCCGTGGAGTTTCATTTACAGTTTTCATTTATTTTGGACATATTTTGGACAAATGAATAAAAGCTAAAATGAACATCAAATGTCTAAATAGTGAATGTCTGTGTCTGTCTGTCTGTCTGTCTGTCTGTCTGTCTGTCTGTCTGTCTGTCTGTCTGTCTGTCTGTCTGTCTGTCTGTCTGTCTGTCTGTCTGTCTGTCTGTCTGTCTGTCTGTCTGTCTGTCTGTCTGTCTATTTTCTATAGCAGCTGGACATCACTACTTGGCACAGACACCTGTCTCACATCCTTTCATAGCTCCAAGAAACATGCAGCCGTTTAATGAGATCCAGATTCACGGCTCTTGCATAATAAAACACACGATAAAATCAAAGCCAACTGGTTGGCACGGCTGTGTGAGGGGAGGCGAAGGCTGTCTTGTAGAGACGTTATGGCACCGTAAAGCATTTTAAGTGAAAACAGTAGCATTGTGGACTTTTGACACTGATCAGCTATACCTCTTCATCATGTATAATCGCTCCTCATCATTGCTGTTTACCAAAACCTCTTGCACGGTTCTGACATACTTTGGTTCATCATCGGTTATTTAGTTAAAATCTGTCATGTTTTTTTTTCTAATGCCGAAGGTTTCATTGAAAAACATTTTAAAAGTTGATCATCACTGTATTACAGTAAAACCTGTACGGTGTAGTTCACTTTAGCAACTAACTCATCACTACTGTATATATGTCTGTAATGTATGACTTTTCAACGTCACCTTTGTCTACTTTCCACTCAAAAGCTAATACTCCCTCACTACTGCTGAGTAGTACTAGCAATCAAAATTGCTATGCTATATGGACCATTGCTGTGAGTGTGACGTTTCATGATATTCCATCTGGTCTCCATTATGACTATGATATTTGACCTTCTTGACCACCTGTCCTCCCCCCCCTCTCTCTCTATTAGCATTGTTTCCATCCATAAGGATAAAGAGAGGTCTGGCCACCATGCTGAATCCCACCTTTCACAACTCCATAGATGACATCAATCTGTTGTTTGAGGTGAGGAAAAAAAAGAAACACACAGCAGGGACAGGGCGCTTTCCCAAACCCAGAGGAAAGCAGAATCCAACTTTGAGATCTCCTATACAGCTCCATCTGAGACACACCAAATCTATTTCTCAGCTTTGAGATACAACAATTGAGCAATATTTAAGCCTGAGATGGGATTGGTGTGAGGCAAAACGTAGATATAAGCTTATGGCTCATGTTTCTCATTGTCTTGGTCTATGTCTCAAATGGATCCTGTGGTGAGCTATACAGGAGCTCTCAATAATGGCTTAAATATTGCTCAATTGTTGTATCTCAAAGCTACAGTATGTTTCTTATTGTTTTCTCCTGGGAAATAGATTTGGTATGTCTCAGAAGGAGCTGTACAGGAGATCTCAAACTTGGATTCTGCTTTCCTCTGGGAAGTACTCTTTCAGGCAGGACTACTTTATCCTGGGTACCAGACTGCGTTACATTGAAGTTGAAATTCAACTTCAACTTCAACTTCAACTTCAACACAACTCTGTCTGGCAAGGAGCCTATCTCCTTGAGTGGAAGGTTGAAATACTGTCGAGGCTTCTTTCATTGGGTAGCACCCAAATGTGGTACCCCCGCCTCTAGATCCGGCCCTGCACCACATGGATGTGTGTTTCTTATCTTACAGTCGTCCCTATGTGTGCAGATGCTGCTGTCGGGCCTGCAGATCGGAGAGGACGCCGGGAGCTTCTCGGTGAGCGACGCCGAACTGGCGTCTCTCCGTCGAACCAGGAAGTTGGAGGCCATCTGCGAGGACGTGTTGCCCAGGAAACTGAGCGCCGTGCGCAGGCTGGCCGCAGACCTGCAGGCCCACCAGGCCGGGCCGCTGCACCAGGGGGACTTTGAACGCACCCTGTTGACCATGGTGTACGCGGCCCAGCGGCTGGCCAATTCCACCGCCGGCCACCAGAGGGATCTGTGGGCAGAGTCCTTTGTCAGTTTGTACAAAGCCATCAAGCAGGATCTGACCGGACCTCTTTGACTTCGTTTCAGTTTAACTCTCGCATTTAAAAGTTAAAGGAGAATTCCACACCAAAAGTTCTTCATTTGCAGTTATATTTTCGGGGAAAAAGTGGTCCAGGTGTTATTTTGCGAAAACACTCCTTTATGGGTGTTTCGCCGACCCAAAATAGACTTATAATGTGGCTAAGGGGTGTTCTCCAAAATGCAATTTTCTGCTATATATTGTCTCTCCACCATGTCAGTAGTGTGTTAACACTCACACTTTCACTTTCACTTTTGGTTCAGCAGTGATTCAGCTGTCTCAAAAGGTGGGGGCGTGGCACATGGTTTGTGGCAGAACCACTGCAGAAACGAAAGTGAAAGTGTCAACATTCTACTGACATGGTAGAGAGACAATATATATATAGCAAAAACCTGCATTTTGGAGTGATGTATATAGGTGAACTTGAACAACACCCCTTAGCCCCATTATAAGCTTATTTTGGGGTAGGGGAAACAGCCATATAGGAGTGTTTTCACAAAATAACACCTGGACCACAAAAAATAACTGCAAATAAAGATAAGAAAAACTTTTGGTGTGGAATTCTCCTTTAAAAGGATCCCTGGCTAATAAGACAAATATGCCTTAAAACACTATACTTGCCTTCTATAACTAAAACATGCAGATAAAAACACCTTCAATACTTTACTTCTTTCATAAATAGAGAATCTTTCACTCAATAGGAAGTGCTCCGGTCGCAGGATGATGATGTCACATGAGCATGTTCATCCATATATTCTATAGAGCTAGACCACACATGACATCATCATCCTGCGCCAGGAGCAGTTCCCGTTGAGTGAAATATTCTCTATTTATGAAAGAAATAAGATGCCATTCGTGTTTTATTTGATTACCGTATTTTAGTTATGTAGGGAAGATATAATCTTTTAAGCGATGTTCATCTTATTAGTCAGGGATCCTTTTAAAACTGGATACTCCATTGGAGCACTGCAGGGATGTGTACTTGACACTTCTTTTTTTCCACCCGCAAATATCTCTTCATCGAAAATGTCCAATCTGCAAGAGCTTGTAGATACACTCAAATGTATACCCCAGAATAGTAGGGTGACCAGATCCAAGCTGTTCGAAGAGACAACAGAAAGCCACATATTAGGGCGTATGAACACTGATAGCTGTCAGTCACAATGTGGGACAGTCATGGTCTCAATTTGTGGGACACCTAAGTCTTGGAAAACAGGGACTGTCCCACGCAAAGAGGGACATCAGGTCACCCTACAGAATGGGGACTCAACGTTTTTAATCATGGGACATACTGTAGTTTTGACTGACATACTGTCAGTTTATCATTACTTTTGACGTAATCCTTCACTAGTACTGTATATGTTTCCACAATAACCAGTTTCATGACTCATGCACCAGAAATATATACTGGGAAATGTATTTGTTTATGTATTTTTAACAAATAATAATAAAAAACAGTTCCTGAGAACTTGTCAATTTACAATTTAGACATTTACAGTCAGAAAGAACATCACAAAGATACTTATAGTCATCTAGGATAAATAAGTCAAGAACCTGTCATCCTTCTTCATCCATCCATCCATCCATCCATCCATCCATCCATCCATCCATCCATCCATCCATCCATCCATCCATCCGTATATGGAATCTATGCACACTGGTCTCTATACTTCTGTACAGACAAATGCTGTAATTACTGCAACCTTGTTGCCAAATACACTCAAATTAAAATGACACGGCATGACTTTAAACAAAACAAAACCTTTGCTGTAATACTTCGAAAACATTACATGACAAAGAAAGTACAAGGTATTAATGCAGCAGTAAACATTGAAATATTTAAATTAAGAATTATTTTCAGGGTTTATTTTTAAATGGAATTCTGAAAGGAACCAAAGCACCAGACCACACTGCCTCTGGAATCAGTGTTTGCCCATATACACAGAACCAGTCATTATGCGTTTGACTGTACAAATGAATCATGTACAAAACATATGAATTTCAGTGTTTTCAGCAATTCATCACAATGATAAAAAAGAAAGAAAGAAAAAAATCAAGCATACCAATCATACATCGCCAGTACTACACTGAATGTCTTAGTGGCGCTATACCAGGGGTGGACAATTATTTTTCCCAAGGGGCCACATGAGATACATAAAATATTGTGGAGGGCCAAGACTAAAGGCTGAACTAAAGTCTGCGTAATAATAATTTAATTTCAAGATGAAAGTAAGAGTAAGACCAAACTTTTTGATACCGGGGCCCTCAATTTATTCAGTATTTGAGCCTCAGAGGACCACCATTTGATGACATTTTAGCCCCACAGACGCCAAAACTAGAGATTTATTTTGTTTTTGTTCACAATACCAGGCTGGATTTGAGCATAGGGGCTACGATTGCAACTATAGAAAGCAGAAAAAAAGACTCCCAACCAAATGTACTGTGTGTATTGTATAGTTCAATTATAGTTCGATTTGCATACTTTTAGTTATGGAAAAAAAAAAAAAAAAAAAACACTGCATAAAAAAGCAGCATTATGTATAGCCTAACTTTACTGTTATAGCCTGGATTTGAACCAGGGTCATACATTATAAACCACTGAGCTGATTAAAGTCTAGTTGCTTGCTCAAGGGAGAAATTGACCTGGCCCTTTGTGTCAAACCAGAAATGTGCTCTCAACGGTTGTATCCAACCTTGACACAGGCTATAGAAGAAAATGAGAGCAGGGAGACAAATACAACCCCCCTAATTGTTGTATTAACATATACTCTTACCATATTGCCTGGATCCATCCCTGAATCATCACCTTAATGTATTTTCCCTGGGGATTCAGGTCTGGTGACGAGGTCTATGGGGCCGTCAGTATTAGTTGAAAATCCAACTACAGCAGCTGATTGGCCGGCAGCCCTGTCACTCAACAGTGTCAAACAACAACCATTTCTCCACCAGTGCTTCTTTAAAGAAGCGGCAGGTTTTATAAACATCATCATCCGACATATTTTACTGCTTTTGTTCACATGCTAGTAGCGCTCGTCAGCTGTGTTTGTTTGGTTAGCAACCGGGCTAGCAAATTAGCCACTTGAATGACAACAACGTCGTCTGCTTTCCCAATTTTCTGATTGGTTGGTATGAACCAATCACCGAAGACTGCTTCTTTGACAACACCCAACCCATAAACCCTCCCCATGTGTTGGGGAGGGTTTTCAGACTGAATAATGAAGTGACACGTGATGATAATTCAGACTGAGTGTCAGCAGGGGCGGATCTAGGCATGGGCATGGGGGGGCAATGCCCCCCTAAATGCCCAGTCTGCCCCACCAAACACGATGGCATGCAAAACCACCCAAGATATTTCAAATTAAAATGATTTGAAACACTGCTACTGCTACTAACTACAGATGTAACTACAGCTGTGTCACCACTAAACCAACACCATTTCATCATTGAAAACAGAAAACTCTCTGAGTCAGACCTTTAGCTTTATGCATGCTGCGTGTCTGTTGCAGCTTCAACTCCAGCTGATGTTATTTTTGATGTTTTACTCGCATAATAAAAGTCCTGTAACCGAAAATGGTATGGGGGCGGCTTCCCATACCATTTTCTCCTGCCCCCTCAAATGGGAAATGTTACATCCGCTCCTGAGTGTCAGGCAACTTACCATACAGATTGGACAAAAAATATCATTTTATTCATTATATAAAAGTAACATAATTCAGCTAAGGGTATATATGAGCTGCCTGGCTGTGCTGACCGTGAGAGTGAGTGTGATTCATAATGGATCCGTCTGTCACAGAGCCACCGTGCTGACGGCGTGTGGTGGTTGTTGCTCTGGGCTGCCAGGAGGGGGCAGCACCCGCGGCTCCAGAGCAGCAGTGTCCGACCCGTCCGAGGACGAAGAGCCGGGGCGGACGCAAGGGGGGCAGAAGGGCAGGTAGCGGAGCCAGGGGGTGGAGGACACCAGGGAGCCCAGGCCCCAGGGAAGGCCGTACACCTCCCCACTCTCCAGGGTGTTGCTGGAGTCCTCCTCGTGAGCCTTGTTCCACGCCACGATGCCTCGCTCGCGCTTCGATCCTGTTGGAATGGAAAGGCACAGAGCACTGCGGTAAAAAAAAAACTGACCTATCTGAAGTGAGCGGTGCAACAGCCCACGCTTCGACCTGTTGTTACCCTAAATGTGGACAGGCAGGGACTAGAAACTAGACAGACATTGCTGTCCTTGGAGTGGTCGCACCACTCAAAACAGATCAGATTTTCTTGAAGTTTGCATCTCACCATAGCTTCATTGTATATTTAGAAAGGATTCTCAAAAGATTACAAAGGATTATAGTGTATAGGCTACACTATGTGAGCATATAGCTCAGTGGCCTAGCCTTGTGTTTATGGTTTAGAAACATTAGGGGTGTGACAACACATTTTAACAGCGTTTTAAATGGTTGACATGAACAATGTCATCTTTCTGGTGATACTATGCGATACGATTCAGTCGTGTGTCTGAATACCTGGTATGGTGTTGTCCAGGATGAAGCCAAATATACCTCCCACGAACATACTGGTGGTCAGAAGAACCTGCAGCATCTGGTCCAGTTCTACCACACCTATACATTACATAGAACAATATCAACACTGATATCTGGTCAAGGGCAGATCTAGGCATGGACATGGGTGGGCAATGCCCCCCTAAATGCCCAGTCTGCCCCAACAAACACAATGGCATGCAAAACAACCCAAGATATTCCACATTAAATTGCTTATATTTAAAATGATTTGAAACACTACTACTGCTACTAACTAACTACAGCTGTGGCACCACTAAACCAACAGCATTTCATCATTGAAAACAGAAAACTCTCCGAGTCAGACCTTTAGCTTTATGCATGCTGCGTGTCTGTTGCAACTTCAACAACAACTGATGTTATTATTGATGCTTTACTTGCCTAATAAAAGTCTTTTAACCAAAAATGGTATGGGTGTGACTTCATCGCCCGTGGCGCGAAGCCACGGGCGATTGGGAAGTGGGAAGTGTTACATCCGCCCCTGTATCTGGTCCAGTTCTACCACACCTACACATTACATACAACAATATCAACAATGGGCTCTATGGGATGTCAAGTAGATTAATACCTATTTTCCGTCTATTATCAAATCATAATTTCCAAATATTTTTTTTTATTATTATTGTTCCATTATTTTATCATCATATGAAATTCTTATCGACGCTTGAAACTAGTGTGAGATTAAATTGACACTATTATTGTGTGTACTTTTAAAAAAATGTAATGTCATTAGACCAGCCATTCTCAACGCCTGTGCCCCGTCACACTATATATACGCGACTTGACATTTTGGGGCTATGAAAAGTGTGCCTTGAGGTAAAAATATCAAAAAAAGAAAAAAGGTTGAGAAACACTGCATTAGACTCAGGTACCTGTAGCTATGGCATTAGGGTTCTTTAGAATCCAGTTTGGGATGACAAGGCCAGAGAACATGGCGAATCCAAAGATGAATATGTTTCTAGAAGAGTTCATGTTTGGTTTCATTTTACGATCTCAAGAGTTACAGACTGTATCATAGGAGGAAAAATGGTGAACATCAAGGGTTTTATCTCTGGCGCCTGTCAACCAATTTCTCCCCAACTGACCAGCAAAAAAGCACTAGATTTAACACCAGGAGTTTTTCACTAATTTCGGCACTAGTGGGGACCCACTAGTGGGGAAAAAAAGCAAAATATAGCGACAAATACGCCAAGATGTACCTGTAGCAATGGCATTAGGGTTCTTTAGAATCCAGTTTGGGATGACAAGGCCAGAGAACATGGCGAATCCAAAGATGAATATGTTTCTAGAAGAGTTCATGTCTGCATACTGAACAAATACAGGAAAACAAAGCAGGCTTGTCAATCATTTCAACTCATCAAACAATGGTATCACTGCTACTGCGAAAAAAAATCAAACAAACAAAAACCTTCTTTTTTTTTCAACCAAGGTTCATGTTTTAGCTTAGAGGAAGTAAAAGATGGGTTTTAATTGTTTTACAGGTACATTCCTTGCCTTGGTTTGTTTAGTTTTGGGGATTTTTTACTACGGGAGGGAGAATTCGAACATGGTCCTAAACCCATATTCGTTCACAAAATTTTATTATCTACTTATTATCTCCTAATAAACCCCAGGAAATTATAACTGGCCATAGAAGTTCACAGGATCTACTGAATGTGAAGGAGGCAGCACACTGCGCTGCACTTTACACAATCCATATTTGTGAATTCCTGACCCAGAGGCTCATTATGGCAGTTTGTCACATTCAGTAGATCATTTATGGCCAGATTTAGTTTCCTGGGGTTTATTAGGAATGAAGTAGATAGTAAAAAAATCGAAAGATTTTTTTCGAAAGAAAATCAAAGAAAAATGCTTTAAAATTTTGTAAACAAATATGTATTTAGGACCATGTTCATAAATGCCCCCCTCCCCCATAGCTAAAATCCTACTACAGAAAGCAAGGAATGCAAAACAACATCCATCTTTTACTTAACCTAAAACATGAACCTTGGTTGAAGAAAAAAGAAAAATTGTCCTACTCTGTCATACATGTCTGTCAATGAGTGAAAATAACCGATGTTGTAGATCTGCTATTTTTCTTTCATCCTTTTTGGTGGTGACAGCAACAATTTTTTCAACATTGGAGTGTTGTTATTATGTAATTATAGTAGCATTTTAGAAGCTGAGTTATATATTTACCTGCAGATTGGCTACTCCAGCAGCAGAGATGACCCCAAACATGACCATGAACATGCCTCCTATGACAGGTGAGGGGATGGTGGTGAAGATGGCACTGACCTTACCAAACACACCCATGAGAACCATCAACACTCCACTGGCTACGATCACCATGCGGCTGCCAACCTGCAGAAATGCACACACAATCACAATGTGCCCCACTCACTAGGCTAGGGCTGTTTACACCAGGGGCGGATTGGCACATATTTTCCCACCGGGACAATTTTGCCTTTGCCAGGCCACCCTGGGGGGCGGCAGTTGGTTAACCAGATGTAACTCTTTGAGAGCGTAAAAATGAAACCAAATGGACCCTTGCGGGTCCATTTGGTTTCATTTACTCCCTCAAGAGTTAAAATATTCATCATGTGAATTAGCCCAACTTAGTCTACACAACTAGAGAATGTAGAAGATTAATGGTCATTTTGATCTGTATGTTCCAGGCGAGCATCTAGCACATTCTAGTGCATTTTGGAAGTGCCACTAGTGCATTTTGGATCTTGTCCAGGCCACTGGAACCAAATGGACCCGCTAGGGTCCATTTGGTTCACATTTGTACACTCTCAGGAAAAAAAAATGAAAATGGGTGGAATTCCCCTTTTAATGTTGCCTGTTGCCATGTGTCTCATCATGTTGCCCGTTGATGTTGACATTGCTAGTTGATATTGATCAAAATATTGCTATAGTGTACCTTTAGAGTGTGCTCACCTTAGTGACCCCCAGCGCTCCAACATTCTCGCTGTAGGAGGTGGTTCCGTTTCCTGTGCCCCAGGCCCCAGCCAGCAGGCAGCCCAGTCCCTCGATGCCAATCCCCCTGTTGATGGCGTGTTTAGGGGGAGGCGGCGCGCCCGACAGCCTGGCACAGGCGTGGTAGTCACCCACCGACTCTATCATGGAGGAAATGACGCCGGCCAGGATGCCCACCACCCCCGCCAAGCTCACAGTTGGTACGCCCCACTGACCTGAGGTTGGATGTTCAAACATATAACAATAGGAGTAGGCAAAAAAAAAAAAAATCGATACGCCAATATATTGCAATTCTTAATGCCATGATATCAATATCGAATGGCAGGCTTCGAAATTGATATTTTTATCAAGCTGTGTATGATGGAACTTTTTCCCATTTGTTTTGTCCAAATTGCTCTAGTTTTCCAAATTGTTCTAGTTGATTGAACTTGTCATGTTCCAAGTTGTTTAGAATTGTTTTAAAGGGCAATTCCACCCATTTTCAACATTCCACCATTCTGTGTTGAGTGTGTTCCCTAAAAGGGAGGTCTGAAAGAAATCATTAACATGGTGAAACACAACTTGATGATGCCATAAAGTTGCGTTTCACCATGTTAATGATGGGTTGGGTTTGTCAATGATTTTTCTTTTAGGACATCTTTTTCTGAGGGCATACAAATGGAACTACTAATGGTTCTATTTGTACGCTTTCAGAAAAAAATCTTGAAAATGGGTGGAATTCCCCTTTGAAATGTTCTAGTATAATAAAAGCACAGTATTTTGTGGCAAAAAATGCGAAATATCGAATCAAATCGCAGCATAAATAAGAATCGCAATATAAATCGATTCAGAACCCTAAATAACAATATTGCATTGTATCGTGAGGTAAGTGAATCGTCCCACCCCTACAGTACAAGTGTCACTGCACAGGCCTACACAGAATCAGTCCTGGAGGACAGTTCATTAAAGGTAGGGTAAGTGATTTGAAATTCATGGTGTAGTACCAGCCTGGTGCACTAGGGGCGCCCAAGAGTAGCTACACTATGTGAACCTGCTGCTCCATCCTGATTGGAGGAAAATTCACCCTCCACCTGGGGAACTTTTATTAGCTCCTCTGCTAACGTGGGGGAGGGGGAAACTCCATATATGGTCTGCACACCTTATAATAGAGCATTTTAACAAAAAAAATCTTTTTGGGTGATATCTGACAAAAGTGAAATAACTTCCCCTAGCTTTAACCTATCAATTACATTATCATCCTACAATAGGATTCCAAGATCATAGAAACGATACAGCCTTTCTCTTCCAGGAATGTTAATGGACTGAAACAGTAGCCATTATTGCTGCATCAATAAATGACCACAAATATTCCGAATTATTAATGAAATGTGTTGTTTGTTTTCAGTGTTTTGTTTTTTTGATATAAAATAGATGCATTTTCACCTTTATCCAAGGCACTTTACATACAGTAGATGTGCATCACATTCACCCATTCATGGTGGCGAAAGAAATGCAAGTATAACTAACCGGCACATCAGGAGCAATAGGTTTCAGTGTCTTGCTCAAGGACACTTCGACACTAGTGCCGGGGGAGCCTGGGTTTGAACCGGCAACCTAGGCATCCAGGCACCCTACCCCTGCCCAAAAGCATGTGCTTTTGCTCCATTACTATACTCAAGTAAAAGTGTGAATAGGCGACTTTGACTTGTAGTTGATTAATAGTTGACCAGGAGTAGAGCTATATGTGACTGGTGTACTTGCTACTGGGCAGTTTTCATTTCATTTAGCAAATTCACAATTCAAAAAACTTTTTTTGTTGTGATAATCCTCCCTACAATAGAATCAGGGGAGCGCGGGGGGAACGGCGTCCCCCCACTTCTCACATCTATAATATTTTATATACAGGGGTGTAGTTTTAATAGCAGGTCTGTGTGTGTTGCGCAGGTGCACGCGAATGCAAGTGTGCATGCACATGTTTTAAAGGGGAATTCCACTCATTTTCAATATTTTACTATGTCATTAATATACCTTAGAGATGTTGTGTGGACATGGTAAAAAGTTCCCCCATTCTGTTTCCTAGAAATGGAGGTCTGAAAAAAATCATTAGCATGGTGAAATACACCTTGATGACATCCTCAAGATGTGTTTAACCATGTTAATGAGTTTCCTTTTTTCTGAGAGTGTACAAATGGAACCAAATGGACCCGCTAGGGTCCATTTGGTTCACATTTGTACACTCTCAGAAAAAAAAAATGCATGGAATTCCCCTTTAAGAGGCGTCCCCCCACTTCTAAAAGTACCACTACAACACTGAATAGAATATTGTTTTTTTTTTCCCCCAAAGCACAAAAAGTTCCTTTTATACCTGGATAAGGGAACCTGAACCAGGGGGCCCGTTCCAGGATGTCTCCCTGCAGGTCCGTGCGGGCCAGGTAGCCGTACTGCTCTGGGTTGGACGGCAGCGCACCGTAGACCGTCAGAATGTGGCAGACCAGCCATGACACTGTGATACCCAGCAGCACCTGCAGAGGGAGCCAGAGCGCTAGTCTGTGAGAGCTCAGCTGAAGTCTTACCCCTGCTGAATCAATAATCCATACTATAATTAATCCACATCCATACTGACCATACTAGAATTAAGTAGTCTGTCTGAATGTCTGTCTGAATGTCTGTCCTGGCTGCACCAATCGCTCTGACTTTTCACACGGTTTTGACCATAACATTAGGAAGACACTGACAACGCCCCTTTTTTTTTTTCAAATTAACCAATTGTTGATGGATCATTAAATTAATAGTGCATTAAATTTTCCCCATAGTTTCTGGGCACCCTTACTTTGCCACTGTTTCCCCATTCCCCCATGATCAACTATACTCACAATTACATAAAGCAATCAGATACATATATGATCTGGTATATAATGATTATAGGTAATCTATTAATTCACTCATCACTTCACTCTTATGATCCATTTATTCACTTTACACTGCATGTACATCATTTTGTGTTCATATATTCACAACGCGTAAGGTCCTAGTAACATACGGGGCGGCTGTGGCTCAGGAGGTAGAGCAGGTCGTCCAATGACCCATGGGTCGGCGGTTCGAATCCCGGCTCCTCCTGTCTACGTGTCGAAGTGTCCTTGGGCAAGACACTGAACCCCAAGTTGCCTCCAATGAGTTGGTCAGCGTGAGCTGGCCACCATTGGTGTGTGAATGTGGGAAGTGGGGACGCTGGCGTCGACTGTTCGCCGCTCTACTTCCCAATGTATGAATGAATGGACCATTGTAAAGCGCTTTGAGCACTTGGAAAAGCGCTATAAAAATGCAATCCATTATTATTTATTATTATTTATTATTATCCGTCATTGAAGTTGCAACAGACACGCAGCATGCATAAAGCTAAAGGTCTGACTCCGAGAGTTTTCTGGTTTCAATGATGAAATACTGTTGGCTTAGTGGTAGAGTTCTCAACGGGCCTGAAAATTGAGGCCCAGCCCTAACTGGGCCCTAACTGATCAGGCCCAAAGCCCGGCCCAGCCCCACCAATTAGCATAGTTTTTAGGCCCGACCCGGCCCTGTAATGTCGGGTCGGGCCTGGTCGGGTTTGGGTAGAATTTGAGCAATCTACACAGAGGGTGAGCAGTATGGGTTAGCGCCCCACGCCGCCCCAGCCTGTGTCCTCCGTGTTGGAGGAAGCCCAAAAACCTTGGTTAGACCGTTAGGAGGGCCATTATGATTCACTGCTCCTGAATGAAATGTCTGGTGCTGGGAGTCTGGTGCAACGCACAGGTCCTGTGCCAACCTGGTGAGAGCAGGAGCAGACCTGGTGAGACGTAGGAGGGGTCTGGACAGGAGTCAACCCACAGAGCCTAGTCCTTCCATGTGCCAGAGTATGGTTCTCCCAGTCCCGGCAGAGTAGTTCTGGAGCAGTGGATTGTGTGGCCTTGGGTCTTTCCCTAGTGGACTGACCGAGAGTAGCTACTGGGACGTAAGTCGGGACTTGATCAACCCCGGCTGGGTCGCCTGAGTGAGGGGTATGTCCTCTTTTGCGGTCATTTTATTTAAGGACATTCAGCTTAGTTACACCAAATCATGTTTAGAGCAGGCATCCTATCTCCCTCTGCCCTACTCTCTCCAACTGCCAAGAGTGACTGACCCCAGTTGCCTGACAGCCAGCACCTGAAGAACATCCCCCATAGAACAGCCCCTGAAGACAGCCCCTGTAGACAGCCCCTGAAGAATAGCCCCCCTCTGCACCTTTATCATTGCCTTAACCCTTGTGTGTATGTACGTGCACACTGACCAGTGCATGTTGTATGTGCACACTTAATTACCCCTGTGTCTCCGAGCACAAATTAACTAAGGAGGTTTATTACCCCAAACCTAGAAATCTTTGATGACCTGGATAACCCAGTGGCATTCCTGTTAACTTACTGAATTGTTTAGCCTATGGCACCTTTACTGCAGAAACACGCATATCTCTTAACAGACCTCAATGTTCTCAAACAGAAAGTCATTACTTGTGCACAAATACAACAGCATCATACATGATGTGAATATTCTATCATAATGTGACATGATGTGGGTCTGACTCAGAGAGTTTTCTGGTTTCAATGATGAAATACTGTTGGCTTAGTGGTGGAGTTCTCAACGGGCCTGAAAATTGAGGCTCAACCCTAACTGGGCCCTAACTGATCAGGCCCAAAGCCCGGCCCAGCCCAACCAATTAGCATAGTTTTTAGGCCCGACCCGACCCTATAATGTTTTTTTTTTTTTTTTTTTTTTTTTTTATCATAATAAAATAATTCAACATATATTGCTTTTTCCATGGAGCCCAAGGCCCGACACGGCCCTACTGATCTGCATACATTTTAGGCCCGAGCCCGACCCTATAATGTCGGGTCGGGCTTGGTCGGGTTTGGGCAGAGTTTGAGAACTCTACTTAGTGGTGACACAGCTGTACTAAGTAGCAGTAGTATTTCAAGTCATTTTAATTATAAGCACTTTAATTTGAAATTTGGGGGCAATGCCCCCCATGCCCATGCCTACATCCGCCCATGGGTGAAAGTAAAATAAATAACATGTAATAATCTGTTTCTTTGTTTGTTTTTATTTGGCACCTTGATGTCACAAGGCAACCCGTGCCCTATACATATAAACTGAGACAATGCACACGTGAACTACACAGTCAGGTGCTTCAACTTAAATAACTTTGCCGGCCGGTTTGGAAGACTGCATGGTGAAATGGACATAAGTGCATAAATATTTCATTGCCCATGGTGTTTAATTGTGATTGTTTGGCACCTGTGCTGGTGATCCTCTTGATTGAGTGGAGGAATGTTTTGCTCTAGAGCAGGAGGGGTGTCTGTTTGGGTTCCAGAGCTCGTGTGTTATGTGCCATTTAGTGTTGATTTATGTAAGGTATCTGAAATGTAGTAGAAGTGGTTTCGTAAAACCTTGTAATTGTGTAAGTTAAGTCATGGGCTTTAGTTAGCCAAATGTGAAGTTAAGTGGATTACCAATTACAGAAGTATTCCTTGGTATGGCCTGGCCTAGTATAAGAGGGGTGGCCGTAGGGGCATTTGTGAGTTCAGTTGGCTTGAGACAACCAGGTTATGCGATGGAAGGCTTTAAAGCCTGATGACAGTTTCTTACCCCACTCCCGCCTACCTGCCGAACACGACAGGTAGGCAGATCACAACAATTATTTGATTCCATTCTTTTATCCATCTTTTCGTCTGACAATCGTTGTGCTGTTGCCTTTCGTTTGGGGCAGAATGGGTGCGGCCATTTTGAAAAACTGCTGCAACCGCACACATTCTAATCTAAAGCATGCATTCAGATGGCATCATCTCAAATTCGCCACAGTGAATGTCACTTCCATGGGTTTTAAAGTTGTTTTCTTTGTTCGTCTTCAGTATTTTGTTTGTTAGGCCTGTGTAAATTCTGTAGCTACAGTACGCTGAGGGAAAATAAAACCCTTAAAGGTATTTCTGGACAACCTTACACTGTATTTGTGTCCAGTCTATAATGAAACCTCAAAATGTCCATGCTAAAAATAGATCTGCGTCACTAATCATTATTTCATCATGCAGAGTGGAGCCAACAAGTGTTAAATTCTTTCAAAGTCTATCTTTGAATCTGAGTCAGCGCTTGGTGTGATGATGCAAAGTTATGGGCAGCGGTATCCTAAATCAGTGGTTTTCCACCAGTGGTCCTTGTCATGGTTCCAGGTGGTCCCCAGCCAAGTTCGTTAACCAGATATGTAACTCTTAAGAGCGTAAAAATGAAACTAAATGGAGCCATGTGGGTCTACTCACTGGCAGGATCTGGAAGACGTAGAGCCGGGACATGTGCAGCTTCTTGTCCTTGCTGTATGTGGGGAAGGGAAGCGCGATGTGACGGAGGTACTGGGAGAACAGGATGATCAGTGATGTGGTCCTGCATGCAGGGACAGTAAATGATATGATCAGTATAGCTCTAGAACTTGTGACATGTACAAGGGGCAGATTGGCCATCTGGAGTACAGGGAGTTTTCCCGGTGGCCTGCGCCACCTAGTGGCCTGGACAAGATCCAAAATGCACTAGTGGCACTTCCAAAATGCACTAGAATGCGCTAGATGCTCGCCTGGAACATACAGATCAAAATGACCATTAATCTTCTACATTCTCTAGTTGTGTAGACTAATTTGGGCTAATTCACACGATGAATATTTTAACTCTTGAGGGTGTAAAAATGTTTCATTTTTACACTCTCAAAGAGTTACATCTGGTTAACCAGCTGCCCCCCCAGGGTGGCCTGGCAAAGGCAAAATTGTCCCGGTGGGAAAATATGTGCCAATCCGCCCCTGGACATGTATCTAGAATTGACCCACATGAGACTTGATATTTATACTGTATGCTCGAAAATACCAAAGACGCAAATGTGGCTACTACAACCTCACTACCCCAGTCCTGAAGCGTGAACGTAACCTCCCCAATTTTTTCCCCGAGTGAAATAATGGCAAAAAGGTTACAAGATAACAGTTGATTCAGACTGGAGGGTATTTAACCTGCAGTGGACACACAATTCATTTTTTGTTCAATGCAAAGAAAAGGCTGTTTGTCTCATCTGTCAGGAGACGGTCTCTGTATTAAAAGAATACAATCTGCAGCAACATGATAAATTCCAGCACAAGTAAGATAGCTTGAGAGGCCAAATGCAAACAGACAAACTGTCAAAGCTAAAACTTGGACTGTTGGCTCAGCAGACTACGTTTGTACACTAAGCTCAGCTGAATCTAAACAGTAAATGTTTACATTTAGGCACCGCTGCAATTGTCAATTATTTTCTGTTAAGAACTGGCCCTGGCCCAAGGGAAAAGTTGTGTGCCCCTCACTGGAAAAAGCTTGTGGTATAAAGCATGGATAAAGAAGTTAAAAAAAATGATCCACGGTTTTACATGATCAATTAGTACAGGTTCATTTTACCCAAAACCAGTGGGCAGAGAGAGACAACAAACAAACTGGCTCTCCAAAACCTAATGGCCTACTTTACCGGCCTTTTGATGTTTTAAATTAGTTTTGTAGTGTACTTGTAAAGTCTACAAATAATGATGAAACTGGCACGGCAATAGGGTATATAAATACTCACATGGCAGAGATGCCCCAGTGGTTCCCAGCCTTGGTGCCAGCAGAGTCAAACAGGGACAGTCCAATGAGAGAGATGGTGGGTGCGATGGTGAGAGGCCCGATGAAGCGCATGAAGACACCGATCAGACCCGAGAAACCCACCACCACTTGGAAGATGGAACCCACCATGATGGACCCCTGTACCTGAAATCGGAGATGACAATTATTGTAATAATTAAAATTATTAATTATTACTAATTAAATCCTTTGTGATCAAAGTTGTTTCTGTGCTAGAAAAAAATAAATAAACCTGCGTCGCTGTACTCATTATTTTACTATACAGAGCGAAGCCATCAAGTGTTTTAATCCAGGGGTTTTCAACCAGTGGTCCGGGGAACCACCAGTGGTCCTTGAGAGGGTTCCAGGTGGTCCCCGGCTAAGTTGTTTAACCAGATGTAACTCTTGAGAACGTAAAAATGAAACCAAATGGACCCTTGTGGGTCCATTTGGTTTCATTTTTTACAACTCTGTAGATATATGGATGAAAGTCCTCAGCTGATCTTATACTGACCGCTCTCATCCGGCTCTGCCACACTTCCATGAACTCTGTGGACGAGGTGTTGACCAGGCTGGCGTTCTGGGTCCAGGTGGGACACGTCCACTCTGGCATGGACAGCATGGCCATGGACGGGGCCAGCAGCGTGAACGTACCTCCTTGAAGAATGGGCAGACTGCAGAGATAAAGGAGATACCAGGATTCACGCAGGAGGACAGAGGAAATAGTTCACATACAGTACATGTAGTAAGTAGAGCATACCTGGGCATTATGCGGCCCGGGGGCCAAATGTTGGCCCTTTGGCTGACTCTGACCGGCCCGTGAAAGGATTTTAATTAAACCATTGGTCCGGAGACCACCAGTGGTAATTGAGAGAGTTCCAGTTAAATATGGAAAGTCGGTTAACCGGAGGTGACTCTTTGAGAGCGCAAAAAGGAAACCAAATGGACCCTTGCGGGTCCATTTGGTTTCATTTTTTACACTCTCAAGAGTTAAAATATTCATCATGTAAATTAGCCCAATTCTACACAACTAGAGAATGTAGAAGATTAATGGTCATTTTGATCTGTATGTTTTGGCTGTTTTGTTTCCCAAATCCAGCCTGGAATTGTGGACAAAAGCAAAATAAATCTTTAGTTTTGGCGTCATAGTTTTGGGATTAAACATGTCATCAAATGGTGGTCCTCCGTGGCTCAAATTCTGAATAAATGGGTGTCAAAATGGTTGGTCTTAAGCTTACTTTTATTTTGAATTTAAATTAATATTACACAGACTTTAGTTCAGCCTTTATTCTTGGCCCTCCACAATATTTTATGTATCTCATTTGGCCCCATGGGAAAAATAATTGCCCACCCCTGTAGTAGAGTGAATTCAGTCCATTAATGAGGTTTTAGGAGTCTCTGATGCAGGACCGGATCTAGAGGGGGGGGGCAGGGGTGGACAGGGCCCACCCAAATGTGTATCCTGCCCACCCAATGAAAGGCAATATCAGTGGTTTTCAACCAGTGGTCCAAGGACCACTAGTGGTCCTTGAGAGAGTTCCAGGTGGTCCCCTGGCTAAATGGTGGAAAGTTGGTTAAGCAGATGTAACTCTTTGTGAGTGTAAAAATGAAACCAAATGGTCCCTTGCCACTGGTCACTTAGACAGGTATCTACAGAGGTCAAAACATACGGTCACTGCTGCTCAAAGTCAAATTCCAACTGAGTAACAGTCACTCCTCAGTCTCGTGCCTAGCTGCTCCCCCATCCTCCTACCCCTCCCTCCCTCCCCCCTCCCTCTCTCTCTTCCTCTCTCTTGTAATGATTGTAAATGATAAAGGGGTTGATTTGAGTCTTGTGAGGATCCCGGCAAAGATCATGACTCTCTAATCAACTGGCCGTAGGATAAGTGGAGTGTAAATGGTGTTCTCTGTGTCTGACCGCATGGTGATCTGACCGCTTGCTCTACCATCTAAAGCAGACCGTAAAGAAAAAGAAAAAAGAAGAAAAAAAAAGAAACATGACCTTCAGAAACCTGATCAAACCTAAATGTAATAGTAAAAACAATGAGTGCTGTAGACCAGGGGTTTTCAACCTTTTTGATACCAGGGCCCACCATTCATTCAGAATTTGAGGCACGGACCACCACTTGAGGACATTTTAGCCTCACAGACCCTAAAACTAAAGGTTTCTTTTGCTTTTGTCCATCTTCTAGTTGTGTAGACTTGGGCTAATTCAGATTATGAATATTTTAACTCTTATGCCCCTGAATGAGACATTCAGGGGCAGATTCTCAGGAGAGGCTCTTGAATGCATTGGATTGAATGGGTGCGGAAAAAAAGTTGTCACGACAATTTTCTCCCAAATGAAAGTCAGCAACGAGATCTTTATCAGACGATGCACTAGGACTAATAGTTGGATTAAATAATGAAATCTACATTTCGTCATTCTCTGCGCCTTCGTCGTGAGCGGCGGACAGGACCGAGCACGACACGCATGACGACCGCGACTTCGGCGGTCTGGGAGTTTACTATTAGAACTGGTCCTCTGGTATATTACACACACCATGAATGGAATGATTGTTTTACTTTCACTTGCTTTACTTAATTGATTTATTTCTCATTTTACTGCATGGTGAGGATCATAGAACAGGAAATTTAACTTTAATAATGCGCGTTTTGAATGCATGCAGTTTTTCTTTAATTTATCTTGCTATTAAGGGACATTTATGAAAATTACTGCCTGGGGCATCCTCATAAACTGGTACCCTGTTAAAAAAAAATAGTTCGGTGGATGCGGCCCTCAACTTGTACTAAATGTTCTATTTTTGGCCCGCCGTATATTTGAGTTTGACATCCCTGCTGTAGGCTGTACCACAGGCTATAGCGGGTAAATGGGCCTTTGTATGGTAAAGTCAATTATCCGTCAAAGTGAATTTGGTTTGAATTCTAGTATATTCCAGAGGGTGTGTTGTGTCCTGAGGTAAACTAGCTTCTAGCTCGATGAGCGTTTCTGGTCCTCACAGCTGACCGCCAGCTTTTTTGGAGAGCGACGAGAGGCGCTGAAGTCAGGGAATGTGGATTAAGCAAGGGGCTAAGATTCCAACCCTAATAAGATGGAAATTCCTTCCCTAATCCTAATGTGACACAAATATTGAGCCAGGTGTGTGTGTGTGTGTGTGGGGGTGTGTGTGTGTGTGTGGTGTGTGTGTGTGTGTGTGTGTGTGTGTGTGTGTGTGTGTGTGTGTGTGTGTGTGTGTGTGTGTGTGTGTGTGTGTGTGTGTGTGTGTGTGTGTGTGTGTGTGTGTGTGTGTGTGTGTGTGTGTGTGTGTGTGTGTGTGTGTGTGTGTGTGTGTGTGTGTGTGTGTGTGCAGGCAGTATATAGGAGTTATAGTGCCATGAAGAACTGTGTACGTTCAAGGGTAGCAAAACTCAAAACACAATCGACGGGAAAACAATTGACATAGTGCCTGACTTGGTGCCTGTTGTGTGTCTATGTTCCCGTAAACAACTGGTGATGCAACTGGCTGTGTGTACGCTCTGTTGGAGGAGCACCGCACTGCATGGTTCCCTTCCCTCTACTATATTTTATGCAAATTAATTATATTTTAGCACACATTTTAAAGCAATTCAAAAACAGCATAGAGGCCTCAATATATTTGTGTTTAGTCTCTTGTGCACATATGGTTTGTTGAACTCCCTCTGGTGTTGCAGGAGTGGACTTTGTTGACATTAAGTAGCAAGGATTAAGTAGGGAGTATTTGGACATGTGTATTTTGATAGTGATAGTGTTTGATAGTCACCAGACCCATTGCCAGATATATAATGTTTAAGATATATTTGTGGTATTAGCCAATTAAGGAGCCAAGTTCCAGTGAGGGTTTAAATAACGAAAATTTGTGCTCAACACGGTTCATTAATTTCATGCCCCCCCCCCCCCCCCCCCCCCCTTAAGCTATTAAAATGCAACTTGAGCATGCTGCCACACTGACATCCTCTTATAACAGTAAGTAGAATGCCCCACAGAGGTTAACTAGGAACGCTAGATGTTCTATTGTATTGTTCAGCTCCATTAATATATGACACACAACCACATATATTCATCTAAAAAGCCATAGCATGCAACATACACAGACCCAGCCATTTTAGTGATATTGTGATATGCTATGCTATGGTATAAGTGTTGTCAACCAGCAACCAGCATGCATGCATGCACATGTAGCAGGTGCAGGCTACAGCCTCTGTTGTGATGGCCTCCAAAGTCTAGTATCTGCTCCCGGACCAAAGGGATGTCCCTTTGGTCTAGTGGTTCTAGATGTTGGACTTTCACGCGGGAGACCGGGGTTCGAATCCCGGGCGTTACAGTGGTGCCGTGACCCGGATCGGGTTTCCCCGTGGAAGGAGGTCAAAAAGGAGGTGAGTGTAGCATGTGGCTACAGCCTCTGTCGTGATGGCCTCCAAAGTCTGGTATCTTCCCCCGGACCAAAGGGATGTCCCTTTGGTCTAGTGCAGGGGTTTTCAACCTTTTTCATCCCAGGGACCACCATTTATTCAGGATTTGAGCCACGGACCACCATTTGAGGATATTTTAGCCCCACAGACCCCAAATCTAAAGATTTATTTTGCTTTTGTCCACAATTCCAGGCTGGATTTGGGAAACAAAACAAGCAAAACATACATTCCAAAATGGTTAATTCAGATGATGAATATTATAACTCTTGAGAGTGTAAAAATGAAACCAAATGGACCCGCCATTTGGTTTCATTTTTACATTCTCAAGAGTTACATCTGGTTAACCAACTTAGCTGGGGACCACCTGGAACCCTCTCAAGGACCACTGGTGGTCCCCGGACCACCTGTTGAAAACCCGTGGTCTAGTGGTTTAGATGTTGGACTTTCACGCGGGAGACCGGGGTTCGAATCCCGGGCGTTACACACACACACACACAGACAGACAGACCTACATGTATGAACTCACCGTATTCCAAAGGTGACCTGCAGCAGTGTGCAGATTCCAGACACAAAGAAGATGGTGCTGAGCAGCTGACTCTGGGTCAGCCCGTCATGCTGCAGACACAGGCCCTGGGACAGGATGAGAGGGATGGCGATCAGACCTCCGAAGGCTGTGAAGCAATGCTGCAGAGAGAGAAGAGAAGACACACACTTTGTTAGAACATTTTGAGCATTTACCCCTGGGAGGCCGAGGTTTGATTCCCGGTCGGGTCATACCAAAGACTCTAAAAATGGGACCCAATGCCTCCCTGCTTGGCACTCAGCATCAAAAAAGGGATGGATTGGGGGTCAAAATCAGCTAATGATTCCTGAGTGCGGCAGGCCGCAGCTCACCGCTCCTTGGAGCTCACCGCTCCAAGTGATGTCAAAAGCGGAGAACCAAATTTTAAATCGTGCGACATTGACTTTGTTTTACTTTGACTCTATGTTGCTTCTTCTTTGATGCTGCAGCTGTTTCCCTGCAGACAGAAACTTGCTTTGTCCTGCAGACAGTCTAGTCTGTTGTTAATTAATAATAATAATAATAATAATAATAATAATAATAATAATAATTTGCCAATCACAACAGTCTCCAGCAAATTCATAATGAGCCAATAGAGTGGAGGTGAGGTGGAGTTAGATTCTGTTTTTAAACAAATCTGTTTACAAACACACTAAAGTTGCCTCTATTAGTTATCTTTAACAGTCAGCTCTTGTTAAAGCACACATTACTGATTAGACCCTTCCAGGGGCGGATTGGCCATCTGGAGTACAGGGAGTTTTCCCGGTGGCCTGGACAGGTTTTTTTTTTCCAGGGCAGGCCTAGTGTTTCTATCCTTCAAAAAAGAAAAGGTGTCCTACACCAGAGCCTTCAAGTAGGAGAGTTGCCATATTCCCGTTCACTCCTTTGAGCCAAGGCGCTTGCGCTGCTGGAGGCAGTGTTGCCAACTGCCAAGATCCAAAATGCACTAGTGGCACTTCCAAAATGCACTAGAATGCGCTAGATGCTCATCTGGAACATACAGATCAAAATGACCATTAATCTTTTACATGCTCTAAGTTAAGCCCAACTTAGTCTAAGACTAAGTTGGGATAATTCACATGATGAGTATTTTAACTCTTGAGGGTGTAAAAATGAAACCAAATGGTTTCATTTTTACGCTCTCAAAGAGTTACATCTGGTCTCACCACCTATGTGCACCTGGCTAATCTCACATCAGTGTGTATTGTGTATAAATGTCCAATTAACAACTAACCTCAAAAAATATTATGAGAAGTATCTGTCATGAGTGCGAAATTACTCAGTCTCAGCTGACTCTATTTCACTGTTTTTTCCCCTTTTTTTGTTTAAACCAAAAGTAAATGAAAGGATGAATTGATGTGCTCATGTGATGCTGTAGTCATTTCCAGTCAATTCGCATCCTTACATCCTCCATCAGCAACCTGGTTAGTGACGGTAGTGGTGATCCAATTTATTACCTGGTTAATTAAATCATGGATGACAAACCCTCGGCTCAGCATCAACCTAAAGCACATATGTCAAACTCGAGGCCCACGAGCCGCCAAATCAGGGCCGCAAATGAATTGTCTTCGGCCTGCGGGGTGATATTTAATTACTATTAGAACTGTCCCTCTGGCATGTTGCACACACCATGAATGGAACTAATTGTTTTATGTTCTAAAATAAATTGATTTACTTTCTCATTTTTACTACAAAAGCAGTGCTTGGTGAGGATCATAGAACAGGAAACCGAGCTTTAACAGATAAGGGACATTCATAGCCTGGCTCAGCCCTGAATCGGCACCTTGAAAAATACTACCTTATTTTTTCCCCTTTAATTCAAGGACTGGCTTCCCTGCCATTGGGGTCGTTGGTGCCGGTTGAAAATCCGAGACAGCACCTGATTGGACAACAGCCCTGTGACTCATTTCGTTTCACTTCATTATTCTTTAAAGAAGCGTCAGGTATTTATAAACATCATCATCCAACATATTTTACTGCTTTTGTTCACATGCTAGTAACACTTATCGGCTGTGTTTGTTTGGTTAGCAACCAGGCGAACACATTAGGCATAATAATGACAACAACGTTGTCTGCTTTTCCAATATTCTTATGGGTTGGTATGAACCAGTGGCGTTTCTAAGCAATTTGGAGCCCTAGGCAAGATTTTCCCAGGGCTCCAGGGAAAATCTCCTGTAAAATGGCGCCCCCCAAAGGATAAAATTATGAACTATTTTTTAAACTATAGAGCTGTGCTAGAGAGGGACTTCAGTCTGAATCATGAAGTGAAACGACAATGACAATTCAGACTGAGGTCAGGCTGTAGGACATTCATGACTTTTGAAGGAAATGTACTATTAATTAATTCCTGGAATATCCTCATAAACCGGTGTTGAAACACAGTCCCGTGGGTCCAACCCTCGACTTCTACCATTTGGGTTTTTGAGTTTGACATCCCTGAGCTAAAGACAGGTCACTGATATAAGGGGTGGAAGGCGTGGTCGTCTACCTGAATGCCCAGGATGATGCACAGGTACCAGGGAGGCACGTCGGTCACACAATAAACCAGCTTGTCTCTGTGCTCCTCTGTGGCAGTGGAAGTGTCAGAATCCTGTCCGTCTTTCTTCTTTGGTAGGTCACAAAAATGTCCATCAAGCTGCAATGTGCGGAAAAAAAGACCAAAAACAAATGTCACTTATTGTCAAGCACAAGTTCACTTATTGTCCAGCACAAGTTCAACATTGGATTTGCTGTGAAAGATTCAAGGTGTTTGTGATATTGATGCACACATCAAAATGAAAAACACTTGATACAAATCTTTGACGAAATGTTAACCAGTTAATCTAACTATTACAATCCCAGCCTTGCGTGTGTGTGTGCGTGTCTTTCTTCCTCTTGCCATGTTACCGGTATATATACAGTATATTGTTGTGTTGCCCTCTTAGTATTTTCATAACTATTTTAATGGTAAATGGTGCACCCTTATCTGAGGCGGTTTACATAAATTGTGCATCATATTCACCCATTCACACACTACATTCATACACAATGGGAAAAAAAAACGTGGCACCTTTCATACAATCCTCATATAAGAGAATAAAGATAATATCCATAGTATTTTTTGTAAAGTGAAACATATATAAAACATTACTTACTGAACATGATCATAACTTTGTGATTTATAAGAATAATATATGACATACAAAACAGATATGAGATCCATAGTATTTTTTTTGTGAAGTAGCTTTTAAGAAAGATGCCACTTTCAGGAGTTTACATATAAACTTTGTTTTTTTTTTTTTTTTCATATGGACTTCCAGCAGACAATTTAATAATCCCATTTCGCATCTGGATGAGAAAGTAGCTGAGATAAGACTGTATCGTGAATGTATGCAGATGTTTATTAATTGGAGCTAAAAGTCAATATTAAAGATAAATCAGTTTAACATCACCATTGCTTCAATCACCAACATTATGGGATAAACGAAAGCGAAAGTAAATTAATACAGGTAAAACTTTCTGGGTTAAACCTAGATCTAGATCTTGGAGTGTCGTCGTGAGTCTGTGGATTGGATTATTTTAGTGCTGTTGGATGTGTCTGGACCTTGTGTTTTCAGTGAGTCACTCAACACAAGGACATGCACAACAGGAGACTGTTGCTAAGTGTGGACGATCCGCCATGTAAACACACTGCATTCTTTCATATCCATCACACGGCCGTGCTCCATAGAAATGATTAACCTCCCATGACGTCACTTAGCAAACAGTCAGATTATTCGCTGTCCGTGCGTGCATGCGTGTACACATGTGTGTCTTTATCGTTGTACTGTATATACAGTATATTGTTGTGTCGCCCTCTTAGTATTTTAGTAATCATTTTAATGGTAAATGGTGCATTTATGTAGCACCTCTATCCATGGTGCTTTACATAGATTGTGCCTCACATTCACCCATTCACACACATTCATTCACTGATGACGGATGAAACCATGCAAGGCACAACCAGCCTTGCCGGGTTCGAACCGCCAACCTGGCAGTTACCATTCGGTGACTCTACTCCTGAGACCATTTTGTGTATACACAAAAGCACTTTGATGCAACCTTGTTGTTTTAAATGTCCACTATAAATAAAGTGGACTGATTGGAAATAGTGAAGTGAAGATAGGGTGAAGTTTGGATTGTGTGTGTGTATGTGTGCGTGTGTGCATACGCCTGTGTGTGTACATTGCATTTAGGACATTGTGGTTACAATTAATTCATCTATTCATCATATTTAAGAAGTTAAACTTTTTACAGATAATCTGATATAGTACGTATAAGGCAAGCTATGTGAAAAAGGTTGTTGTTATGGCCTACACTACAGGCCATAATATAGCTTTTCACATGATGTCCTATGATTTGTTGCACCTCTACAGTGTGGGCCTTATACAGTATAGGTGCAACAAATCACATTTCCACACTTCTCCTCCTCTAAGCAGCTTTTCATAACCAAACCCTCGACCCAGATCTGGTGTATACTCACTGCAAACGTGAAGTTGTCCAGTCCGTTGCTTTCGTTGATGGGAGCCATAATAGCAGGTTGTTTGGTGTCCAGCAAGCCTACGGCGGGCTCAGGACGAGAGACGACACCAGATGAAACGGCTTAGATGGTCTTCTGAGATGAGAAGAAGAGAGAGAGAGAGAGAGAGAGAGAGAGAGAGAGAGAGAGAGAGAGAGAGAGACCCACCCGACTGACCCACAAAGCAACATTCACAGGATGTTAAGTTATAAGGAACGAACGCTGCCTGGAAAAATGACCCAGTGACTCTCAGGAGCACACACACACTCACTCAGATGGGGAGGGAGAGGGAGAGAGAGAGAGGGAAAGGGAGTTAGAGAGAGAGAGAGAGAGAGAGAGTTTAGACACGAGACTAGTGTTGCTGCTGATTGTTGGTGGAATGGGTCGCTGGCTGCGGTAACTCATGTGAGCTCAATTACAACACTAGCTACAGCTGACCTGACCTACACACACGCACACACACACACACACACCAAGACAACATCTACTGTAGCCTATATTACCTGTATATCTCTCTCTCATATCTCATATCTATGGTTTTATATACCACGAGGAGAGGACAAGGGTCCTGGAATTATCGATGCCGTTCGGAGTAGAAACCTCTTAACAACTTGAATTTTATCCCACGATTTTGTAACCCATAGTTCACCCAGTGCCAATTCCTAATGTGATCCTGGGCTCTACATATCCGCCAATCTGGGGACGAGGCAGCGGACTGGCCTCATGCTTCCTTCAATGCATGAGGGGTCCAAGCTGCCTTTTTTAACCTGGCAGGGGGGAGTTTCCCTGGTTGGACGTAGTGCGTGGAGGGAACACGTTATTCCAACCAGTTCCTGTCCCCTCCATCAGGCGCCCTGGCTGGCCAGGGGGAGGCAGTTTAGAGCCCAAGATTACTGCATGTTTTTGTGAGAGTATCTACCCTAGGGGACACATGCAAACTCTACCTTTGGCCAACCCCGCCTCGGATATGGGCGTGGACCCCACCTCAACTGATGACACGGAGGAGGAGACACGCCACCAGCATCCACAGCAGCGCTCCTAGCGGGAATCGAACCCAGGACCTCCTAGCTGTGAGCCGACAGCACTAACCACTGTTCCACCATGCCCCCCTTAACTCAACTTTCTTTTTTTCAAATTAAGGCCCCCACTACAGCATCACAGAAAAAGCATCAAAAACAGCAGCTCTACAAGCTCAAAACACAGTGAGATTTGAGAAGAGGCATGTTTTGAGTTTGTAGATCAGTTGCTTTATAGTTTTAGTAACATGCTTTCAGAGAGGCTTCCACCCGACAGACCGTATAAAATGTGCGTAAACTGTGCATATCATATACAGTAAATTATAAGATGAGAAATAAAGCAGTTGTACTGTTGTAGACAATGTGGCGCCGATTTCCCAGTGAAGCAGGTTTTTGACTGGTGGTCTGTCTGTCCACTCTGAATGTAGGAACAAGAAGTGATGAAGTTGTCAGGCAGAATTCCCAGAGCTTTAGTCAGTTTATACAGTACATCTTTTGTAACTACATCTGTGTGAGGGAATAATAATTTCACGCTGGCATACCTGAAGAATTTTTACAGGGCAAGTTTCCAGACTGAAAATGACATGCCTCCACTATAAGAAGAGACAGATAAGGACCACCTGCAATCATTGACCACTATATTGTTTCAACTCAGTGACCTGGTGACCTATAGAGACCAGTAGTTGACAACAAGCACTGGGAAGTGGACAGAGGTCAGGCACTGACCTCACTGATGGGAGAAAGGGGAAGTATACCAGATTGCCTTATTAGGAAATGCGCCCACATTAAAGGAGAATTCCACGCCAAAATACATTGGCCATCAATCTACCTTGATTCCTGTGACATGATACATAATGTCCTTGATTTTTGTCACAGATGTCCCCTTTTCTACATTTCACCATGACATGTCCCCATCCCAACGTTGACGATGTTCCAACAGTTAACATGGCTACAGGTTGTCTTTATTCTACTGCGGGTATTTCTGTAACTCCAAACTTATTTTTTTCACACATGACATCAAACCACACACTACAAGATAATTGGACCACTGGATTAGTTTTAAAAACTCAGGTGGCACCCGTGGGACAGGGGTTTCTACCGGAGTGATTGGAGAGAGGAGTGGCAAAAGGGAGGGGATTACAAGTAAAGCCTGCCCCAGAGTGATGTAAAACTCAAGTGTGTTTATCAGTAGTATACTATTAAAATATGAAGTGTGAAAAAAATACGTTTGGAGTTACAGAAATACCTGCAGTAGAATAAAGACAACCTGCGGCCATGTTAACTGTTCCCAACGTCGTCGTGGGGACGGCAACCTCGCATGGTGAAATGTAGAAAAGGGGACATCTGTGACAAAAATCAAGGACATTATGTATCATGTCACAGGAATCAAGGTAGATTGAGGCCCAATGTGTTTTGGTGTGGAATTCTTCTTTAAACGTCTAAACCATGTCTGCTCATTCATGTACGTCTGCTAAATCACTGTATCAGTTAATATGAGTTCATTAACGTTAAATATTTAACGTAAGAGAGATTCTCAAAAACACTCAATCACTCAAAAAATGCTCTGCTTAATAATGCCACTCATTGATCAAGAACAACAATCTTTTGTTCAGTCTCAATTGAGATGAAAAACAGTCTTATAAAGGGTTATGTGTATTTAGTTATTACAATGCAGTGTTATATGAGCTAGATCCAGTCCATATATCCACTTTCAACCCAGTGGGGAACAGTGGTCCCCTGGTTGATTCTTACTCAGGGTGGTGGTCCCTGGGATATCGGTAGCACGCCTGTTCGATTCCTCAGCATGACATTGCTGCAGCTTTGTGTTGCTCATTTTTTCAATAATGGACTAATAGAAAATGGAATCAGTTTCTAAATAATGAAATCATCAGTCAAGATCTGCTGTAAATTGATCTCACTGCATGGCGAACTTATAGAGAAAAAGTGCATGAAACATCTATAAACAATCTCTCATAAAAAGTCTGAGTCAAACATACCAGTGTTTCCACATGAAAGACAGAACAAGTTAAAACTGAAAGTAAAGGTCATTACTAGACCATAGAATCACAGAATGTATGACTAGCACTCATATAATGATTATCCATATGTCTTCCAGCAATAAGATGGTTCACGGACAGGGAGGCTGCTTAGTTGAGATGGAACTTAAATTTCCAACAGCCCAGTGTTAAAGGTAGGGTAAGTGATTTGAAGTTCATGGTGTAGTACCGGCCTGGTGCACTAGGGGCGCCCAAGAGTAGCTACACTATGTGAACCTGCTGCTCGATCCTGATTGGAGGAGAATTCACCCTCCACCTGGGGAACTTTTATTAGCTCCTCTGCTAACGTGGGGGAGGGGGAAACTCCATATAGGGTCTGCACACCTTATAATAGAGCATTTTAACAGAAAAAAAAAAAACTTTGGGGTGATATCTGACAAAAGTGAAATCACTTCCCCTACCTTTAAAGTAGAATTCCACACCAATTCTTTTTCATCTCTCCACCATGTCAGTAGTGAGTTAACACTCACACTTTCACTTTTGGTTCAGCAGTGATCCAGCTGTCTCAAAAGGTGGGGGCGTGGCACATGGTTTATGGCTGAACCACTGCTGAAACGAAAGTGAAAGTGTGAGTGTGAACACTCTACTGACATGGTGGAGACACAATATATAGCAAAAAATTGCATTTTGGAGCGATGTATATAGGTGAACTTGAACAACACCCCTTAGCCCAATTATAAGCTTATTTTGGGATAGGGGAAACAACAAAGGAGTGATTTCACAAAATAACCACCATTTGATGACCTTTTAGCCCCACAGACCCCAAAACTAAAGATTTATTTTGTTTTTGTCCACAACCAAACAGTTCAAAACGACTCTAGTTGTGTAGGTTTGGGCTAATTCACATGATGAATGTTTTTATTCATTATTGAGATATTTTCTTGAGAGTGTAAACATGGAACCAAATGCGCTCTCAAAGAGTTAAGTTTAGTTAACCAACTCTCCATCATTTAGCCTGGGTGCATGGGGACCACCTGGAACCCTCTCAAGGTTGTCCCCGGACCACCGGTTGAAAACCACTGAAATAAACTAAACTAAATAACTATACGGTCATGACCACTTTTCCTGGGGTTATGAAGTTATACTGTTTATAGTGTTGCATTCAGGGGCGGATTGGCACATATTTTCCCACCGGACAATTTTGCCTTTGCCAGGCCACCCTGGGGGGTGGCCTGGCAAAGGCCACCCCCCAGGGTGGCCTACGCTCTCTTTGAGAGCGTAAAAATGAAACCAAACCATTTGGTTTCATTTTTACACCCTCAAGAGTTAAAATATTCATCATGTGAATTAGCCCAACTTAGTCTACACAACTAGAGAATGTAGAAGATTAATGGTCATTTTGATCTGTATGTTCCAGGCGAGCATCTAGCGCATTCTAGTGCATTTTGGAAGTGCCACTAGTGCATTTTGGATCTTGGCAGTTGGCAACACTGCCTCCAGCAGCGCCCTGACGCACAGGAGTGAACGGGAATATGGCAACTCTCCTACTTGAAGGCTCTGGTGTATAGGACACCTTTTCTTTTTTGAAGGATAGAAACACTAGTTTGCCTGGCCTGGGCCTGGGGCCCTGGACTTTAAAAAAAAAGAAAAAAAAAGAAAAAACCTGTCCAGGCCACTAGGTGGCGCAGGCCACCGGGAAAACTCCCTGTACTCCAGATGGCCAATCTGCCCCTGGTTGTATTGTGCACCTCGTTTCCTGGTTTAGCCGCCCAGTTGTGCTTGTTGAACCGTTAATTCCCGGCAGACCTCAGATAAGTTAATGAGTGGACTGCAGCCCTGGCTGACACTCATTGGGGACCTCCCCTGCTTAATCAAGGACCAACACAACTGAGAGACTGTCTGACCCTGCAGACATCCTCATACCGTAACTCTGTCCCAGTCTGCCTCAACTGCCTCAGGGGCAGATCTAGGCATGGGCATTTAGGGGGGCAATGCCCCTCTAAATGCCCGAGACTGCCCCACCAAACATGATGATGTTTATATTTAAAATGATTTGAAACACTACTACTGCTACTAACTAAACTACAGCTGTATCACCACTAAACCAACAGCATTTCAACATTGAAAACAGAAAACTCTCTGAGTCAGACCTTTAGCTTTATGCATGCTGCGTGTCTGTTGCAACTTCAACAACAACTGATGTTATTATTGATGCTTTACTTGCCTAATATAAGTCCTGTAACTGAAAATGGTATAGGTGTGGCTTCATCGCCCGTGGACCCTTGCGGGTCCATTTGGTTTCATTTTTTCACTCACAAGAGTTAAAATATTAATCACCTGAATTAGCCCATGGAAGTCTACACAACTAGAGGGCTGGCTACCTAGTAGGGATGGCCAGTGATGGGCAGTAGCTTGTTACAAGTAGCTAAGCTACATAGCTTAACTACATTTTCCCGTAACTTGTAGTGTCGCTTACTACATTTGTTCTGGGAATAGCTTGTAGTGAAGCTACACTACATTTTCAAGTAGCTTGTAGTAAAGCTACACTACTTATTTTGAGTAACAAGGATTGTAGCTTACTACATTTTCCCACACACATTTTCAAATTCCGCCCATTTTAATGGGTAGAAAACCTAAAATATACATCCCTCTAATATGCATAATACACATTTATTGATATTATTTTATTATTATGATTATTATTTAGAAAGTTGTACATTAAGTTGAGATATATATTTTTATATATGTAGTGTTGATGTAGCAAGCTACATCAAGCTACTTTTGTCATGTAGCTTGTAGTGTATCTTGCTACAATTTACTAGGGATAGCTTGTTGTGTAGCTTAGCTACATTTTTTCGAGAGTAACAAGTAGTGTAGGTTACTACATTTTCCCAGTAACTTGCCCATCACTGGGGATGGCTAAATCCGGCCCTGCCTTCTGATGACTTTTATCTTGTCATAATACTGTATCTGTGACAGGACATTGACAGCCGTCACACTTAAAGGGATATTTCACTTTCAAAAAAACTTTTGGTCATTTTATGGTCTACTCAGTCTCATGTGAACACACCAGACACTTTATAAGTTACTCCTTTCAGTATTTAGATATTTGATGTTCATTTTAGCGTATCCGCCTCTTCCTATACAGACCTATTATAACTTAAAACTATAATTTAACCATGACAGATTATTCGAAAACAAACCATCTTTTTTTTTTCTGGTGACCGATATTGTCCTCCTAATATGAGAGTTTCATTTACTGTTTGCATTTTCTTTTTAAAATATTGTTTTATTCATTTGGGTGGGAATTTCCAAATATGGAGGCTGAGTAGACCATAAAATGACCAAAGGTTTTTTTGAAAGTGAAATACCCTTTTAAATTGTTGCCCGGGGGCCTTTACTTCTGGAACTCTCAACTAGCAGTGACTCAGCTCTGACAGGAACATCTTTTTGAGGAGGATAAACATCGCATTGATGCCAAGTCTAATATAATATCCGAGTCACATCAAGGACAGGAGGTGGCTTGTTGGATCATAAATACAAATGTCATTTATGTAATTGTGTGTGTTTGCTGTGTCTTTGCTGTAAATACTTTAGGGCAGGACAGAATAGTTGCCGGACTGGAATCAGAGAATAGGAAAGACATCATAGCTAGCAGCACAGCTGTCAAACTGCAGACACTGACCTAACCCTAAACATAACAGCAAGCACCGAGCAGTACATGTTCGCCATCCTTGTTACGACTAGTAAGCAAATGGTCATGACCTGATCCCTAACCAAACGCGACCAGAAGCTATAGTTCAAACGCAACCATAGCACCTGGTTGCAACTAGTAAGCAAGTCTCAACCTGGTTGTGACCAGGTGGTTGGTCGCAATTGGATTTTGCCCTATCTGGAATTCTTGAATTACAGAGTTTTATGTTGTATTGATTCCTGCGTCATGTTGATGATGGACGATTAAGCCCAAACCACACCAATGCAACAAAAGTGTTTTAAGGACATGCCAGTCCTTGCAACTGCCATTGGGGATAATATGTGCGCAACTACATGACCACATGACACCAACTATTTCATGCCATGCAAGTAAGGATTTGCATGGCAATTAATTTATGTTGTTTGCGCCACAGGTATTGAGCTTGTAGATCTGCTACTTATGCTTAATTTTATTTTATTTGGATGGTGAAAATAATAAACAGTAGCAGTTAAATGTGGATATTGGCATAGGAAAAGGCAATATTTGCATGTCATTCTGTCATGATTCACTGGACTGCAACACTAAATGTAAACAAATGCTATTTTACTCATGACAAAAGTCACCCATGGTGAGACATGCTATGTATAGTCATCGATGTTCAACTCCAACACTCTGCCTCAACACTCCAACACTCTGCCTCAACTGGCTCAGTCTGCTCTGGAGTCCTGCACTCTATAGAGAGACCTACACAACCCTATAGGCCAGGGGTCAGCAACCTGCGGCTCTTGAGCCACATGCGCCTCCAGAACACACACTGGGGTGATCCACACCAAAATAATATAAACATTTAAGCCACCCAAAACGCGTTGCGCTGTCTGACAGTTGCCAGTTAAAGTAGCACTTGTTGGCCATGTCAAAAAAGCCCAGCGGTTATCAGAGGTGGAGCTTTCAATCTGAAGCACCCATTTTCAAAGGTTTACTCAGTTTACTATGTCATTAATATACCTTAGAGATGTTGTGTGGACTGGAAATGGAGTTCTGTAAAACTCCTTTATTTGTTTTTTTTAGAAACTCCATTTCTGAAGAAAGGTTGTGTTTCACCATGTTAATGATTTTTCTTGAGGACCTTTTTTCTGAGAGTGTGCAAATGGAACCAAATGGACCCGCCAGGGTCCATTTGGTTCACATTTGCACACTCTCAGGAAAAAATAATAAAATGCGGCTCCAGACAGATTATGAATTTAATTTTGGGTGGAAAATGGCTCTTTCAACATCTTGGGTTGCCGACCCCTGCTATAGGCCTACTTGAGTCAGAGTATAACCTAACAGTCTACTCTGGCCTAATTTACAATCTACCAATTTTTGATTCAATAATTTGATATTTGATTTGTTTCCTCAGACGTGTCCTTCCTAAACACATACATTAAAATGTAATTAAAATAAAATGGGACATGTGTTTTGAGTCTAATATGGTTAGAAGTTACAATGGGTTTAGGGGAATTCCACCCATTTTCAAGATTTTAGCGTACAAATGGAACATAATGAACTCTGACGGGTCCATATGGTTCCACTTGTACACTCTCAGAAAAAAGGTCCTAAAAGACTAATGACATAGTTAAAACATGATGCTAAAATCAGCATTATCATGATCAGGTAGGCTGCTTGACTGCTTGCAAGGATGTACTGAGAAGTTGGTCGTCACGTTGCTGGTGAGTCAGGTTTAGCAGGGCTGTGACAGGGTTGTGCGTGCGGACCACCTCCCAAACCGTAGTGGTGATGTTCTGCCAGTGAGTGCAATGTGACATACTGTATATTGACTATTGCTGTATATGCTATGCATACACGGGATATAGGGAGGATATGGTATCATGTGCTAACAATGTGAAAACATGTAAATACAAGAATAAAAACAAAATAAACAATAAAATGTGTCCCACAATATGGAAAGGGAGATAAGGTTAATGTAAAAAATGTTGTAACATTGTGTGTGTGTGTGTGTGTGTGTGTGTGTGTGTGTGTGTGTGTGTGTGTGTGTGTGTGTGTGTGTGTGTGTGTGTGTGTGTGTGTGTGTGTGTGTGTGTGTGTGTGTGTGTACAGTATAATATAACCCTATAGGTTCAAAATACATGATGACAGGCACATACTTCACATCTCTAACTGTAGGTTTATACCCCAACATTCACACACATCACTAAAGCATTACACACTATTAGAACTACTTTCTCACACAGAGAGAACTACCTTCTCACACAGATGAAATTGAACTTGTTGTCATGATGCTGGTTGACCCAAGCCTGCTTCCCCCCGCGCTCCACAGCCACTGCCATCCCACAGGACCCCGTCCCGTTCCCTGGAGCCCAGTTTCGGTAGCAGTGGTCCTCGTTGCTGAGCCAGAACCAGAAGTCAAAGGGGCAGGAGTAGTGCATGCCCAGCCACACGAGGGCAGTGTTGGCCATCTTGGCACACTGCCGGACACGTTCCTGTTGGGAAGCACTTGGAACGGAGACGAGGTCGTGATGATGCTCCCTGCAGTAATCCACGGCATCGAACCAGGTCTTTTTGCTTTTGATGAGGATCAGGTTATCTGCAGGGATGACAAGATGAGATTTAGGATACACAATTATTATTACACTGTATATCCGATTGCTGTAGTTTCAACAATAAAAATGTACAGTGACTTATTGTTTTGTCATTTCACAATGTTTAACTGTATTTTTCAGTGCATTATGGGAAAAGAAATCATTACAGAAACCCAGGGGTGGACTGGGAGCTCAAAACGTACCGGGCAATTTTGTCTCAGAGCGGCCCTCAGAGCGGCCCTCTGAATCTTTGTGGGGGCTCCGGGGCCTGAGCCCCCATGAGAATTTAAGACATAAGGGGCTCTGGGGCTCGGGCTAACTAAAATTAGTTAGTTAGTTTTAGTTAACTATAAAAACCCTGCAATAGGCAGTCTCATTTGAAGAGGACAGAGGGCCGCCAGCACTGATTCGTGGGCCGGTTTTGTGCAGATTTTTTTTTAAAATTAAAACACGACATTAACGGCCCCCGGGGGGGTCGGCCCACCGGGAAAATGCCCTGTATGCCAGACTGTCAGTCCATCATTGCAGAAACTTATTGCATAGTTTTACAGTGACATTTTGTAAAGATTACAGTCAGTCAGTCAGTCAGTTTTTTTATTGTAATTATTTTTTTTACATTAACTGCTATTACTTTTACAAGAATACATTGCCAGTAACTAACTTCTTTGCCAGTAACTAACTCTAATAACTACAGCCTGATTCAAAAGTCGAAAGTCGACTCATTACAGTGCAATGCTTGCATTAGTGCCTCAAGCTCAGAAAACTGTTGCAAAAATGGCTGAATGTTTAATCATAATAATTATAATATCAATGGTGATATTACAATTATTGTATTCTACGCTTATTCGCTCATCTATGATAAGCATAATCAGACAGACAGACTCTTGGAGATTAATTAACTTTTACTGTCTTGAAGAAACATTTTCTTAATTGCTTCTCATCTGTCCCAGCTGTGTGCCTACCAGGTACACTCCTGCATGTGAAGGTTAGATTACTGTCACAGCGTTTGTCATGCCACTTGTCTCGACGAATCATCACACAGTCCTGTTGCTGCTGCCCAGCTTCCTTACTTTGCCCAGGCTGCCCATTTCCCCAGTTATCATAGACCTCATATAGACAGACTGATGGGCAGTAGCTTGTTACAAGTAGCTAAGCTACATAGCTTAACTACATTTTCCCGTAACTTGTAGTGTGGCTTACTACATTTGTTCTGGGAATAGCTTGTAGTGAAGCTACACTACATTTTCAAGTAGCTTGTAGTAAAGCTACACTACTTATTTTGAGTAACAAGGATTGTAGCTTACTACATTTTCCCACACACATTTTCAAATTCCGCCCATTTTAATTGGTAGAAAACCTAAAATATACATCCCTCTAATATGCATAATACACATTTATTGATACTATTTTATTATTATGATTATTATTTAGAAAGTTGTACATTAAGTTGAGATATATATTTTTATATATGTAGTGTTGATGTAGCAAGCTACATCAAGCTACTTTTGTCATGTAGCTTGTAGTGTATCTTGCTACAATTTACTAGGGATAGCTTGTTGTGTAGCTTAGCTACATTTTTTCGAGAGTAACAAGTAGTGTAGGTTACTACATTTTCCCAGTAACTTGCCCATCACTGCCTCATATAGACAGACAGACAGACAGACAGACAGACAGACAGACAGGCAGGCAGGCAGGCCGACAGACAGACAGACAGACAGACAGACAGACAGACAGACAGACAGACAGACAGACAGACAGACAGACAGACAGATTATTTTATTATTTCTGTTATTCACCAAAGGTGGCACTCCTCCAGTGTATGAAATATAACTTTTCTCTTTCAATGATTATGCAACCAAAAAAAAGATTGTGCAGAACAAAATAAAAGACAAGATAAAATATGAAAACACTACCACTGGGGAACCGTTATCCACAGCTATTATATTCATTTTCTGATATTGATCATAAACAATTTATTAGGTATTATTATTACTATTATTTTTATTAGGTATTATTTAATGTTCCAATTTTGGATGTCAGACCCATTGACTAAATACTTGTTCTGAACTGAACCGGTTCCCAAGCGGTGGAAAAGGGGTCTCTGTGCGGATCCTTTTGAGTCGCCCCCTCACTCTATTTTCTTGCCGGAGGCTCCCTGGAAGTTATTTTGGCTTAGGAATGCAATAAAAACAAAACAAATGTCAGTGAACATTACAAATAATGCCTTTTTGTGGTGAAATTCTCCTTTAAGGTCGACAGCTATGTATCACCTGATAGTGAGGTGTTTTACCAGAAGGGCGCACACAAAATAAGAACGCTATTACATAATATAGAGCTATAAAAGTTGAAAGGGCAGTTTGAGAGCAGTTTTGAACAAGGAAGTGTATAGGACTAGCGCAGGTTTCGTTATGATGTCGCATTAGCGTGTTCCAGTTACAATTTTAACCCTCCAAGGCCCAGACTTATTTCTACTTGGGAAAAAAACTGTTTTCAACCTTACTCATTTTATTCATGATAATTAATGAATGAATTAATTAAAAATAAATTTAAAAATGTTTTGGGGATATCGTTTAATATAATGGATGTACATGTAATAGACATTCTAATAATCACAAAAATATATTTATTGCAGTCATTTTGCATACTTTTATTAGGATTAAAGGCTAAAGGTCAAAGGTTAAACATCATCTAAGTCCAACGATTAATTGAAGAGGCTAATTACAGCCTCTGTGGGGGGTATTGTTATGCAAATACCAAGACCAATTTCAATGAAATTCTAAACAAGCAACCTCAACCATGATATTTATGTGAAAAAATAACAAAATAACAAAATGATAACATTTTTTAAATAATTAAAGGGTTAATGTTGCTAAAAAGCAACACTGGGCCTTCTAGGGTTAAACTGGCCCATATAAGCCAGCCTAACTTTAGGAAACATTCTCTCCACCTCAATAATACCAAGTGGTATCCTACCCTGTATAGGCCTAACTATATTGTTTTAATGAAGTCATGAAGACAACTGCAAAGCCATATACAGTAACTCACCAGTGAGCTTTCATCTGCCCAGTTGAACGTGTTCTCTACATCTTGGTCATTCAGTCCTATCCAGTGATCACTATCGGTATTGGCACAGGCTAACACACACACACACACACACACACACACACACACACACACACGCACACACACACGCACACACACGCACACACACGCACACACACGCACACACACACACACACACAGATGTTTAGCATGTCTCAGTAATTTCCCCAGTTACCTGCTCACACGCTCGCTTGCATGCACACGCACGCACACACTACTGTACTTAGTAACTACTTACACTTGACAAAATCATGTTCCTTCTGTGAGTGGATGCTGACCAGGTGAGCGTTGAGATCCTGGCAGTGTTTTTCAGCAGCAGACCAGTTGAGTTTATCAGTGAAGTACCGATAGCAGCTACCATTGAACTCGCTCCAGCCATCAAGACAGCCTAGATCTGAAAACACAGGCATACACAGTACTCACACATTAATCATCATTAATTAATTAAAGTTTCTATACAGATGAGAGAAAATGGCAAAATCTGACATTGTTTCTGATAATGTACACACTGAAGTGTCATGTTGGACTGTATATAACACACTATTTTTTGCAGTGGTGGACAAAGTACTAAACTGCAGCACTTCAGACAAAGTATAGATTCTGCTTACTCACCTACAGTTGAAAATGCTCTCACATACCAGAAAATGCTAAATACGTACCAGAAACATAAATAAAGCCCACGTATGCATTGCATGCGACTTTGACACGTTGTGAGCTTGTATACTATTTAAGTTAGGCTAAATAAGTGATATCTTGTAGCTCACAATGTTTCGATGTAAAATAGTATGTTACCATACTATTTTAAAATGTATTTCAAATGGTAAGGTGTAGCACAAGATATGGCCCTAAGCTCTTTCTCTTCTTAGTAATGTATTAGCCATTTGCCTTCATGGGTCAATTGTGTATTGTTTCTAAACCAGTTTTGGGAAGTAATTATACGGTTGTATAGTTAATAACTTTTCAATCAGTGGCCTACTGGTTCCGTTTTGGTCACTTGCTAAATTCCTAAACCTCTCTTATTTTTTTACTATTTTGAAAAACATTTTCTAAAAGTCAAAGTTGCCAATCTGCACTCACAACCTGTCACTGATAGCAGTGATGAAAATGGACCACTAGGTGTCGTGGTCACACAATGTACCCATGATATGCATACAGAGCCAATTTGTTTATTTGTTTGTTTGTGTTTTTTGTGATGATGGCCAAAAATGTTCAGTCCTTTTAGAAAATACAATCAATCTTGGCAGTTGACTAGGCCTACTATATCAGTGGTTTTCAACCTTTTTGATGCCAGGGCCCACCATTTAATTAGGATTTGAGTCACGGACCACCATTTGATGCCATTTTAGCCCCACAGACCCCAAAACTAAAGATTCTAAACATCAAAATGACCATTTGTCTTCTACATTCTCTAATCGTGTACACTTCTTAATTAAGTGGGTTATTTCAGAGGATTATTATTAGAACTCTTGAGAGTGTAAACATGAAACCTAATGGACCCGCAAGGGCCCATTTGGTTTCATGTTTACGCTGTCAAGATTACATCTGGCTAACCAACATTTCATCATTTAGCCTGGGGATCACCTGGAATCCTCTCAAGGACCACTGGTGGTCACTGGTTGAAAACCACTCTACAGTACTAGATGATGAATACTATGGGAAGAGAAATGGGTCAATATTATCTTCACACGAATGCGTTCATACGAACGCGTTTTGAAGTTGTACAAATCCTTTACGATATTTGACAAAAGTCTTTTCACATTTTTCAAAAGTCTTTTCACGATTTGCAAAAGATTTTTGTATTTTTACAAAAAAATATTAGATTTGTGTGTGTGTTAATCCTTGAAAAACATTTCTAAATCCTCAATTCTGCTTGTGAATTCTAAAAAAACACGTGTGATTCCCTTTTCTTTTTGAATAATTTTGACACAAACATCATGCTCGTTTATGATAATTTTCACAAATGAATTGTAATTATTCTGCGATTTACTAGTTTGTATCCAAGATTTACAAAAGTGTCTTCCAGATCTTCAAATGTTTCTCTCTGATTCACAAACTAAATTCCATGTTTGACACATATTTCTTTGCATTTCGCAAATGTTTTTTGTATCTTTACAAAAAAATATACGATTTGTGTGTGTGTTAATCCTTAAAAAACATTTGTAATTCCTCAATTCTGCTTGTGAATTTTAATAAAGTATTTGTCATTCTCTTTTCTTGTTGAATAATTTTGACACAGATGTCATGCTTTTTCATGGTGATTTTCACACATGTAATGTTGTATCCACAAAAGAAAAGCATCAACTCTGTGTGTTGCCACCAGGTGGCCACCATGCATGTGTGAGAAAATTTCACTCATTTGTGAACTTCATTTTAGACACAACCACACCAAGCACGCTGGGATGTTTGTGTCAAAAAGATTGATTGGCTGCCTTGTTTCTAGGCTACCTCTAGGCCAATGGGAGACTTGACTTGCCATAAAACCCATAGTCTGAAAGACGCTAGGGCCATTATTGAGAATGGGGACAGAAGTAGGGACAAGTGGACAACAGTCCAGTTGTAATGATCTCAAATCCTTTTATTAGAGATAGTTTTGTAGTAAACTGCATAAAGACAACACTTTAGAAGCCGAAAATAGCTCTTATTTGCGCCGCCCTTGTTGAAAGTTTGCCCCTATTCTACCTGAACAAGGCACAATGTGCCTCGGTTGTCAGCCAGACAGTGTTGCCAACTTGGCACATTTGTCACTATATTTCGTTTTCTTTCCAGACCCCTCTATCGCCAAAATTAGTGAAAAGCTCCTGGCGGAAAATCTAGTGCTTTTTTGGCTGCTGAGTTGGGGTGAAATTGATTGACAGGCGCCATAAATAAAACCCTCATTTTCACCATTCTCCTCCTATGACAGTGGTTTTCATCCAGTGGTCCCCAGGCTAAATGATGGACAGTTGCTTAACCACATGTAAATCTCTGAGAGCGTGAAACCAAATGGACCCTTGCAGGTCCATTTGGTTTCATTTGCAGCCAGGCGGGCTGGCAGAGCAGAGCACACTGAAGCTGGTTAATGATTTTTTTTGTTTTATTATCGAAATAGGGATGTTAATAATGCCACTTAATATTTTAATGCGCGCATAACATCGGGTATGCGCGCAATATTAGGCATAGGCCTACAGTATTTATGGCTTTCATATAGCGGCACAGCTGCCTGTAGGCCTAGGCCTACTGTCTGCAATGCGACTGTATATAACTGTGCTTCATGAGAGAGAGAGAGGGGGGGTGACTATTGCACAGTCGATCCAATTTGGTTGAAATTCACGTCTCTAATTGAACCCGCAAGGGTGGTCCATTTGGTTTCATTTTTACTGGTTAACCAACTTTCCATCATATAGCCTGGGGGCCACCTGGAAGCCTCTCAAGGACCTCTGGTGGCCAGCGGACCACCGGTTGAAAACCACGGCTCTGAGCTAGAGGGTTAGGTGGTGGTGTAATAGAAAATACGTGTAGGCTATATTCTCTTTATCATGTTGTGCTACCGGTAAATACACAGTAGCTTCTCATACAGGGGAATCAAATCGCGATGGTAACCAAATGGACCCTGGCAATGGCATTCAATATAGGTCAGTGCGCAGGCCTATGCTGGAATTACAGATTGAGATTGCATTTATAATTTCTAACTTGCTAACTACTGCAAACTGTACTCCGCCATGTAAACCCTCTAGCTCTGCTTAGAACAGTGGTTTTCAACCAGTGGTCCGCGGACCACCAGAAGTCCTTGAGAGGGTCGTCTGTGCAATAATGTCTCTCTCTCTCTCTCTCTCTCTCTCTCTCTCTCTCTCTCTCTCTCTCTCTCTCTCTCTCTCTCTCTCTTTTTGTCTCTCTCTCTCTCTCTCTCTCTCTCTCTCTCTCTCTCTCTCTCTCTGCAAATGGAACCAAATGGACCTGCAAGGGTCCATTTGGTTTCACGCTCTCAGAGATTTACATACATGTGGTTAAGCAACTGTCCATCATTTAGCCTGGGGACCACTGGATGAAAACCACTGTCATAGGAGGAGAATGGTGAAAATGAGGGTTTTATTTATGGCGCCTGTCAATCAATTTCACCCCAACTCAGCAGCCAAAAAAGCACTAGATTTTCCACCAGGAGTTTTTCACTAATTTTGGCGATAGAGGGGTCTGGAAAGAAAACGAAATATAGTGACAAATGCGCCAAGTTGGCAACACTGTCTGGCTGACAACCGAGGCACATTGTGCCTTGTTCGGGTAGAATAGGGGCAAACTTTCAACAAGGGCGGCGCAAATAAGAGCTATTTTCGGCTTCTAAAGTGTTGTCTTTATGCAGTTTACTACAAAACTATCTCTAATAAAAGGATTTGAGATCATTACAACTGGACTGTTGTCCACTTGTCCCTACTTCTGTCCCCATTCTCAATAATGGCCCTAGCGTCTTTCAGACTATGGGTTTTATGGCAAGTCAAGTCTCCCATTGGCCTAGAGGTAGCCTAGAAACAAGGCAGCCAATCAATCTTTTTGACACAAACATCCCAGCGTGCTTGGTGTGGTTGTGTCTAAAATGAAGTTCACAAATGAGTGAAATTTTCTCACACATGCATGGTGGCCACCTGGTGGCAACACACAGAGTTGATGCTTTTCTTTTGTGGATACAACATTACATGTGTGAAAATCACCATGAAAAAGCATGACATCTGTGTCAAAATTATTCAACAAGAAAAGAGAATGACAAATACTTTATTAAAATTCACAAGCAGAATTGAGGAATTACAAATGTTTTTTTAAGGATTAACACACACACAAATCGTATATTTTTTTGTAAAGATACAAAAAACATTTGCGAAATGCAAAGAAATATGTGTCAAACATGGAATTTAGTTTGTGAATCAGAGAGAAACATTTGAAGATCTGGAAGACACTTTTGTAAATCTTGGATACAAACTAGTAAATCGCAGAATAATTACAATTCATTTGTGAAAATTATCATAAACGAGCATGATGTTTGTGTCAAAATTATTCAAAAAGAAAAGGGAATCACACGTGTTTTTTTAGAATTCACAAGCAGAATTGAGGATTTAGAAATGTTTTTCAAGGATTAACACACACACAAATCTAATATTTTTTTGTAAAAATACAAAAATCTTTTGCAAATCGTGAAAAGACTTTTGAAAAATGTGAAAAGACTTTTGTCAAATATCGTAAAGGATTTGTACAACTTCAAAACGCGTTCGTATGAACGCATTCGTGTGAAGATAATATTGACCCATTTCTCTTCCCATATGATGAATACACCACACTTACCATTTTGACAGATGAAATAATATCTATCACTGCAAGGGACATCAACCCACTTGCCATCGGCATCGTGTTTCATCAACACGCAATCTTCAATCCCGCCAACGTTGTTTGGTTCACCAGTGTTCCAGTTTTTCAAATTTGCCTCATTTTCGTTTGGCCAGTACCATTGATCTTTACCCCTCTTCTTCAGCCCAATCCAGGCGGTACCATCTCTAACTACAGTCTTAGTTAATACTTTCAGGTCCTCCGGGTCGTTTATGGTTGCCAGGTCAGTGTATTTCTCTCTGCAGTAGCTCTGGGCCTCAGACCGGCTCTTTTTTTCTTTAACAAAATGGTACTCATGTGACTGACATGCAGACGAGGTACTGGAAGAGAGTGCGAGGTGCCCTGGAAAGAGAGGGATAGAGTGGGGAAAAAACAGTGTTGGGATTATTACTTTACCTTGTTAATATAGGCTATTACTTATTAATTATTACCTTCATTTTAAAGCAATATATTATATTACAATATTACTGCCTGAGCAAGTGTAATATATTAATATTACTATTACATATTACTTTTTACTTTTTAAAAATATATCATTAAATATTTAGTATCACTATTAATCAAATATTCTATCTGGCCAAATCCATATGAAATCAACACGAAAAAACGTCCCTCCTGAAAACAGTCCAGGTGTAGACCTACCTCATCCTACTCAGCTATGGACAGTTAACACAGGATTTAAATGTATTCCTTGAATTCATGGAAGCCAATAAATAATTTGATGACAAATTATAGAAAACAAGTAATTATTTAACTGCAGTTTCAAGATAATTTCACAAGAACACTTGCAACGAGACAGATTGACAGAAAGTAATATTGAAAGTAATGCAGTAATGCAGAAAGAAAAGTATATTAGATGTTTTTTGTTCAGTACTGCAAGTTACTGCATTTTGGTAATATATTATGTAATATATTAAGTTACGTAGTGCACATGTCCCAACACTGGGAAAAACGCACTCAACACCTTGATGTTAGAGAAAACTGAGCACGAGAGAGAGAGAAAGAGAGTGAGAGAATTCATTCCTTTCCATAATAGAACAGATGAAAATCTCATGGTAGGACACACTTACCTATCAAAATGATAAGAAACAGACCCCAACCCATCTTGGCCCAAGTTGACTGTGTCAAAGGACACACTGTATCTACAGTATGAGATATATGGACATACAGTATATGAACATCATTATGCAGCAATACTTTTTGAAATGTACTGTGTAAGAAGTAATTGTGCAACAGTGCGCGCACACACACACACACACACACACACACACACACACACACACACACACACACACACACACACACACACACACACACACACACACACACACACACACACACACACACACACACACGTTTAAGCAAGGCTGGACAGGCGAGTATGTGTGCTGAAGAGCGTGCGTGCATCAAACATTGTCAAAGTGAGTCTCATGCGTTCTTAGCATTTTGAATAGACCTATACACAACACCTAAAACAACTCTTATACAAAGTTATAATGTAAATTAATACCTACCACTATACTGTACATACAGTACCCATTACAAATGGAACTAACTAACCCCTATACTTTACAATAATGTACACTCAATAGCCATCAAAATACATATTTACAGTATACTGTAGTATATGTTATAGATGGCAAAATCAAACTCAGATATTGTACCCATCTATTTATAGGTAAATAAGAAACAGAATTGTAATGTAGGCTATATATAATTAACAATACTGTACATACCTGTTAGAGATTAATGGCTAACTTCATATTACAGTACCTCTTATAGGTTACTATAACTACCCAAGATGAAATTGTACAACTTTCCAAAACCTTAGTACATTACATTATAAATACTGTAGCAATAACTTACCAAGTGTAGATTGTTCACCTTTCAACCAAAGATGATGGAAGTATGTAAAACAGTTAATTTTCTGTGGATAAAAGTCATAATATCATTGTAAAGAATACAGTGTATTGAACATGAAATCCATATATTAATAGAATTAAATGATATAAACAACTCACTGCTGTATGTCATGTGAGCCTCCCTCCCACGGCCTCAGTCCTACTAGACCTGGTGATGGAGAGTAGACCTCATTTATATACAGTACAGTACAGCATAACCATTGTGTCAATTCATAACCATGCAAATGTGGACTTTGCAACATTCAAATGCAGTGCAATATTAGCCTGCTTTTCAGATGTGTGTCTTTCCAATGGTTGTCTTTATTGTGACATAAAACATTCATAACATTTCATAAACAGCTAGCTGTCGTAGCTCTGGTAGTTGACCTTGTGCTGATTCCACTATCAGGCTTCCTCTGTATAAAGTCCCCTATGGGAGGTGAGCACAGACCATTTAGGGTCTTCCTCTGTATAAACTCCCCTATGGGAGGTGAGCACAGACCATTTAGGGTCTTCCTCTGTATAAACTCCCCTATGGGAGGTGAGCACAGACCATTTAGGGTCTTCCTCTGTATAAACTCCCCTATGGGAGGTGAGCACAGACCATTTAGGGTCTTCCTCTGTATAAACTCCCCTATGGGAGGTGGGCACAGACCATGTACGGTCTTGTAAATAAAACTGGCCTGTTAGAAGATCATAAATTAAAAAACAAAAAATAAATAATAAAACAAAACAAAACAGAAAGCTATACTTTTGAAGGGTGTTACAGTGGTGGTAGGAATGAAATGGTATGGGTGCGGGCATGGGGTTCATCACCCGTGGCGTGAAGCGACACAGGCAATGTAAAATACAACCACAAGGTCTGCAAAACAATCCACAATCTCTAGCAAACATCTCAGTTGATTTGCCATGGAAATGCACCTGACCCAGTTCTAGAGAACCAGTAATACTGTATTTGTTTATTGGTGTATAAATTATACATAATTGTGTGTGTGTGTGTGTGTGTGTGTGTGTGTGTGTGTGTGTGTGTGTGTGTGTGTGTGTGTGTGTGTGTGTGTGTGTGTGTGTGTGTGTGTGTGTGTGTGTGTGTGTGTGTGTGTGTGTGCAGACATAGATACAGGTCTAACATTCATTGTCAAGGAACCCTGTGGCAACATAAAATGGCAAAGCGTATTTGCATGCTCATTTAATCTGCCTGTGCGCATGTGGTGTGTGAAAAATATATCACACAGCCACCCAAAACAACAATCATTGAGGTTATTCTTGCATCAAGTGAACTGTTCTAGATCATTGTTGATCATTGCCCCGAAATGTAGATCATTGTTGTATTGATTATATTTGTATTACTGTACCGTTGTATTGTATTGCTTTGTTGCTTTGGCAATGACATATTGATGATGTATTGTAGGCTATGTATTGATGATACTGCACTGCTGTATTGCTTGCATGCTTTGGCAATGTAAACGTATGTCAATAAAGAATTGAATTGAATTGAATTGAATTGAATTGAATTGAATTGAATTGAATTGAATTGAATTGAATTGAATTGAATTGAATTGAATTGAATTGAATTGAATTGAATTGAGGGACAAAGATGGAGTATCTAGATCACTCTAAGAATGTAAGGGAGGGCAAATGTTAATCCGACATCCAACAGTCCAACTTTCATGGCCAGCAAAGACTCACCCATGTCATCAGACTTGGGCCCTGGCTACACGACTCCGAGTGATCTTTTGTCAAACGCAGAAATATTCCTGCGTTTGGGCCTTTCTACTACACGCAAACGGCGTTTTACGTCACTCAAACAGAGTTTTGTGCAAATAGATAAATAAGTGAAGATATTCGAAAATATCGTCACGGTGAGACACCCCTAGCGCCAAAATTAGTGAAAAACTCCTGGCGGAAAATCTGGTGCTTTGTTTGCTGGGTTGGAGCGAAATTGGTTGACAGGCGCCAGAGATAAAAAACTTGTTTTTCTTGAGATCGTAAAATGAAACCAAATGGACCATTACGGGTCCATTTGGCTTCATTTTACGCTCTCAAGCGTTAAATTATATTCAAACATCTGAATTACCTAATTTGCAAGAATCTACACATACACAAAATGTATAAGAATTGCCATTTTGACCAACATTTTGCCAGTTATCTCTCCTAAATTAGTCCGAGAGGCTAAACTCAACATCAAATGATGGTCCTCCGTGGCTAAAATGCAGAATAAATAGTGGGCCCTGGTATGAAAATGGTTGAAAAGCACTGCTCTAGCACATTCTAGTGCATTTTGGAAGTGGCACTAGTGCATTTGGGATTTTGGCAGTTGGCAACACTGGACGTAACTGAGTCGGCACTACCGAACTCTGAAGTACTCAGCACAGCGAGTAGATAGAGCTGTTCGCATGTCTCCACAGCGGTGGTACTTTTCATATTATGCAAAGTAATGTCTGTGATGTTAGAAGTACTGTATACTCATGTGCTTTTACTTATAAAGTATCAATAGCATATTGCAGTTTATGGTTAGTGGTTAGTGGTTGGTGGTTTAGATCAGCAATTAAATCATTTAAATTTACTTGAATGAACTTATTGGCTTGAAAATCTTACATGTACCAAAAGTATTAAAAAAGTAAAAGTGTTCTTTATACAGAGATTTTAATAAAATGAATTTAAAACAAATCCTTGGGAGTGTATAGGCCTGAAGTGGTTTTGTAATAACAATGATAATCTTAATTCATCCTGACATGTAGTTTAATAAGTAAAAGTATTAGAAAATTAATTACAAATATTCCAGTAACATAAAAATAACATACCTCACCATGATCTGCCTAAATAGCCTAAATTGACAAGCAAACAGCGCGCAGTGTCTGGACAAGAAAACAAGATTACAGTATATCTGAATATCTGACTGCCCGAAAGCACATCATTACTAAACCATCTTCATTTTGGGTTCTGATTTGAATACGGCTTCTGTAACAAGACAGCCTGAAAAGTGCTAAGTAATGGTAGGCTATCCATTGCAATTCAATAGATATAGGCTACCATAAGGCAGAGAATGAAAACTATGTTGTTGTGTAAACAAGCCAGATAAAATAAAAGTAAGGTTTTCTCTCATAAATTCAAATCCCAATTTAGTTTAGCCAAAAACGCTGTATCTAAGATGCATAAGTTGAGTATTATCAGTGTGTCACACAAGGGGGAACTCACTCCCAGTAAGTGTTCTATAACTTCGGTTATTTGGCGAGCTCAACTGGGCTGTAATATAAATTATCGTTATCACATTGCAGTACAAGAATAGCTTCACATGCTGTGATTGATTGAGAGCAATTAGGAATAAGTCACATGAAGGTCAGTGTAGAGGAACAGTAGGCCTACTAATAGATAATATTGTTGAATATTGTCGCTGTTAAATTGAGCAATCTTTATAACCATTGTAAAAGTATTATCAGCGGTCTCGACTCAGATCATATTCTAACTTAACCCTACGCTAACCCTATCTTATATAGGCTTTCCAAGAATGACAGGAAACTCTTTTACAAAGGAATTGTACATAGCACTGGGTATCTGCCACGACTGCGGGTCTGTACCCTCAATGCAACTTTTAGCCAAAAATCAAAATAGACATATAGCTATATTTCTTGCATTTTCCCCCCCATGTTGATTCTACTTTGACGCTGGAGCTGTTTCCCTGCATGCAGACAGACTGTCTTCGTCCTGCGGGCGGCCAATAGAGTGGAGGTGAGGTGGAGTTGGATTCTGTTTTTAAACAAATGTGTTTACAAACACAGTTTACACACTAAAGTTGCCTCTATTACCTTTAAATGTAGTCAGACCTATACCGTATAGGCAGTGTTGGGACATGTGCACTACGTAACTTAATATATTACATAATATATTACCAAAATGCAGTAACTTGTAATATAAATATATTACTTAACAAAAACAACCTAATATATTATACTTTTCTTTCTGCATTACCGCATTACTTTCAATATTACTTTCTGTCAATCTCTCATTGAAAATGTTCTTGTTAAATTATATTGACATCTGCAGAAGTTAAATAATTACTTTTTTCCTATCATTTGTCATCAAATTATTTATTCAGGAGTGACGTTTTTTCAAGTTGATTTCATATGGATTTGGCCAGATAGCAAGTGTGCTCGCTTTATTTTAGGAATGCCACTGGTCTACGCAATATTTGATTAATAGTGATACTAAATATTTCATTATATATTTTGTAAAACGTTTTTTTAAGTAATATGTAATAGTAATATTAATATATTACACTTGCTCAGACAGTAATATTGTAATTAATAATATATTGCTTTAAAATTAAGGTAATAATTAATAAGTAATATATTAACAAGGTAAAGTAATATTCCCAACACTGCGTATAGGCTACTACAGTGGTCTTGAAAGTTACTACTGCAGTGTCCCTGAAATGAAAACGTTCCATTCGGTTTGGGGGGGACCCACCCATACAACCATTTTTGTTCCCAGGTCTGCACTCTGACATTCTCACAGTTACAGACCCGTAAGGGTTCAATTTAATTCAGATTAATGGTCATTTTGATTTGTATGTTCCAGGCGAGCATCTAGCACATTCTAGTGCATTTTGGAAGTAGGGCCAGGTGCACACACACAGCAGCCGCTTGCTGTAGGCTAGCTCCTCCCCTGGACACTACCAGGGTCATGTGATGCTGACAGGGACCAGAAGGAGAATCACCTGACTGACCTGTTGCTTTTACAGAGAGAGAGAGAGAGAGAGAGAGAGAGAGAGAGAGAGAGAGAGAGAGAGAGAGAGAGAGAGAGAGAGAGAGAGAGAGAGAGAGAGAGAGAGAGAGAGAGAGAGAGAGAGAGAGAGAGAGAGAGAGAGAGAGAGAGAGAGAGAGAGAGGTGTATGAAAGATCTGGACAGACTCTGATTTATTTTTGTGGAGTGGAGTTACCAGGAGTGAATTGACAAAGGAAGGCAGACATTTTGGCAGAGGAATAAAACACAGTGTTGTGGTGTATTGTGTGGACTAAAGCAGCAGCCAACAACATGGACGTGGATACTAGGGACCACCAGCCAGCAGCTAAAAAACTCTCCCACTCCATTGATGAGATCCTGAGAAGACCCTGTGCAGGGAAGGAGAGAAAGGTGTTTCTTCGCACCTGGTCAGTGATCAAGGAGAACACCAGACACACCTCCGCCCACCAGGTGTCTGCAGGTACTTGTTTTACATGTTTTCATGTCAACCCCCAGCAGGCTGCAGTCTGACCAAACATCACTTATAAAGGCAGTTTGTGGAAATTGTGGCAGTTCTACAAGATCACAGCTTGTGGATGCTATTTATTTACATAAGTGTATGTGGACCTATAGTTAAAGTGGTTTTGATTGATTGATTACTTTATTAACAGTACTTTGCTAAGAGTGCAGTTGTACAATTCAATTATACAATGTGCTAAAAGGATAACACAAGGGAGTTTTCCCATTTTCCCATTGCAAAACAAATATAAGATCCATAGTATTTTTAAGGTTCCTTGTATCATCCCTTAACATCTTATCCCTTAACTTCTTTGCCTTTGTAAACTATTAAAAGAAAGAAAAGAAAAAAAAAAAAAAAAAAACATTTCACTAGTTCAAATGGCCAGTCTACAAGCTCACAACGTGTCAATAGATTGGCACATTGAACTAAATAGAAAAAATAAGTTAGGGATAAGGGGTTTGGCGTGAAAAGTGGAGCCCCTCAAGCTCTAAACCCGTATCCTGGCTAAAGTCAGACCAACTGTTGGCAAAACATTGCCTGTCTTTTTTTTCTTTTCTTTTTTTTTTGCCAAAAGCTGATTCGGTCTGTCTTTATCCAGGCGACTGAACCCCCAGTCAGTAGATACTGCTCAGCGCTCAATTATTATTCATACTATTTCCTACAGAAAAATATAGGTTGTTATATTGCAGTACAGTGTAGTCATTTCCTTTTTGTATATAAAGCTATTCAACAATTTATTTTAACAAAGTCCAGAGACTGAATGAGATAATTCAATGTTGAAATAACATAATACAACTGTTTCCAGCATTAAAAAACATATCGCATCTTTCTGCACACAGAAACCTCACAAATGATGCTGGAAAACTCTTCACAAGAGTGCATGCGTGAGTATTCTTCATTCTTAATACACCATAGACCTAGGCTACAGTCCATCCTTGCCAAAACCTGTATATAACCAGTATACCGTATAAAGAGGTATTTATTATTAGCAAGCCAGTTCCCCTCTGAGAGCTTGAATTTTGACCCTCAAATCATCTAATATCTCAATAATATTGAGATGATAATAAAATATAATAAATACAATCACCCCAATTGCAAGTTATATTGTAACATACTCCATAAGGAAAAAATGTTTATATGCGAACTCTTGAAAGTGGCACCTTTTATATACAGTAAGAACATAAAGTTGATATAAGATCCATGGTATTTCTTTGTAAAGTGAAACATATATAAAACAATGTTGTAATTTATATATGTGTGCAAAACAGATCCATAGTATTGTAAAGTGGCTTGTATGAAAGGTGCCACTTTCAAGAGTTAAAGTAAAGTTTTTTTTCCATATGGGACTGTAGCATGCAGACATTTTATTCACACACAAACATGACAGGGATTTCAATATACAGTGGGCCTATAGCCTGTAAACCAGGGGTTTTCAACAGGTGGCCCGGGGACCACCAGTGGTCCCTGAGAAGGTTCCAGGTGGTCCCCAGCTAAGTTAGTTAACCAGGTGTAACTCTTGAGAACGTAAAAATGAAACCAAATGGACCCTTGCGGGTCCATTTGGTTTCATTTTTACACTCTCAAGAGTTAAAATATTCATCATCTTAATTAGCCCAAGTCTAGACACCTATAAGATTAATGTTCATTTTTGATCTGCATGTTTAACTGTTTTGTTTCCTAAATCCCAGCCTGGAATTGTGGACTAAAGCAAAAATAAATCTTTAGTTTTGGGGTCTGTGGGGCCCAAATGTCCTCCAATGGTGGTCCGTGGCTTAAATGCTCAATAAATAGTGGTCCCTGGTATGAAAACGGTTGAAAACTCTGCTATGCTGTAAACAAAAGGGAAAAGAGAGACCAAAATGACGAAGAAGGGTGGTGGTGTTTGTTTTGTTATGTTATGTTCAGGGCAGAGGAGGAGACGTCAGATCAGGGTGAGCTTCACGTCGTCTCAGCTGGAGGAGCTGGAGAAGATCTTCCAGAACACTCACTATCCTGACGTCAACACCAGAGAACAGATGGCCTCCCGCCTGCACCTCACCGAAGGACGCATACAGGTACCGATCGATCCCACCCGCCTGCTCATTTACTATAACACACCAGCCGAACACCTGCACCTCACTGAAGGACGCATACAGGTACACTACACTCCCAATACGCTACCAATACCACCTCACTGAAGGACGCATACAGGTACACTACACTCCCAGTACACTACCAATACCACCTCACTGAAGGACGCATACAGGTACACTACACTCCCAGTACACTACCAATACCACCTCACTGAAGGACGCATACAGGTACACTACACTCCCAATACACTACCAATACCACCTCACTGAAGGACGCATACAGGTACACTACACTCCCAATACGCTACCAATACCACCTCACTGAAGGACGCATACAGGTACACTACACTCCCAATCAGTGTTGCCAACAGCCAAAATCCAAAATGCACTAGTGGCACTTCCAAAATGCACTAGAATGCGCTAGATGCTTGCCTGGAAGGGAATATGACCATTAAATGACCATTAATCTTCTGCATTCTCTAGTTGTGTAGACGTGGGCTAATTCACATGATGAATATTTTAACTCTTGAGAGTGTAAAAATGAAACCAAATGAACCCGCAAGGGTCCATTTGGTTTCATTTTTTACGCTCTCAAAGAGTTACATCTGGTTAACCAACTATCCATCATTTAGCCTGGGGACCACTGGTTGAAAACCACTGTCATAGGAGGGAAAATGGTGAAAAATGAGGGTTTTATCTCTGGCGCCTGTGAATCAATTTCCCCCCAACTCACCAGCCAAAAAGCACTAGATTTTCCGCCAGAGGTTTTTCAATAATTTTGGTTGCTAGGGGGGTCTGAAAAAGCGCTAAATATAGTGACAAATGCGCCAAGTTGGCAACACTGCTCCCAATACACTACCAATACCACCTCACAGAAGGACGCATACAGGTAACCAATACCACCCGCCTGATCATTTACTATAACACACCAGCTGAACGGCTGCTGCTTTCTTTTGTGTATTCTTACATACTGGTATTTTGGGGCATGGGCCCACGTAGTCAAATCCACCATTCCTTAATTGTGTGAGCAGTAACAGCTTTCATTATTGGAATTGCATTACAGAATATAAACATTGTTTAAAAAAAATAATCGACCAAATGGCCTATGGTTGTTGCGACCAAAGGTTACTGGTATGTTACATGCCAAATGCTGAAGATGCAAAGCCCACACCCAATGGCACGATAGCAAAAAAATAATAATTTGAACAGGCAATCAGGCATATTGCTCATGAACAGTTCTACCAACAGCAATAACACTTTGTTATGGTATGCATCTCTTCACGCCAAGCAACTTTTGCGTTTTCGCCTCTGACCTTTAGATCAGTCACCATTTTTCCATTTCATGGAAAAAAAAAACTATTAACAATTAAAATAGATCTACTCCTTGGAGTTTGGAGCAATTTGCACAAAACTACCTACACATGAACACTGGACCAATATCTAAAAGCCCAGTGGAAAAAAATAAACTTTTATGAGCCCATGACATTTTTATGAAAACAATTCAGAGGTTAGATTAGGTTAGAATTTTCTTTCTCTCGACTTGAGTATTCTGTTTCTATGGCTTTCCACGTGTATTTCACAAATTGTTTTCTTGTTTCCTGTTATCACTTTTTGCAGCTATACTTTTTGTTTGTTTTTCATCATAGCACCACCACATATTGTAGTGCTGGTAATTGCAGCAACCATGATCTTGTAAAAGAAATCAACAATAATCATGATCATCATTAAATGATCATGATTAAACACACATCTACTGTAGGTTTTTGCTGGGTCAAACAAGGGAATCACCTGACTGTTATTCAAATCCCAACAAAGGGAATTCAAAAATCTGACACATGAGCCCTAGAGTCCCTCTTCATATGCCACATGCCTTCGCATGTGGCATGTGATAATAGACATTACATTCCATGAAAATAGAACATCTACAAGCTCACAACGTCTTACTATCAATATCATAAATGTCTGGACTCTGATTACATTTACCGCATCATAGATGTGCTTCAACTTTTCACCCCAGGCTTATCTAGTTTTACTACCTGTGTCCTCTGTAAGAACCTGTGTATTATGTACACAGTCCTTCACACCGCCAATCGGACCAATATGTCCACCCTGGCTAAATACGGACTCCCAGGGGTCAGCTACGATAATGTAATGGAAGCTAACAAGTCAGACAGAGATAACGGAGACTAGTTTGGTGTGTAAAAGCCACACCAAACCGATTACCGATTCCTTCCCAGAAAACATGGGTCAAGACCTGGGCGAATGAGGTCTCGATTGTCAGCCAGATCAGGTCAAACCAAGACTAGTCAGACCTGGCCCAGAATATCACCTGATTTCAACCTTATTAACTTAACCTTTCCCACTAAGACGGGCATCCCTGGATGAAGCAGACAGAGTCTGGTCGAGGCCAGATCAACTTAACTTACCATAACTAGAGCTGTCAGACGATTAAAATATTTAATCGCGATTAATCACATGATTTCCCATAGTTAATCTTTTATTAATCGCAATTTAATCGCATACTTTTCTATCATTTCTAAATATACTTTACATGAGTCGTTTTCAAGATTTTTCATATTCATTATCGTCCATTATTTTTTCTTCTTTTTATTTAGATTTCAAGACCAAGTTAACAAATTTCCACAGCTGATGTTAGTATCATTAGGAGGATGTGAATGTTGTAAAATGTTTTCTACATTTTCTAATTGTGTAGATTTATTTTATTTTAAATTAACTTAAGCAATGCAGACATTTTTTACTCTGAGTTAATCGTGCACTAAATAAATTAATCGAGTTAACTCATGGCTGAGTTAACTTGTGATTAATTAGTTAATGCTGACAGCCTTAACCATAACTAGTCAGATCTGGTCCAAGACTAGTGAAGGCATCTGGTGAAATTACGTACATAAAGATCATCCCCTTATCTGTAATCTGGCCGAGTCCTGAACGTCACAGGAGGACGTCGTCATAACCTCATCATGACGTTATTTGCCTTCCTGAATTATTTTTCAGGGGAAATTATAATTTGTTATGGTATTACTGTTTGTCTTAGCTCGGATTAGTCTGGTTAGAGCCATGGCAATCAACAACGTATGGGTTGAATAGGTTTGTTGGTGTTCATACTGTGTGCTTCAGATCTGGTTCCAGAACCGCCGAGCCAAATGGAGGAAGGTGGAGACGATGAAGGATCTTGAAATGATGACCAGAGGACCAGTTCACACAGACGCTCATCATCTTGAAGTAAGACATCTCTGACATTGATGGCAGTTCATGTAGCCTAGTTTAAAAATGCGTTAAGGTAGTCATTAGTCTGTGACTGCTAATAGTTATGACTGTAATAGGAATTAATATCAATTGATCCACTGTCTATTAGTAGTCAAATAAACTAAACTAGATTCAATAAGGAATGGCTGGTAAATGTGTCATCACTTGGTAATTCCAGGGTGGGGAGATGTGTGTGTTTCCTTTTATAACTTCTGGTCAACACCCCAACTACCCACGCCCTCACAAACCACAGCTCCACCCTGGTGTCTGGCTGCCCTATCAAAGGCTCTTCTGTCCAGGACAACAACATCAAGCACCTCTCTGTAGACCACACCAACATCAAGCGCCCCAAAGCAGGCCACAACAACATGAAGCGCCCATGTGCATACCACAACTACATCAAGTGCCTCTGTATAGACCACAACGACATCAAGTGCCCAGGCCCAGTCCCACGGCTGTGCCAGAGAAGGCCTGGCACCCTCAGTTTAAGTTTCATGTACATATTGTTTAACTATATAAAAATGATTTGCCTCCTCGCCATTATCAACTACCACCCTTGGTCATATAATCCTGGAGCCAGGCCTGTACAGTAGACTAACACAACATCAAGCGCCCCTGCGCAGAGTCAGGACAGCACGAGTTCTGAACATCATAATACTCCATGGACTCGATTTTCATTACCTGCTAATTTTCTGACTAAATCGAATTGCCTTATTGTTCTTTTTGTGATCATGAGCACGTTTGTCACACAGTCCCTTAAGTTGTTAATTTTGTCGGTAGATAGATTTGGGAAATAGCGATTTCAAAACACTCGCTAACATATTCCATGCATTCAGTTTGAGAAGGCACTGTGCGTACATCTATGTGACATTAATTGACTTGTGACACACTGCTACTGCAGATTCAGTCTCACCATGAGCTTGGTTTATTGTCGATTTCCCGACAAATACTTCTTGCTTGATCCCGTTTCGTAGAGAAGATGTACACGCATATTCTGTACAGCAAATACGAGAGAGATATTTGACACTCCACACACACACCACTCTGAAATGGCCTAGCTATGAGCCACCAAAAAGTTCTCAGTGAAGCCTATACCATTAACGATTATCCGTTTTTTTTTTTTGTTTGTTTGTTTGTTTTTTGCAATTTGCTTTAAAACGTTTCATAGACTTGGACTAAGGCACGCCTCATGCAGCAAAAGAAACTTCAATATTTGGTCATATAGCACTTTGAATCCTAAGATAAGGTGCAGAATTGACCGAGCTATGGTCTTTTGAAAAGATGAGTTTTGGGTGCATGGAGACAAAAAAAAGAAAAAAAGAAAAAGAAAACGTGGCTGCCACGAGGCCCGCACATAATGAGCCGTTAAGTGAAGCACCTATGAACCAATTCAGGACTGGGCATAACAGGAAATGATAAGGGATTGGATGAAAACTAAAAACGCACAAACCACACCCAATGCTCATTGCGTGGAGCGGTAGTTGCGACCAAAATCAAGCCCCATGTCTCACTCTTTACTCACAACCTATACAAATGGCCCATTGTTTGGGAAGCGATGATCCTGGACCCACTGATTTAATAATGGTTGCCAGTGCTTCCAGCCACTCATTGTGTTAATATGCAGTCCGATTTTATTTTCTCACATTGTTACAGTTTTTTTTCATCAGCGATAAGACAGTCTCTCCTTATCTAAATTGGGAGCTCATAATCTGAGGTAACTGGCAGGTCAGAGGGACAATTAACAAGAACTATAAACGCACACAAATGGAATATAATAACATGCTGTAAATGTTTAATCATGTTTCATTTTGAAAGCTGCATCTACTATTATTTTTTTGTATTCATTAAAAATACCATTGAACTTTTAAGACATTACTTAAGGTTCAAGTTCAAGGCCGTCTCTATTAATTCATTTAGTATTTCTTTATGTATACTGTATACAGATATAAGAATATACAATCTCTAATATATGTAAATATACAGTTGTACACACAATAAAACTGTTTTGACCAAAGGTTATCCTGGTTGGTGGTAGGGTTGGGGGCTGGGGTGTGTTATTAGCAATGAATTATTTATGATGCCATACTGAGACCATACTGTACAGTGGATACATTTTATACATGTACTGTACCCAGGATGTACGCAAATGGTGCGTTTACATAGACTGTGGATGCCATTCATCCACCAATGGCTATGCAAGGTATCGATCCGCACATCGAGAGCAATTAGGGCTTAACTAACATAGCTGGGGGAGCCTGGGTTCGAACTGGCGACATTGGTGATTGTAGAAGAGTGCCAGGGAGGCACTTGCCCCCCGGGTGGCAAAAAAAGGTTATAGATAGAATTTGTAAATTAATTCAATTGAAACTCATGTATACAATTTCGTATTTTTCATTCCATTTATGCTTTGTAAATGAGTACTTCATTACCTGACTGACATTGACATGAAACATATAGGCCTACTGATTTGCTACAGTATGTTCTAGGACCCGATATTTATGTAGGTTTTTGCCCACAGTTTAGGAGAGATAAACTGGTAAAACGTTGATCAAAATTACGTAGTTAGGATGTTTAATTTTAATTTTTAAGCTCTCAAGAATTACAGATCTATAAGGGTTAAATATACTTAACTAAAAAGTGCTCCCCAACCACCCCCCACCCCCCACTGCTGGGAGATTGAAAAATCGCCCATGTGGCAAAGGCCTGTGAATAAACTGGATATATGTAGGACTACAGACTGTACATATCTGTCTATAGAGGTTATGCATACACCTACTGAGTGGCAAAAAATATCGTCTGAATTCAGCGGACAAAACATTCAAACATAAATGTCCTTTATGGAAGTCTACGGTAGACTTTATCCAATTGGAAATCTAATTCCACAATAGCATTATAATTTTCCATGTATGCACGAGTTATTTTTGACAAAATTGAAATTGAAATGCAATAATTCAATTTGAATTTGAATTTTCATATCATGTATGGGCATTCCATGACAATATTAAAATTTAAATGGAAAAGCTGTTTCACATTTCATTTTGAAAGACTTAAACTGATATACAGAGGACTTTATTGAAATGCAATAAGAAAAACAGCTGCCCCAGGGTATGGCATTTACATTTCAGTGTCAACAAGCTCTTTTTTGGACAATAATTAAATTACAATGTAATTTTCCATCAACTTGCAAATTAAAATGGCAATGGCATTTAACATTTCATTTGCAAAGACTTAAACTGATCTACAGAGGACATTATTGAAATGCAATAAGAAAAACAGCTGCCCCAGGGTATGGCATTTACATTTCAGTGTCAACAAGCTCTTTTTTGGACAATATGTAAATTCAAATGCATTTTCTAACAACTTGAAAGTTTAAATGACAATGGCATAAAACATTTCATTTGCAAAGTCTTCATACTGCAGCAGGTAGGACAATATGAAAATGCAAAAGGAGAAACAGCGCCCCCCAGTCTATTCTGTTTTCATTTACATATTGCAACGCAACAAAGAGGACACTTTGAAATTGAAAATGAAATCTGTCAGTTCTCTTATCAAGGCGGGCCTTTACTTATGACGTCACTTCCTCAGTCTGTACCGCAGCTCCTCAGAGAAGCCGTTGAGGGCTTAGAGCGGCAAAATTCGCACCTCACACAACAATCAGTGATAGGCTAGTGGTTAAGACATTGGTTTTGCAATGTGGCAGCCCGGGTTCGATTCCTCTCTATGGTATTAACTTTTTGGCCGGTAAACAACTGTTGCTAACTAATGTGTCCAATCACATTTTTTCAATTTGTTGTAGTTGTACTTGAATTGTACTGTAATTCTCCAAGCTTTTTTCACTTTTGTTGTAGCAGTCCAACTTGACATGTAGGCTACTGTAGGGAGTTCATATTCCATTCATTCATTCACTATTGTATGGACCTGGGGCAAAATCACCCCCCCCCCCCCCCCCTCCCCCTAGGATAATTTCTCAAAAATATGTTCTTTCTTCCTTACAACGAAATTATCCTAGGGGGGAGGGGGGGTGATTTTGCCCCAGGTCCAAAAAGTTAATACCATAGAGAGGAATCGAACCCGGGCCGCCACATTGCAAAACCAATGTCTTAACCACTAGCCTATCACTGATTGTTGTGTGAGGTGAGAATTTTGCCGCTCTAAGCCCTCAACGGCTTCTCTGAGGAGCTGCGGTACAGACTGAGGAAGTGACGTCATAAGTGAAGGCCCGCCTTGATAAGAGAACTGACAGATTTCATTTTCAATTTCAAAGTGTCCTCTTTGTTGCGTTGCAATATGTAAATGAAAACAGAATAGACTGGGGGCGCTGTTTCTCCTTTTGCATTTTCATATTGTCCTACCTGCTGCAGTATGAAGACTTTGCAAATGAAATGTTTTATGCCATTGTCATTTAAACTTTCAAGTTGTTAGAAAATGCATTTGAATTTACATATTGTCCAAAAAAGAGCTTGTTGACACTGAAATGTAAATGCCATACCCTGGGGCAGCTGTTTTTCTTATTGCATTTCAATAATGTCCTCTGTAGATCAGTTTAAGTCTTTGCAAATGAAATGTTAAATGCCATTGCCATTTTAATTTGCAAGTTGATGGAAAATTACATTGTAATTTAATTATTGTCCAAAAAAGAGCTTGTTGACACTGAAATGTAAATGCCATACCCTGGGGCAGCTGTTTTTCTTATTGCATTTCAATAAAGTCCTCTGTATATCAGTTTAAGTCTTTCAAAATGAAATGTGAAACAGCTTTTCCATTTAAATTTTAATATTGTCATGGAATGCCCATACATGATATGAAAATTCAAATTCAAATTGAATTATTGCATTTCAATTTCAATTTTGTCAAAAATAACTCGTGCATACATGGAAAATTATAATGCTATTGTGGAATTAGATTTCCAATTGGATAAAGTCTACCGTAGACTTCCATAGTCCTTTCTTAATATATTAAATGATGTTAAAACTCGTCAACATTGCAGCTGTAGGGAAAGCTTGCATTCTATGCTCTTTCTATCTTTTTTCTATCTTTTCTATCTTCATTAATGTACATCCATGGGCATAGACAAGTCACGATATACTGTATTTTCTGCACTATAAGGCACACCAGATTATAAGGTGCACCTTCAATGGATGGCCTATTTTTTGGGACTGTTTTCATATACAGTATAAGGCGCACTGGATTATAAGGCGCATAGATTAGAAGCTACTGCAGTCAACATCGGATAGAAGCTACTGCAGTCAACATCGGATAGAAGCTACTGCAGTCAAGCAATCCATACATAAGGCCCACTTGATTATAAGATGCACTGTTGCTTTTTGAGAAAATTAAAGGCTTTAAGTGTGTAAAACACGGTACTTTCTGTCAGCAAATTCTGTGCAGATGATTGTCAGAGTTTAGAAGCAAACCTTCTACCTTCTGCATTATGTGACATTCAGAACAGGCGGTACAACAATGTACCATTGATTGATTTCCAACAAATGCTTACAAAACTCAGTGTTACACCCATTCTGTCTGTGCCCTATTTAAATGCTGGTTGTACAACTAATGTTCCTGGAACTAAAGCCATGAACCCTTGGATCCTCTTACCTTGAAAGGACGCGGAGGATACACTTCAAATAATTGCCAATTATAAGTGAGATAGCGTAATACACCATGGCCTTACTGTCAACCTCATAAATGTCTGGGCTCTGATTACTGTATATTCATCATGTCTTGCATGTGGTTAAACTTTTCACCTCGTTCTTATCTTGTTTTACTACCTGTGTCCTCTGTAGGAACTATCGCTCCTGGGTGTTGTTAACGACTAGAACCCGGTGCACTCATCATCAACACCACAAACATGACATCATGGAATAGTTCTAGTTCAGTCGTTTTCAGCCATTTTGAACCCAGGGCCCACTATTTATTCAGAATTTGAGCCACTGATCACCAATTGATGACATTTTATCCCCGCAGACCCCAAAACCAAAGATTTATTTTGCTTGTGCCCACAATTCCAGGCTGGATTTTAAAGAAATCAAAACACTCAAACATACAGATCAAAATGACCATTAATCTCCGACATTCACTAGTTATGTAGACTGGGGCTAATTCAGATGGTGAATATTAACTCTTGAGAGTGTAAACATTTTTCATTATTGGACCCGCAAGGGTTCATTTGGTTTCATTTTTACACTCTCAAAGAGTTACATCTGGTTAACATACCTTCCAGAACTTAGCCTGGGGATCACCTGGAATCCTCCCACTGGCTCCCAGGTACCACTAGTGGTCCCCGGACCACCTGCAAACCCCTAGTTGAAAGATAAATTCAAGATCTGTCAATATGTCAATCTAGTTCAGTTTCAATTCAGTTATTACCATACTGCAACTATTATTTACATGGACTATCGTCACTCACTGAGGTAAAAAAAAAATACATATATGAAGGCTTGCTACCATTCTATTTTAAATGGTCATCCTGATGTGGGCTCTAGTCCAACAGTTTCTGAGTTTAGATAAAACCCAGGATGGTCAAGATTCAAGATGTTATTAAACATAAAATAATCCAATTAAAAGACCATCTGTGGCACCAGTGTTCATGTTATTAACTTCAGATAGCAGTAGTAGCAGTCACAGAACACGTGAGCCTATTCTTATCTTTTCTCAGATTTGTTGCCATAGTGCAGATCTCGCCCACAGAAAGAGTATTGTCACGATAAAAATCCTACTACTCAATTGGAAGCTTATGAAGAAGATGAGCAGATTGCACCTAAAAGAAAAGTATCATATTGGGATTAGATGGATATAAACAGACAGTATTTTAAATAGACCAAACGGCCCAGAGTTGGCGGTGTTCCCTATTGCATTGAGATGGCCCAAGATATAATGCTATAGCCTATAGAGGAAATAATGAGAAAAGGTAACAGAAGACATTATGAGGGTTGGGCCTGCATATCTCAGGCACTAATATACTGTGTAGGCTGCTGATAAGTTCATGTCACCACGTGTGTGGTTAAACTTGTCACCCCAGACTTATCTCGTTTTACTATTGTTTTCTAGGAATACAGTCATGTTGTGTTGTCATATGTGTATGCGTGCTTCTTGTCACAGACTCACAGTCTTTAATTGCCTGTCTTGTCTTGTATTTCATAGTTCTATCATGTTCCGTATCTTCCAAGATGTATCTCATGTGTAATCTGCCCTCATACAGTATATTGGTCTGACTCTATATAGTGTATATTGGTCTGAGTCCTCTATGGTTGGGCTAGTTGTGACTGTGCAACATGTCTTCTGTTTATCTGTATTACCAGCAATGTGCTGACCTCGTAACATTTGTCAACATAGCTATGCCCATTTTTAGTCCAAGGATTTCTTTGTGTGTGTGCAAAAATAATGATTGGAATGGATTCATATTTATGAAAACTCACTAGCTCCATATGTCACTTGTTATCCTTTATGGACAATGGTCAATGGTGGACCTACTGTAAAGGCCCTTTTCAAACATTTAGACAATTCCAGGCAACTTTTTCCCCCTGTTATTTAGGATGTATTGAAGCTACAAAATGACCTGAGTTTTGTTCTTTTGCAATTAGTTTGAGGTTTCTTCTGTATTTTCTATAGATTTCTGGCTATACAGGGGCTTTCCCCATGTAGGGGATTATGAGTGAGAAAAAATGATGGATTGAGTATGGATTGAACAGATTGAGTGATTTCATTTTTACACCCTCAAGAGTTAAAATATTCATCATGTGAATTAGCCCAACTTAGTCTACACAACTAGAGAATGTAAGAAAGATTAATGGTCATTTTGATCTGTATGTTTCAAGCGAGCATCTAGGCTAGATCTAGCACATTCTAGTGCATTTTGGATCTCGGCAGGTGCGCCCTGGCGCACAGGAGTGAACGGGAATATGGCAACTCTCCTACTTGAAGGCTCTGGTGTAGGACACTTTTCTTTTTTGAAGTGTTTCTATCCTTCAAGGATTGAAGGATAGAAACACTAGTTTGCCTGGCCTGGGCCTGGCAACCTGGCCTGCCCTGGACTTTTCGAGAAAAAAAAAATGTCCAGGCCACTAGGTGACGCAGGCCACCGGGAAAACTCCCTGTACTCCAGATGGCCAATCCACCCCTGTACCTGTATGTGGCTCTGGTGTTGCCATGCTGTGTTGGTTTTCATCCCTGCCTCCAGCCTGGCTGTGTTCACGGCTGCAATTTGAAACTGGCCACTGTAAAACAAAACAAAACAAAAAAAAACTGTCTATATAATCCAACACCCAACCCATGCTATCCTCTTTGTAAATGTCTCTTTTCCCTTTTTATCCGCACTGTGATTTTATCTCCATGATTTGAGTTGCTGCTTCTGACTTTACTGAAGTAAATGTCTTGTACTTATTTGAATGTTTTAATGAAATGAACGATCAGTTTTTCAGATTTGCTGAGGTTGTATTTGAATTGCACTGTAATTCTCCAAGCTGTTGTCAGTATTGTTGCAGTGTGTACTTGACTTGTACTGTAACTCTTATTGCTGTTAATAAAAACATAATTCATTCATTCACCTCGCCTCATCATACAAATTAACACACTGCCATCAACTCACCAACCCAGACAGTATTTAAACCCTGGAATGCATTCCACTCCTGGCCCACTGGCTGCTTGTTATCTGCCTGCCACTAGCCTGGCCTAACCTGAAATGATTTTCAAGTTAGGCCGTGACTTTTTAGACGGCAGATGAGCTGATCTGATTTGATCTCACCAACGTGTCATCATCCCTGGCTGGCTCCTCCCCCTACCGCCCCTCCACTGCTGTACTAGTCACATCGTTTGGAGCCACGCCCACCCCGGAAGGTTGACTCCCACTTCTAGGCCACTGTGGGTAACAAATTAGTCCAGGCTTTCCGTTTTCGTGCAACGTGGACGAAAATGAAAGCCTGCCACCAACCCTGTCTACTCATCTCAGCCGCCATGTTTGTTTCCATCGCCTCCTTCCACATTCTATATTTCACTACAGTGGACCAGGGGTGAAAGTGAAGGGGGTCCGCCCAGGTCTGGGACCCGGGAAAAGATTTCACGCAGGGTCCCGCAGGGTCTAATAAAATATTAGGTTAAATAACCTGTCACCGCACGGAGAGAAGTCTCCTCTTGTCGGTTCGCACAGCCAGAGCCACAGAGACAGGAGGTGGAGGAGGAGGTGCAGGAGGAGGAGGAGGTGGAGGAGGTGCAGGAGGAGGAGGTGCAGGAGGAGGTGCAGGAGGAGGTGGAGGAGGAGGTGCAGGAGGAGGAGGAGGAGGAGGAGGGGGAGGTGCAGGAGGAGGTGCAGGAGGAGGAGGAGGAGGTGGAGGGGTGGAGGAGGAGGAGGTGCAGGAGGAGGAGGTGCAGGAGGAGGAGGAGGAGCAGGAGGAGGAGGAGGAGGTGCAGGAGGAGGAGGAGGAGGTGGAGGAGGAGGTGGAGGAGGAGGTGCAGGAGGAGGAGGTGCAGGAGGAGGTGCAGGAGGAGGAGGAGGAGGAGGAGGTGCAGGAGGAGGTGCAGGAGGAGGAGGAGGAGGTGCAGGAGGAGGTGGAGGAGGAGGAGGTGGAGGAGGAGGAGGAGGAGGTGGAGGAGGTGCAGGAGGAGGAGGAGGAGGAGGTGGAGGAGGAGGTGCAGGAGGAGGAGGAGGTGCAGGAGGAGGTGCAGGAGGAGGAGGAGGTGCAGGAGGAGGAGGAGGTGGAGGAGGAGGAGGTGCAGGAGGAGGTGCAGGAGGAGGAGGAGGAGGTGCAGGAGGAGGTGGAGGAGGTGCAGGAGGAGGAAGGAGAGGAGGAGGAGGTGCAGGAGGAGGTGCAGGAGGAGGAGGAGGAGGTGGAGGAGGAGGTGCAGGAGGAGGAGGAGGAGGTGGAGGAGGAGGAGGAGGTGGAGGGGTGGAGGAGGAGGAGGTGCAGGAGGAGGAGGAGGTGCAGGAGGAGGAGGAGGTGGAGGTGGAGGAGGAGGTGGAGGAGGTGCAGGAGGAGGAGGTGGAGGAGGTGCAGGAGGAGGAGGAGGAGGAGGAGGTGCAGGAGGAGGAGGAGGAGGAGGTGGAGGAGGAGGTGCAGGAGGAGGAGGAGGTGCAGGAGGAGGTGCAGGAGGAGGAGGAGGTGGAGGAGGAGGAGGTGCAGGAGGAGGTGCAGGAGGAGGAGGTGCAGGAGGAGGAGGTGCAGGAGGAGGTGCAGGAGGAGGTGCAGGAGGAGGTGCAGGAGGAGGTGCAGGAGGAGGAGGAGGTGCAGGAGGAGGAGCAGGAGGAGGTGCAGGAGGAGGTGCAGGAGGAGGAGGAGGTGGAGGAGGAGGTGCAGGAGGAGGTGCAGGAGGAGGAGGTGGAGGAGGAGGTGGAGGAGGAGGAGCAGTAGGAGGAGGAGGTGCAGGAGGAGGTGCAGGAGGAGGAGGAGGTGCAGGAGGAGGTGCAGGAGGAGGAGGAGGTGCAGGAGGAGGTGCAGGAGGAGGTGCAGGAGGAGGAGGTGCAGGAGGAGGAGGTGCAGGAGGACGAGGAGGTGCAGGAGGAGGAGGTGCAGGAGGAGGTGCAGGAGGAGGTGCAGGAGGAGGTGCAGGAGGAGGAGGAGGAGGTGCAGGAGGAGGAGGAGGTGCAGGAGGAGGTGCAGGAGGAGGTGCAGGAGGAGGTGCAGGAGGAGGTGCAGGAGGTGCAGGAGGTGCAGGAGGAGGTGCAGGAGGAGGAGGTGCAGGAGGAGGAGGTGCAGGAGGAGGAGGTGCAGGAGGAGGAGGTGCAGGGAGGAGGAGGAGGAGGAGGTGCAGGAGGAGGAGGAGGTGCAGGAGGTGGAGGGAGGAGGAGGTGCAGGAGGACGTTGTTAGATCGGTAACAACGTTGTGGGAGTAGGCATAGGAACCATAAGAGTAGATAGGAACCATAGTGTCCGGGGACCACATTAAGTGACGCACCGTGCACGCATATTTACTTTGAAATTGACCGGAACTCTTAAATTTGCTCACTCGCAAAGCGGAAGTGTTAGATTTGTTCACGGAACGGAGCTTGTGTGTTGCTGCCTGAATTCTTCCTCTGCGTACGCTCTGCACAGAGATGCATGAACAGGTTAATACTGCCATCTATCGGCCGACAAGCCAGGGTAAAATCAGGTTTGCTGCAGGAATACACAAGTCACAACACAGTTTCAACATGCTACTATAGTACTGTAGCCCAGGGGTGAAAGTGAAGGGGGTCCGCCCAGGTCTGGGACCCGGGAAAAGATTTCACGCAGGGTCCCGCAGGGTCTAATAAAATATTAGGTTAAATAACCTGTCACCGCACGGAGAGAAGTCTCCTCTTGTCGGTTCGCACAGCCAGAGCCACAGAGACAGAGTATCGACAGAGTTACGCCATCTATACAGTATAGATAGAGTTATGCAAACTCCGTTCACTTCATGGGGTCAGTCCAATGGAGGCTCTTCTACATAGACTTCTGTTTAGAATAGCAACAGCAAATAGGGACAAGTCCTGAAGCTGACATAGAAAGAAATGCTGTGGACTCAGGCAACAGCCCGGCTACTGGTGTTATTCTTTCTCAAACAATTTTAGATCGTTTTCAAATGGACCATGTGTACACTCTCAGAAAAAAAGGAAACTCATTAACATGGTGAAACATATCTTGATGATGTCATCAAGATGTATTTCACCATGGTAATGTTTTTTTTCAGACCTCCATTTCTAGGAAAACACATGTACAGAATGGGGGAACTTTATCATGACCTCTAAGGTATATTAATGACAGTAAAATATTGAAAAATGAGTGGAATTCCTCTTTAAGATTCTAATTGTGTGGACTCTTGAAAATTACATAATTCAGAGACTCTTGAGAGCAGTAAAATGGTTTCATTTTAGGGCATATTATGGGGGTTGAAATAATGCTGTTTTGCAGTAGTTTGTAACAAAATAAAATCTTAAATGAAACCTATTTCTTGTGTAGCCTAATGCCTCAAATACAAAACAGTTTAATCATGCTGAAATGGAGTATAGGGAGCCTAATGCAGGTGTAAGGCAGACCTGCTGTGTTTTATATTATGTTCCAGGTTAGGTTAGGTTAGCTTACAGTGCCACAAAAAGCATTTTCCTATGCATTTTAGGGACACTGTGGAGTTTGAACCTCCAAAAAAAAATTCGGCCTGAACGCATCACACAATGCTGTTTCCTATAGACCCGGCAAGAACTTCAAACCACTTTCACCCCTGCAGTGGACCATGGCCTACTTGCGTGCAATGCTCAAATTGGCACTCTACTGAGAGCAAATGTACTTGCTTAACACATTAATGAGCGAGATTACTACATGTGTAAACCAAGCAGAAATGCCTCAGTGTACTTATGTGCATACGTGAGACTCCGTGAGTGTCTCATCACATGTATGTCACGCATGTATTATCACACTAAAATATGGAATGTAAATATGGAGTGTATGTGAGAAGCACTACCTGTGCTACCTACTACTACCCACCAAAAGTTACCAAAAGTTTCCAGCTGTTAAAGGAGCAGTCAGTGATTTGATTTGGGGATTTGGTAAAAACCTTCCCGTCCCACTAGTAGCAAGATGTGCACATGCACACACTCTACAGCGGGGGGAAGTGCAACAGGGCAACAACACATACACCAATGGCCCGCCCACTTGATCCTGACTGGAGAAAGGCCCCCTCTCATCCTGATTAGACGAAAGACTTTTCTCCGAAAGCCCAAAGGCAAAAACTAGGGTTTTTGGACGCCAGCTAGGGGCTCACTGGGGACAGAGAGGAACTCCTTATAATATGGCACCACATTCTATAGTATTGAGGATTAGCCACAAAAGAAGAAGAAAAAAAACAATATTTGAATTAAGTGAATCACTTACTATACCCTTAACATGCAGGCCGTGTGATAATGTAACACAGGGGTTTTCAACAGGTCACCAGTGGTCCCTTACTTAGAGGATTCCAGGTGGTCCCAGGGGGCCAGGGTTAGCCAGAAGTAACTCTTTAAGAGCGTAAAAATGAAATCAAATGGACCCTTGCGGGTCCATTTGGTTTCATCTTTACCCTTTCAAGTGTTAAAATATGCATCACGTGAATTATCCCAAATCTACACAACTAGAGAATGTAGAAGATTAATGGTCATTTTGATCTGTATGTTTGACTGTTTTGTTTCTGAAATCCAGCCTGGAATTGTACACAAAAGCAAAATAAATCTTTCGTTTTGGCGTCTGTTGGGGCTAAAATGACATAAAATGGTGGTCTGTGGCTCAAATTCTGAATAATTAATGGGCCCTGTATGAAAAAGGTTGAAAACCACTGATAGGCAGGGAGAAAACCATGAAAACCAGAATAAAGGGTGTACCAAACATACCATACATTTTTGTATCACGCATAGTTAATGAGATAATTAGCATAATTAACCAAATATGCAAATTCTCTCATTAATTATGCGACTTACAAAAATGTACTTTGCAGAAACGGATTCTACGGGACAAAATACATAGGGATCAACTGAGAAAAGTTTGGTAAAGCCATTTATGAATTTATTATAGATTTTTTCCAGTTATTTGCGCCCTTGTGTCAAGTAAATTGACATATGGGATAAAACAACAGGGAAAATCCTCTAACTATTCGATACTATTCTATTTAACAAACTTTTCTCAGTTGATATTTATGTATTTTTTCCTGTAGAATCCATTTCTGCAATGTACATTTTTGTATTGTGCATTATTAATGAGATAATTACCATATTTGACACAGTGGTGGAAATACTGTAAGAGAAAAACCTAACAAATATGCAAATTATCTCATTAATTATGCGACTTACAAAAATGTACTTTGCAGAAACGGATTCTACGGGACAAAATACATAAGGATCAACTGAGAAAAGTTTGGTAAAGCCTTTTATGAATTTATTATAGATTTTTTTCCAGTTATTTGCGCCCTTGTGTCTACTGTAAGAGAAAAACCTAACAAATATACAGAAACTGGTGTTCAAAATAATAGCAGTCTGTTTAAAAAACTGAATAAAGCCCAAAATCCTTATAGTGGTTTTATTTCCATGCATTGGGAACACTGCACATCATATTTTAAATCAAAACATGAAGAAAAAAGCGGGCCTATTTATCGCATACCAGGGATCATGGATCAGTTTGGATACATCAAAATACTTGAAGAGGTCATGTTGCCTTAGGCTGAAGAGGAAATGCCCTTGAAATGGGTGTTTCAGCAAGACAACGACCCCAAACACACCAGTAAGCGAGCAGCTTCTTGGTTCCAGACCAACAAAATTAAAGTCATGGAGTGGCCAGCCCAATCCCCGGACCTTAATCTGATAGAAAACTTGTGGGGTGACATTAAAAAATGCTGTTTCTGAGGCAAAACAAGAAATGCAGAGGAATTATGGAACGTTGTCAAATCTGGAATACCTGTTCACAGATGCCAGAAGTTGGTCGACTCCATGCAACACAGATGTGAAGCGGTTCTCAAAAAAAGTGGCTATACAACTAAATATTAGTTTAGTGATTCACAGGAATGCTGAATCCTGGATATTTTTCAGTTAATACAGTAAATATTTGAGTTTGTAAAGTAAAGTGCAGACACTGCTATTTTTTGAAAAGCCCAAAGTTCATTTTTCTTCATTTTCTGTAAAGTAATTAAATAATTTCTGCTTTTTTCTTCATGTTTTGATTTAAAATATGATGTGCAGTGTTCCCAATGCATGGAAATAAAACCACTATAAGGATTTTGGGCTTTATTCAGTTTTTTAAACAGACTGCTATTATTTTGAACACTACTGTATGTGGAAATGGGTGTCAGAAACTGGTGGATAGAAGCAGGAGCAATCACAGAGGGATCAAGTGTACAAGCTGTAGAAGGCTGTCACTACTTCTGTGCAATTTGACTGCATAGACAGTAATTTGAGGCATTAAGATACTGAATCCTGACAATGGAAGATGACTTGTTTGTAGCAGAATTCAGACATTCACTGGAATTGTGACTAGAATTCGAACGGCATTCGGCCAGTCTTACTCTAGCGGCACGCCATCCAGGTGGCCGTTGTACGGTACTGTACTGTACGTACAGTATGGTGTGTATATACAACGTACTATATAGTACAATATTCTACAGTAAAGTATGCTACATTACACTACAGTGCAGTCTAGTACAATACAGCAAGATACAGTACAGTAAGGCCCGATACAGTACAGTACAGTACAGTACAGTACAGTACAGTACAGTACAGTACAGCAGGGTACAGTACAGTAAGGCCTGATGCAGTGTAGTATAGTACAGTGCAGTACAGTAAGGCCTGATGCAGTGTAGTATAGTACAGTACAGTAAGGTACAGTAGGGTACAGTACAGTACAGTAAGGCATGATGTAGTGTAGTATAGTACAGTAAGGTACAGTACAGTACAGTAAGGCCAGGTGCAGTACAGTACAGTACAGTACAGTACAGTACAGTACAGTAATGCCAGGTGCAGTACAGTACAGTACAATATGGCATAGTACTGTACTGTAATACACCTTACTGTACTGTACTGCAACGTACTGTACTGTACTGCACCGTACTGTACTGTACCCTACTGTACTGTACCGCACTGTACTGTACCTTACTGTACTATACTACACTACATCAGGCCTTACTGTACTGTACTGTACCCTACTGTACCTTACTGTACTGTACTGTACTACACTGCATCAGGCCTTACTGTACTGCACTGTACTATACTACACTGCAACAGGCCTTACTGTACTGTACCCTGCTGTACCCTGCTGTACCTTACTGTACTGTACTGTACTGTACTGTACTGTACTGTACTGTACTGTACTGTACTGTACTGTACTGTACTGTACTGTACTGTACTGCATCGGGCCTTACTGTACTGTATCTTGCTGTATTGTACTAGACTGCACTGTAGTGTAATGTAGCATACTTTACTGTAGAATATTGTACTATATAGTACGTTGTATATACACACCATACTGTACGTACAGTACAGTACCGTACAACGGCCACCTGGATGGCGTGCCGCTAGAGTGAGACTGGCCGAAGGCCGTTCGAATTCTAGTCACAATTCCAGTGAATGTCTGAATTCTGCTACAAACAAGTTATCTTCCATTGTCAGTATTCAGTATCTCAATGCGCAAATTACAGTCTATGCAGTCAAATTGCACAGAAGTAGTGACGGCCTTCTACAGCTTGTACACTTGATCCCTCTGTGATTGCTCCTGCTTCTATCCACCAGTTTCTGACACCCATTTCCACATATATTTGTTACGTTTTTCTCTTACAGTATTTCCACCACTGTGTCAAATATGGTAATTATCTCATTAATTATGCACAATACAAAAATGTACATTGCAGAAATGGATTCTACAGGATAAAATACATAAATATCAACTGAGAAAAGTTTGGTAAAAAGCCTTTTATCGAATAGTTAAGAGGGTTTTCTCTGTTATTTTATCCCATATGTCAATTTACTTGACACAAGGGCGCAAATAACTGGAAAAAAATCTATAATAAATTCATAAAAGGCTTTACCAAACTTTTCTCAGTTGATCCTTATGTATTTTGTCCCGTAGAATCCGTTTCTGCAAAGTACATTTTTGTAAGTCGCATAATTAATGAGATAATTTGCATATTTGTTAGGTTTTTCTCTTACAGTATTTCCACCACTGTGTCAAATATGGTAATTATCTCATTAATTATGCACAATACAAAAATGTACATTGCAGAAATGGATTCTACAGGAAAAAATACATAAATATCAACTGAGAAAAGTTTGGTAAATAGAATAGTATCGAATAGTTAGAGGATTTTCCCTGTTATTTTAACCCATATGTCAATTTACTGGACACAAGGGCGCAAATAACTGGAAAAAATCTATAATAAATTCATAAATGGCTTTACCAAACTTTTCTCAGTTGATCCCTATGTATTTTGTCCCGTAGAATCCGTTTCTGCAAAGTACATTTTTGTAAGTCGCATAATTAATGAGATAATTTGCATATTTGATTAATTATGCTAATTATCTCATTAACTATGCGTGATACAAAAATGTATCAAGCAGAATTGGATTCTACGTGAAAAATCATGTTAGGAACAACTGAGAAAAGTTTGGTACACCCTTTATTCTGGTTTTCATGGTTTTCTCCCTGCCTATGATAAGAGATTAATGAAGTTCCACTTGCATTACCTGTGTTACGGTAGTTCCACCTTGGGACCGCGCCCCACCTCTTCCCCCTGTAGCCTACGCCTACCCGTAGACTCGGGAAGTGAACCTTCAACACACTTTAATAAATTCTACGTTTGACAAACAAATGGTAAGGATGAGTTAAATCATAAATTAGCTCCCATTTGGCGTGACACGGGCTGCATTTTACTACAGTAAAAAGTATAGGCCTAATTCACGATGTACACGAACACAACCACTGATGTTTAGCCAGCAGGGGCGAAATCCAAAAGCGACCTCGCCCGCGGGCGCCCGTTTTCAAAAGCGGGCGCCCGTTTTCACAAACGGGCGCCCTTTTCAAAAGGTTATGGTTAGGGTTAGGTTAGGTTTAGGCATAGGTTTACTGAGGTTAAGTTTAGGGTTAGAGTTAGGTTTAGGCATAGCCTAGTTTGTGAAAACGGGCGCCCGCTTTTGAAAACGGGCGCCCGTTTTTGTGAAACGGGCGCCCGTTTTTGTGAAACCGGGCGCCCGTTTTTGTTAAAGCGGGCGCCCGTTTTTGTTAAAGCGGGCGCCCGCTTTTGTTAAAGCGGGCGCCCGCTTTTGAAACCGGGCCCCCGCGGGCGAGGTCGCTTTTGGATTTCGCTGGCTCTCTGTTTAGCTGTTGTGTTTCACTGTAAACCCATATGAAGCTGCGCTGGTCGTGACAGTATCTGTTTCCGTTTGTCACCAGTGAATAAATGACTGCTGCCTATGGTGTATGAAAACTCGAGTGCTAAAATAAAATAGCTAGCTAGCTAAATAGTTATCTTATTTGCGCCCCCCTCGTTGCTGTACTAGTTGCTGTACTATGCTGTATGCTGTACTAGCATACCTGCCAGGGGCGGATCTAGGCATGGGCATGGGGGGGGGGGGGGGGGGGGGAATGCCCCCCTAAATACCCAGTCTGCCCCCCAAACACGATAGCATGCAAAACAACCCAAGATATTTCAAATGTGCTTATATTATAAAGTGCTTATATTTAAAATGATTTTAAACACTACTACTGCTAACTAACTACAGCTGTATCACCACTAAACCAACAGCATTTCATCATTGAAAACAGAAAACTCTCTGAGTCAGACCTTTAGCTTTATGCATGCTGCGTGTCTGTTGCAACTTCAACAACAATTGATGTTATTATTGATGTTTTACTTGACTAATAAAAGTCCTGTAACCGAAAATGGTTACAGGACTTTGAAAATGGTTACAGGACTTCATGGTTACATGAAGTCCTGTAACTTTGAAAATGGTTACAGGACTTCACCCATACCATTTTCTCTTGCTCCTCCAACATGTTCTCTTGCCCCCCCCCCCCCCCCCCCAAATGGGACGTTTTACATCCGCCCCTGATACCTGCACAGGAGCTGCTATAGTGTAGGCCTACTCATAGAGTTGGATAGACACACACACACAGAGGGTCTGACCGCCGCTGTGAAACGGCACGTCGTTATAATGTTTCAACATTGTGACGCTTCTCGAGTTACATTATAACTGTGTGTCGCTTCCTCATCCTCCTCCGGCAGGGATGGAGACAATGTAGCCATGTCATGTAGTGTGTGTGTGTGTGTGTGTGTGTGTGTGTGTGTGTGTGTGTGTGTGTGTGTGTGTGTGTGTGTGTGTGTGTGTGTGTGTGTGTGTGTGTGTGTGTGTGTGTGTGTGTGTGTGTGTACAGTGTTGCCAACTGCCAAAATCCAAAATGCACTAGTGGCACTTCCAAAAGGCACTAGAATGCGCTAGATGCTCGCCTGGAATGGAATATGACCATTAAATGACCATTAATCTTCTACATTCTCTAGTTGTGTAGACTTGGGCTAATTCACATGATGAATATTTTAACTCTTGAGAGCGTAAAAATGAAACCAAATGGACCCGCAAGGGTCCATTTGGTTTCATTTTTACGCTCTCAAAGAGTTACATCTGGTTAACTATGGAATGATTATAATGCCGATAATAATTCGTGTCTGTAATTGTGCTCTGTGTCTCTGCAAAATAAATCCAGTATTAATCAGTATCTGTAATTGTTTTCTGTATATCTGCAAAATAATCCGTGTCAAATTTTGCATGTGTAGAAAACAGTTTCGCAGGTATAGAAAACAATCTTGTAGTGGTGAGGTTTGTATTTGCTGCTTTGTATCACTGCAAAGTTTCACAGGTGTAGAAAACAATTTTGCAGTGTTGAAATTTGTATTTGCAGCTTTGAATCACTGCAAAATCGTTTTGCACCTCTGCAAAATAAATCTGCAACTCTGCAAAACAATCCTTGTAAGTTTTCGGTCTGCGCAACAACGACTGCGGCGACATCTGCTGTTCAAGTACAACACCACACATCTACAGTTTGAAAAAACACAATTCAAAATTGTACAGGTTTTTGGCAGTGTCTTCACTTCACCGCGGAGAGCCAATCAGCAGTTGGCTTACTCAGCAGTGCACCATTTTGATTGGTTGGCCAAAGGAAGCAGTCTCGCCAATCCCAGTCATTCATAATACATGAATATGAGATCCCATTGTTGGGAAGTACAGAGGTCTAATGGCGGCTGTTCTATAGCCCAGCACAGCTTTAGTGATCTTAAATCCCTTTATTTTAGATCGTTTTGTGTAATAGTAATGCATAAACATTGCAGAGACTTTAGACGTTTCTGTACAATGGTTTAAAACTGCACAAGGGTATGCTTAAAGTATCTTATTTAAACAGGGACAAACTCCGACTGCAGTTTCTGCCCCTCAATGTCGCCCCTCCACCCTCTGACAGCTGTGTGATTGCTGTGCTAGCACAGCATTAGCATAACTATCAGCAGTTCTGACAACAAAAGAAGAACATTCGGGGAAAACTCTGCTATTTATATACTATCGTTTTGACAGATACCATTAGTCTGTTGGCTTGTGTATAATCTAAATATCATATAAACGTGCATTAGTGACAATATATTTATAACCAGTGTTATTTTAGCAATTCTATTAAAGCTAACAAATGTAAGACTTCCGGTGCTGATCACTTCAAAATAAGACTACCCTTTATAGTATTGAAAAGCGATCCATTTGCACACTTAAACGGACATTCAGCATTCATTAGCCTTTATTATCAAATGGGTCAAAACCTGTTTTGGTCCTGTAGATTGGAGGTGTCAAGGGTGGTCCCCAAAACAACAGAAAGTGCTAATGTAATGGCCCATCACTATTTCCACTAAAACCCGTTTTACTTGCCTGGAGAGGCTGGAGGATAAAAGGTTGCTCCAAAACAACAGAACTCACTTTATAGTAATTCTATATCATTTGTCATTTATTCACGTTTTATTCACATTTCTCTTAATTGTACTACTAATTATTATTTAGATTACATTGCCTCTTATCCTTACTGTAACTCAGAGTTACACTTACACATCCATATCTGGTCCATTTGGAGGGGGGTCCCTGGCCCCCCTCCAAATGGACATAAGAAATAAGAGTAGCCTTCATAGTATTGAAAGAAGATCCATTTGCATTACAGCGTTTAAATACACCTATTATATTTCAGTGTAAAATACTTAGATAAAAACGTTATCAAGAACATAAAATGATCTAAATTGATGAATAATAGACTACTATTCAGTAGGCTTGTTGAGCTTTTTAGCCCCATTGTAAATCAGAGCTACACATCCATGAGGGCCCATTTGGCTCCCAACTATTCATTTAGAAATGATCGCTTTTCAATACTATAAAGGGTAGTCTTATTTTGAAGTGATCAGCACCGGAAGTCTTATATTTGTTAGCTTTAATAGAATTGCTAAAATAACACTGGTTATAAATATATTGTCACTAATGCACGTTTATCTGATATTTAGATTATACACAAGCCAACAGACTAATGGTATCTGTCATAACAATAGTATATAAATAGCGGAGTTTCCCCAAATGTTCTTCTTTTGTTGTCAGAACTGCTGATAGTTATGCTAATGCTGTGCTAGCACAGCAATCACACAGCTGTCAGAGGGTGGAGGGGCGACATTGAGGGGCAGAAACTGCAGTCGGAGTTTGTCCCTGTTTAAATAAGATACTTTGAGCATACCCTTGTGCAGTTTTAAACCATTGTACAGAAACGTCTAAAGTCTCTGCAATGTTTATGCATTACTATTACACAAAACGATCTAAAATAAAGGGATTTAAGATCACTAAAGCTGTGCTGGGCTATAGAACAGCCGCCATTAGACCTCTGTACTTCCCAACAATGGGATCTCATATTCATGTATTATGAATGACTGGGATTGGCAAGACTGCTTCCTTTGGCCAACCAATCAAAATGGTGCACTGCTGAGTAAGCCAACTGCTGATTGGCTCTCCGCGGTGAAGTGAAGACACTGCCAAAAACCTGTACAATTTTGAATTGTGTTTTTTCAAACTGTAGATGTGTGGTGTTGTACTTGAACAGCAGATGTCGCCGCAGTCGTTGTTGCGCAGACCGAAAACTTACAAGGATTGTTTTGCAGAGTTGCAGATTTATTTTGCAGAGGTGCAAAACGATTTTGCAGTGATTCAAAGCTGCAAATACAAATTTCAACACTGCAAAATTGTTTTCTACACCTGTGAAACTTTGCAGTGATACAAAGCAGCAAATACAAACCTCACCACTACAAGATTGTTTTCTATACCTGCAAAACTGTTTTCTACACATGCAAAATTTGACACGGATTATTTTGCAGATATACAGAAAACAATTACAGATACTGATTAATACTGGATTTATTTTGCAGAGACACAGAGCACAATTACAGACACGAATTATTATCGGCATTATAATCATTCCATAGTTAACCAGCTGTCCACTGGTTGAAAACCACTGTCATAGGAGGAGAAATGGTGAAAAATGAGGGTTTTATCTCTGGCGCCTGTCAATCAATTTCACCCCAACTCACCAGCAAAAAAGCACTAGATTTTCCGCCAGGAGTTTTTCACTAATTCTGGCGCTAGGGAGGTCTGAAAAGGCGCTAAATATAGCGACAAATGCGCCAAGTTGGCAACACTGTGCCTAATGGCGAGCGGCAGGGGGCGCCGTGTCCCCCCTATGAATAAGCAGAAACTGAGGCGTTTTGCTGGCATGCACTTGGGAAACACACACACACACACACACACACACGCACACACACGCACACACACACACACACACACACACACACACACACACACACACACACACACACACAAGACGGACCCAAAAGTTTTAGTTTTATCTATTGCACGGACCTCTTCCATGCGCCTTTTAGGAACATTATGGTAATACAAACTAGGCTTGCGAAAAGTCGTTGCAGCAACGCTCTTTGTTGATTTTCTGCGTCGGTCTCCTCCCTGCACACATCATCCATCATTCAACAGCATCAGGGACGTGCACACATAGACATCAAAGGGGTGTTGAATCCCTGCCCTGTCGACCATTGGTTAAATAAATAAATTAACGAACAAATAAATGAATGAATCACTCCCTTACATGCCAGACAGCATTCTGTTGAATCGCATTTTTCACCGAAGTCTCTTGAACTTGAACTCAGCATTTGTGACTTGAACAAATTTGTTTTGAAATCCATGCTGTAGCCTACACCGCATCATCTCCACTAGGCTATGGCTACAAAAGTGTCGAGTAGCCTAACAAAGGGGCTCCAGCTAGAAAGCCTGCAGATCTGCTACCTATTTTTCCCTTCCATTTTAATCCAAAAGTTCCCTCTTTATATTTAACTTTGGTTGCCCCTCTAACATCGCTCTTTGCACGTCCCTGCATCCATCATTCAGCAGCATCTCCGCAGCCAGGCAGGCAGGGCAGCCTCCGCCCAGTGTTGCCAACTTGATTTGTCACTATAGCCTATTTAGCTTTTTTCCAGACCCCCCTAGGGCCAAAATTAGCGGAAAAACTCCTGGCGGAAAATCTGGTGCTTTTTTTGCTTGTGAGTTGGGGCGAAATTTCGGGTCCGTTGGTTTCATTTTACGCTCTCAAGAGTTAAATCATTTTACGCTCTCAAGAGTTAAATCATAATTAAACATCTGAATCATCTAATTTTCAAGAATCTACACATTTAGAAAATGTGGATGAATTGCTATTTTGACCAACATTTTGCCAGTTATCTCTCCTAAATTAGTCCGAGAGACTAAACTCAACAACAAATGGTGGCCCCCCGTGGCTAAAATGCAGAATAAATAGTGGGCCCTGGTATGAAAATGGTTGAAAACCCACTGCTCTGGCGCATTCTAGTGCTTTGAAATTTACCATTTAGGACCAGGGGTGGGCAATTATTTTCCCAAGGGGCCACATGAGATAGGCCTACATAAAATATTGTGGAGGGCCAAGACTAAAGGCTGAACTAAAGTCTGCGTAATATTAATTTAATTTCAAGATAAAAGTAAGAGTAAGACCAACCATTTTGACACCAGGGCCCACTATTTATTCAGTATTTGAGCCACGGACCACCATTTGATGACACTTTAGCCCCACAGATCCCAAATCTCAAGATTGTTTTTGTCCACAATTCCAGGCAGGATAACAAATATGACCATTCTCTTGACATTCTCTGATTGAACTTTGGGCTAATTCAGATGATGGATATTTTAACTCTTGAGAGTGTAAAAATGAAACCAAATGGACCCGCAAGGGTCCATTTGGTTTCATTTATACACTCTCAAAGAGTTAGATCTGGTTAACCAACGTTCCATATTTAACTGGAACTCTCTCAAGGATCACTGGTGGTCCCCGGGCGCCGGGTCAGAGTCAGCCAAAGGGCCGCATTTGGCTCCCGGGCCGCATAATGCCCTGGTATGATTTAGGAAGTGCCACTGGTGCATTTTTGAATTTTGGCAGTTGGCAACACTGGCTTCCGCCTCTCTCTCTCTCTCTCTCTCTCTCTGAGGAGACTGCCCGGTGGAGAGAGGACCGCAGATAGGAGAGGAGAGAGCAGGAGAGGAGAGGCAGCCCAGGCCAGGCAGTCAGAGAGGGGCGATGGCTGCGGACGGAGGAGGAGGATGCGGGGTGGAGACGGTGGAGCAGTACCGGGCCGAGGTGGAGCGGCTCACCCAGGAACTGGCCGAGGCGAACCGGGAGAAGATCCGCGCGGCGGAATGCGGTCTGGTGGTGCTGGAGGAGAACCAGTCCCTGAAGCAGCAGTACGCAGAGCTGGAGTCCGAGCAGGACACTCTCAGGAGGGAGTTGGAACAGTTACAAGAGGTAGGCTACGGTACGGTACGGACGGTGCGGTGTTGTTGTGATTGTGATGTGAATGTGATGTGGTTCGCAGTCGTTTTGAACACCTTTTTTAACCTGGCGATGTCGTGTTTGAAATATGCACAGCTTTGCGATTGTTTGCGACTTTGCGTGATGTTGTGTGAGGAGTAGGGGGTACTGTGCTTCGAAGACATGCGGTATGGCTGTGTTGTTGTGTTCAGTTGCTACTGTTGTGGCAGTGATACTATAGTCAATAGTCATGGTCATGTATCAGAGTCTGAGCCTACAGGCTACAGGCTAAAGCTGTTGTTTTGTCACTGTCTGACACGGACACACATTTTACAATATTGATTTTTAAAGGGGAATTCCACCTATTTTCAACATTTTACTGTGTCATTGCTATACACCTTACAGATCTTGTGTGGGCATGGGGGTGAGGGGGGGGGGGGGGGGGGGTGAGGCATGGTTGAAACACAACTCAACATGGTTGAAACAACTCATGGTTGAAACACAACTTTATGACATCATCAAGTTGTGTTTCACCATGTTAATGATTCTTCTTTTAGGACCTTTTTCTTAGGGTGTAGCTACAAATGGAACCAAATGGACCCGTTAGGGTTCATTTGGTTCCATTTATACGCTCTCAGAATCAAACTCGAAAATGGGTGGATTCAACTTTAAGATATCTAATGGCAAAAAGATAGCTCCGTCTGCAAACGCACACCATGCCAATTGACACAACAACTTTTATTAATTTGGTAATAGTAGGCCTAATATTACATGATATGAATCCAAAATCCCAGTCCATAGTCTCATATCAAGTGCATCATTGTGATGTATAGTTTATGGATAATTGATTATTGGCTGTGCCTTTTCAGGATTAAATAAATATAAATAATAAAACAAGCAGCAGAACACAAACTCCAAACGTGTCGCACCACACTGTAGGTTTGTAAACCTGCTGCTTCCGATGCTTTTGTGTGACACTGCACTGTCCTATGATAAAGTAGGCCTATGCCCTGTGTCAGTGAAGCGATATTTCACTTAAAAGGAAACCTTTTGGTCATTTTATGGTGTACTCAGTCACCATAAGTCATGAAAAAATACATTTAAAATGTGGATAATGGAGATGCCCAACAGCAAATACAGTATATACACTCTGTTGAATGTACAACGTACTGTATGTGCGGATCAAAAGCGCAGCACAACAGCAACATTGCAATGGCAGTGTCCACATGCTGTCAATTTTAGCTTATTACCGTAGTACTGTATTCATGCTTTGATTTGAAGTAATATTCTCGCAACACTACCCTAGAGGTTTCCAGGGATGTGTGGAGTGTATTGTGTTGTTATGGCTGAGTTACATATTGATTCATGTTATGTAGACCTACTGTATGTTCTCCAGTAACATGGGAAGTGAATGGGCAGCTTAATGTGACACTTCACCCCCTTTTGCAACCAGATATTATTTTTATGTTGTTTGAGAGACCAAAATTGTAGTCAAGGAAGGAATAGTTCCGAGTGTCTCAGTGGAGATAGAAGATTTGCTGCTTTCTTTTGTTTTTGCGATTGCTGCTATTTTAACAGGGAGCAGGTAGCATTCGAACAAGTGGTTAAATATTAATGTTGTATCTTAATTAAATAAAACATATACAGCAATTTCTTTATTATCTTTATCATAGTCTTAATTAGATCTGCCCACAAGAGATCACGTGAGCTAATGAACATGCGCAGACTGCACGCAGCATGCCTGGATATAATTTCCTGGAATCTAATTTCTAGGATTACAGTGAATGTGAATGAAAATCGCTGTATAGGCCAGTTCAACTGCAGTCATATCATAACTATACAGATGATACATCAATCAGACATCATGATGAAATCATGTGTGTGTGTGTGTGTGTGTGTGTGTGTGTGTGTGTGTGTGTGTGTGTGTGTGTGTGTGTGTGTGTGTGTGTGTGTGTGTGTGCGCGCGCGCGTGCGTGTGTCAGTGCATGCAATGTGTGTGCTGAATAATGGATCAGATTACAGGTACTGTATATAATTCACATGGAATCAGTGCTGCATATATCCTACATTAAAAAGGACAGGCTGTCAACGACAAAAGCTTGTTTATTGGAGACTCCCTGCCTGTGTGTGTGTGTGTGTGTGTGTGTGTGTGTGTGTGTGTGTGTGTGTGTGTGTGTGTGTGTGTGTGTGTGCGCGCGCGCGCGTGTGTGTTTGCGCGCGCGTGTGTGTGTTTGTGTGACCAGACTTAAACAGTGTCATCTCTTAAAAAAGCAATTCTACCAATTAAATCCAAGATGCCCGAGAGACTCTTGAAGAACCAGATGATTGTCGTAATAATAATTACAAGCAGTGGCTGTCCACCCCAGTTGACTGTAGTGACTGACCAGTAGTCACTACAACTTAGCCACAAAATTAGGCATGTTGTTTTTGGTTTGCATTTTTGGATTGAGTCAATCTTAGTCATTTGCACGAAATGCTTATTAGTTTTAGTCACATTTTAGTCATTTGTGCGAAATGCTTATTACGTATTGTCCCGAATTTAAGCCGACCCCGGCTGTGGCTCAGGAGGTAGAGCAGGTCGGCCAATGATCAAGTGGTCGGCGGTTCGATGTCTCCTCCTGTCTACATGTCGAAGTGCCCTTGGGCAAGACACTGAACCCCACCTTGCCTCCAGTGGTTGCCACCACTGGTGTGTGAATGTGGGAAGTGGGGACGCTGGCGTTGACTGTTCGCTGCTCTACTTCCCAATGTATGAATGAATGGACCATTGTAAGCGCTTTGAGTATACACGCTGTGCATAGAAAAGCGCTATAAAAATGCAATCCATTATTAATTATTAGACAACGCCCATTTTTTAAGACTCATTTGTGGAATAAGAACCTTGAATGTCAAATAGTACAGCCCCCAAATACAATACAGCAATACGTAGTCTTATATTCAGGCCAATAGGGTAGTTTTTATCTGTTTTTAGTCAATGGAAACTCAAAGAGTTTTAGTCAGTTTTAAGTGGGTAGAGATTCAAAACTTTCACAAAAGAAAAGTAAAAAATACAACGAAATGTAATGTAAACAAATTTAATTAAGACAAAGTATGTTATATACTATACTTTAACCTGGTTGTTGTTGTTTTTTTTTCTCACAAAAGCAACACCTGTGTTGTTTTTGGCAGGCGTTTCTTATATTTAGTCACGAAATGCTTATTCATTTTAGCAACCTTTCAACCATTTCTATTCATGATAGTTTTAGTCTGGTTTTAGTCCTCCAAAAGCCTATTTTTTTTATCTCGTCAGTGTTGGTGTTCGACTTCGTTCTAACAAAAGTTGTGCTGACAACGTCATTTTAGTTATAGACAGGCTTAATGAAAACAACACTGTAACTGTACCGTACTGTACACAGTTGTTGAGATTGAGATGGACACCATTTGAGAACGCATATAGGGACATATTCAAGAAATCACGACAGCATGACGTTTCTTGTCCTGTTTGCGGGGGTAATCTGAAGCCACTTTGCATTATGCATGCATGACTGCGCCTCTGCCCCCCCCCCCCGGGTGTCTCCTTCGCATCCTTCCATTCCTCTGCTTTAAATGCTCCAGCGTTTCGCTGATTCAGATATGTTCTGCGCTGCGCTGTGCAGCAAAGCGTTCTGTTATGTGCAGGGCGAAAAGAGACAAGAAGTAACGTGTAAGTAATGACCTAGTATTGGGCATCAGAGCTATCTGATACTCGACTGGTACTTTAGAGCAGGGGTTTTCAACCTTTTTGACACCAGGGACCACCATTTATTCAGAATTTGAGCCACGGACCACCATTCGATGACATTTTAGCCCCAAAGACCTAAAACTTTTCGTTTTGTTCGCAATTCCAAGCTGGATTTGGGAAACAAAAACAGTGTGGAATTCTTAATTAAATAGTGCTAATTCAGACGAATATTCTAACTCTTGAGAGTGTGAAAATGAAACCAAATGGACCCGCAAGGGTCCATTTGGTTTCATTTTTACATTCTCAAGAGTTACATCTGGTTAGACAATTTTCCATCATTTAGCCTGGGGACCACATGGAACCCTCTCAGGGACCACTGGTGGTCCCCGGACCACCTGTTGAAAACCACTGCTTTAGAGTATATGGATTCTTTGCTGAGACGCAGAGCGTGTCTGAGTGAGACATCGTAAAAACAAAAGCACAGTCAAGGACACAGGGAGATTAGAGACGTAGGAACAACGCTAATGGATGCATGATGGCTCCTGAACAGACCTGTGAATATTTAATATTCTATAATAAAACGTCAGCTCTCAGCTGTAGGTTTCTTTACCCTTGAAATGATGAGTACTGTACAGCATTTGTTTCAGAATTGTACTTACCAAAAGTACCACCGAAATGTAATTTACTCATTCAATAGGCAAAACGTAATTATTCCACAATCATTTCAAACTATCAGAAGTTGTTCTAAAATAGCTGATCTCAGTTCTATAGTGTCTCATCGCAGCACATTCTGAGACTGCAGATCTGTCGTTTTCAAGCGCCCAATCTACAGGTCTGAAGCGGTTAGTGTGTTTTGTAATAATTGGCAAAAACGACAAAGTAAGTTGTAAGTTAGTAACTAAAATTTTCATGTAATTGTAGCGTAGTGAATTGTGAAAGTGTGAACACCGAAGAAAGTGAAAAAGTGTGGAGAAAAAAAGTACTTTAGTAATGTACTTAGTTACTTTTCAACACTGCATGTCCAAAATAGACATGGTAGGTTAAAAAGGGCCTGGATGTGTGAGTCATAGCTGGAGTGAAGCAGTGTTGCCAACTGCCAAAATCCAAAATGCACTAGTGGTACTAACAAAATGCACTAGAATGCGCCAGCAATGGTTTTCAACCATTTTTATACCAGGGCCCACTATTCATTCTGCATTTTAGCCACGGACAACCAACTACCTCGCAAAACGTTGGTCAAAATAGCAATTCTTCTAAATGTGTTGATCCTCGAAAATTAGGTATTTCAACTGTTTGAATATAATTTAACTCTTGAGAGCGTAAAATGAAACCAAATGGACCCGTAAGAGTCAACCTTGGTTGAAAAAACAAAACAAAAACAAAATTGTCTTTAATGAGAAATGTCTCAAAAATAGCTGATCTACAAGCTTCTGACACAAGGTGTATGAACTGTGTTGTGCTTGATCAGATCAACCATTTTTTTCTGTCAAAACATTGGTAGCCTAATTGGTTTCTGTAGGGTGTTCCAAACTCTGGGTCGTCATCGACCCCCCCCAAAATGTGGCATCAGTCTTGCTGTAGCTACTACTCCATAGAGGTGAACTACGGTATAAATGAGCTCTCTGGAGGCTGGTGTTGGAGGTTAAATGAGCTGTCTGGGGGGTTGTCTGTCTGCTATTTATTCCACTGTCTCTCAATAACAGTCTTCATAGGCAGAATGAAATCGAACGTGGCACCTGTCAGTAACATAACATCACCCAGTGTTGCCAACTTGGTGCATTTGTCGCTATATTTAGCTTTTTTCCAGACTCCCCTAGAGCCAAAATTAGTGAAAAACACCTGGTGTAAAATCTAGTTCTTTTTTTTTGCTGGTGAGTTGGGGCGAAATTAGTTGATAGGCGCCAGAGATAAAACCCTCATTTTTCACCATTTTCCTCCTATGATAGAGCCCTGCTTCCTCCCTAGAAAGGAACAGGAAACAGGAACAGGAAAGGAACCAATTGGACCTATATAGATCTGTAGATTGTATATTGTAAAATGAAACCAAATGGACCCGTAAGGTTCCATTTAGTTTCATTTCACGCTCTCAAGAGTTAACTTATATTTAAACATCTGAATTACCCAATTTTTGAATATACTATTTTGCCAGTTAATTAACCCACTGCTCTAGCTCGTTCTAGTGCATTTTGGAAGTGCCACTAGCGCATTTTGGATTTTGTCAGTTGGCAACACTGACATCACCACTGTTGCATCCACCCCAACCCTATGTAATTCACCTTTTTGGTTGATAGTTTGATAGTTATGTTTATTTTTTCCTTCCATCCAAGTGAATAATTAAGTCCTTGAAATTGAACTTGTCCTTGGAAAGTGTAAATATGCATCCAATGGAACGGAGTCAGAATGCACAGGGCAATTGTATGACAATGGAAATCTGTTAGTCAAAGTGTGTGTGTGTGTGTGTGTGTGTGTGTGTGTGTGTGTGTGTGTGTGTGTGTGTGTGTGTGTGTGTGTGTGTGTGTGTGTGTGTGTGTGTGTGTGTGTGTGTGTGTGTGTGGCCATTACTCAGTGGGTCAGGCTTGTTAGTGCTGTCTCCTCCACGCAGTCTTCTCAGAAGGAGGGAAAGAGGTGGTACACAGAGCTGGGAGGCTTACATAAAGTCATACAAATTGGCTAATAATGGTTTATATTGTCAGCAAGGCTTATGACAGACAGTATAGTACTGAAACAGATAGTGATCACTTCTTTTCACAGATAAAGTACATGGTTAAGCAAGGGATAAGACCCGAAACCGGTGAGTTAGGAAAAAAACTCACCGGTTCGAAGGGTGTTATCCTGCTCATTACTTGGCTTAATACTACTAATATTTGACAGAAATAGACCTGCGCAGTGACGTCACCGACCCGTTCCAGAAACGGATTCCCCATTAATTTTTCTCATAGACTTTTCGAAAATAATTCATATCAAGACGATTACGCCGCGGACAAAGACAACTACGGTTGTGACGAATCATGATGGCACACACAAACTTTTGTGACAATCAAATGATTTCTAAGATGAAAAACGAAACAAAAAGTCTTGTATCAGCCCATTTGCAAATTATATATTATACGACGATGTTGTGTTTGTTGTCATGATTTGTCACGACCCGAGTTGGCAGTTTGGCTGCGGCGCAATTAACCATTTTCGAAAGGTCTATGAGGAAAATGAATGAGGAATCCACTAGTGGACCAGGGTTGGTGACGTCACTGTGCAGGTCTATAGTTCATATAATCTGCATCTGCAGTTGTGTAGTGTATGTTCGTCTGTGTAAGGAGGTCTGTTGTTGAGCGGGAGTGGTCCATTGTTGTGACATACTGTATGTGAGCACTCATGTGACCAGAACGCTGGCTTCTGATTGATTGGAGCATTCAAGCCATATGTAATAATGCAACATAAAGGTTTGGTGTAAAAGTGCATTATTGGCTTTTATATTATGCACAATAGCAACAGCATTAGTTAACATTAGTTGTCAATGTGACTTTTCCATGTAGATCTCTATAGTGTCCCCTGTGACAGGTACTGTCACTCCAATGAGCGACCTGAATTACCGTAGCATAGCTGTCAATGATGGGTTAACTGTCAATGATAGGTTAACCGGCAGGTCACTGACAGAGTGTTTATTGGAACAGGAAGATTACTGACAGAACAGTTGTAGGAACAGATTTAGAAATCTGTCCGTTTGTCAACCGTGACAAAAGCGGACCACATCAAAGTCTGTTTATAGTAGGGCTCGGTAAAAAAATGATATGGCAATATATCGCAATTCTTAATGATATCAATATTGAATCACCAGGTTCAAAATCGATTTTTTGGGGGTATTTATGTAGGCCTATTTATTAATTTATTCATGTCAGAAAGACTGGCTGATGTTATCAGGCTGCATTGATGTGTAGGATTCAACGTTTTGTTATTTATATTGTTTTGACATCATCAAGTTGTGTTTGTGTTGTGTTTGTTAATGATTTTTCTTTTATAGGACCCTTTTTTCTGAGGGTGTACAAATGGAACCAAATTTGGTTCTATTTGTACGCTCTCTTGAAAATGGGAGGAATTCCCCTTTAAAATGTTCTAGTATAATAAAAGCACATTCATTTGTGCGGAAAAAATGTGATATATCGATATATCACATCGAATCGCAGCATAATTAAGAATCGCAATATAAATCGATTCAGGACCCTAAATATCAATATTGTATCGTATCGTGACGTAAGTGAATCGTCGAAGTTTATAGTGACAATTTGGAGATGACACAAACGAGATAAAGATAACAGCTACCGCATCGCTGCATAGTTTCTGGTTAGAAGACTTGTCTAATGCCCAATGTATAATTTATCGATCTCACAGTCAGTGTATATTTGAAGCTAGCTAGCATCCTGATGCAACGCATCGTTAACTTGAGCTTGTTAATGAATTCTTTAGTTCAGGAGAAACAGCTATACTAAAAAAGGCTATTCTAAAATGCCACTGGGCAATGATAAGCAATCTATATAAACCATTTTGAACCCTAGTATTCTTGAATAACACCAAACAGTTGATACTATTAAAATGACACTTAGGGTATTATTCTGTTTATGCCGCAAATTATGTCTATAATAAAAATAGCACATTATACTACAGGGACTGGTCCGTTGTGAAGCTGAGGGAAGGCACACAACGCTGAGGCGGGGAGGTGATGGATGATGATGCCGGGGCGTTTCTTTTCTGCAGGGATGTTTCACTGTACCGGGGCTCTGTCAATCCACTAATAACATAAATCATATACGGTATCATACATGTGCTTGGTCATCATGGTTCTGCCTTGGGAATGGTGACTACCGTATTCACAGTTTCACACCCTCTCCATCATAGAGAATTACAGTATATGGTTCCCACTTCAAACAGTACATATGAACCCATAGCACTAGGATTCCAACAGTACATATGAACCCATAGCACTAGGATTCCAACAGTACATATGAACCCATAGCACTAGGATTCCAACAGTACATATGAACCCATAGCACTAGGATTCAAACAATACATATGAACACATAGCACTAGGATTCAAACAGTACATATGAACACATAGCACTAGGATTCAAACAGTACATATGAACCCATAGCACTAGGATTCCAACAGTACATATGAACCCATAGCACTAGGATTCCAACAGTACATATGAACCCATAGCACTAGGATTCCAACAGTACATATGAACCCATAGCACTAGCACTTTCAAACAGTACATACAGTAACAGTGGTGAGCACTTGAGATTGTCACTGTTACCATCTGACTGCTCCTGGGGCACCAGGGTGGTACACTTCCCTGCCGTGGTAACAGTTTTCAGGCTTCATTTGCAGTTCACTTGCAGTTGCAGTAGCAGCCTAGGTACAATGTAGTTTAGATAGCATATTAAGTAGGCTAGCAGTTACCTACCGGTATATAGGATGTCAAATGTATTACCATGTTTTAGTGTTTAAACTGGAAAGTATCTCTCTAAATAATTCTAGGAATGTGTGTCTTTCTGTCTGTCTGTTACCTGCGCAAATGCACTGTGCAATGACGCTCACCCACACATGCCACGGCGCACGGACAGCCTCGATGAACCTCGCGTAGCACAGCCCTGTCATCCAGCACCAATGTGCGCTACTTACAAACACCTAACATTATACAAATCATTTTAATTTAATAGATCTGCATGAAAAGCTCATCACCGCGCAGATCACGTCACACGGACACACATTTATTTGTGGTCACAGTTTGTTGTGCAACACGGGATCACCTCCCCTTGCGTTCTCTGTCCTCGCTGCTCCGCCTGACACAACGGCGTGATGGTATACGCGCTACTGCGGTCAGCTACAAGGCTACGAGGCTACGACTTATTTCTACTACCACTGAAATCTACACGTTTGGATATTCATTACGCGCGGCGGCCATGGCATCCACTACTCTCCAAACTTTTACACGGAAAACTTAGGGGACCACACAGTACAGTGCTTAGCCGTTTAGCCATCGCCTAGCTTGACACAGCTGTGACTTAATCATGCCTTCCACACCGGGCAGCGAACCCCGTCTCCAGCGTACGCGCTACTACGGTCACCTACGAGGCTACCACTTATTTCTTCTACCACTGAAAATCTACGTCTGGATATTCATTACGTATGGCGGCCACGGCATCCAATTCTCTCTAAACTTTTACACAGAAAAGTTAGGGGAGTAAGGGGACCACAGTACAGTGCTTAGCCATAGCCTAGCGTCTTAGCTCACATTAATTGTATTGCTTTTTATTGAACGGGAGCGCTCGAGACATAGCTTTGACGCAATCATGCCACGGGCCAACCCCGTCTCCAGCGTAGGGTTCCTCAGTGCGTGCACCAAACACAACAGTGTGGATAAACGAACGAGGAGCACCAAATGCCCCAAAAATACACCAGTATAAATGAAACACAACGGGCACTCCAGTGCATTTAGGGCACAGTTCTGAAGTTCCAAACACGCCCCAAATAGCCTGTCTACAAGCTCACATCAACGGTTGCTTGAGCCACGCGTTTCCCCAGCCAGAGCTAACACACACACACACACACACACACACACACACACACACACACACACACACACACACACACACACACACACACACACACACACACACACACACAATCTGCCCTAGCCTTTCATCTGTGCGACTAAAAAATATATATTAGGGAGTACCCTACCAGGCTGTGTGACTGAGCACAGGCTATTTTATATGTAGGTATGTAGGCCTATAGGTCTATAACATTACTTTTGTGCCCAAGTTCAACCCAACTTTCCAACATCAACAATTCCTTCCCAATCAATGTGATCTACACATCATTTCCAGATCAGATATTTCACAACGGGTATAGGACTAGTATTAGAAATTCCGCTTTGATTGTAAATTCGACTAATCTGTATGCAGGGTTCGACAATATAATTGGCCCGCTGGCCCCCCGATGGTTTCAAAACCCCTTCGGACCACCAAATGGCGTCACTCACTGGCCCGGTGGGCCAGTAGAGAAATACCTCTTAAAAATAAATTAATAATAAATACAATTTTAATTCACAATATATATAGGGAGCAGTGTTTCCCCCAGCGCTTTCTTATCAAGGCTTTGCTACGTTTGATGAACCTGTAGATCAGTTATATTTCGCATGCGACGCTGCCTCGGCTCGCTAACACTGTTCCGCGCTGCCAGTCTACTCTACACTCTACAGGTACGTGCACACACACAGATTAAAAAGGGGCCTGTAGCCCCAGCTCTTTCGCATGTCTAAAACACAGAAGTGCCCTCATACGGGAGGTTGCCCCTGCCCCCTTATGTACCACGCTGTCTACACGGACCACAAGCGACCGGCTGCCACATTCGCCCGGCCCATAGTAACTCTCCACCACACCGCAACACGCTCGATCTTCCCCTAAGTGTTGCGACGTTCGCCACCAACATGGAATATAACGATATAATCCACCATGATTATAACAGCGCTGACTCTCGCATAGACACGAGTGAGACAACGAATCGACAACGAATCGCCAATCCCTCATGCAGCCTCGCATTTCCTCAGTGGTAACTGCAGCGCAGCTACTCACGGAAAACAAAACAAAACAAAAAAAAAAAAATAGCGTCGATTATCTGCTGTGCTTGCAATGTATGTGTCATTTACATACTGTGCATTTCGTGCCTCGCTAAAAGCTCCCAGACTGACAGACTGTCCAGCTCATTATAGGATACTAATGAGATGGGCTTGCTTTGTAAATGCGCACCACTCGCAGCCAACGCATAGTGGTAACTTGTGTCTTTTCTGTTAGTGCTGCGGACAGGCTAACTAGCCAGAGACTACCGACAAACCTCGCTTGTGTGTGTGTGTGTGTGTTGTGTGTGTGTGTGTGGTGTGTGTGTGTGTGTGTGTGTGTGTGTGTGTGTGTGTGTTGTGTGTGTGTGTGTGTGTGTGTGTGTGTGTGTCGGGTGTTGTTAGAAGGGTGACCAGATCTGGGACAGTCCCAGGGTGACCAGGTGTCCCTCTTTGCATGGGACAGTCATTTCAAAAACTTTTCAGTCATCCCACAAATTGAGACCCTGTCCCACATTGTGACTGAGACATTCGAAAGTGGTCTTTTTTTTTGCAAACTATGGGGATCGATTACCTGGGCCAGTGGTTACAGTTGTGGGGCCAGTGATTCTTAAAAGCCACTGGCCCGAAGGGCCAGTGGCAAATTTCCCTTATTGTCTATCCTGTGTATGTACAGTACAGTATATGTATTGCATTTTTCAATCACTGTGAATTGAAAGAGCACCTGCTAAATGCCTAAATTGTAGTGGTAAATTGGTAAAAAAAAAAAAAAATAATAATAAAGAAAGAAAAATAGATAATCAATAAGCTGGCAACATTTGCCATTATGACCAACAAATCCAACAAATAGGCTTATGTGAAATGTTGTTTATTTAGCACGCCCCTTAGTGTGAGACAGCAAAGCAGTGTGGTGAACGTCCACAGTCCAGATATGCTCATAAATATATATACATCTTCTTGACTACCACCTCCTTCCTGTGCTCCTGGCTCTTATGTCAGCAGGAGACTTGAATCCATTAGCTTTAAGCCCCAAGGTGGGAGGAGAGCTGGGGGTGGAAAGATATTATTGTCTCTTTCCATCCCCCGGACCCCCCTGAACCCACACTCTCTCCAGAGATGGGGAGACATGAGCGGAAATAATAAGCTCTGCATTGTCAAAGTCTCACCACTGTGCAGTGTGCACACATCTATGTTGCACTGGACCAATCAATATCACTATTATTTTTGAAGCTTTGCCCCATATACTGTACAGTTATATAGTGAAAATGCTGCATGCGTGTGTGTGTGTGTGTGTGTGTGTGTGTGTGTGTGTGTGTGTGTGTGTGTGTGTGGTGTGTGTGTGTGTGTGGTTGTGTGTGTGTGTGTGTGTGTGTGTGTGTGTGTGCGCGCATGTGTACACACACATTACCATACAGATAGGACCTGCCTGACCTCTGTTTTTTTTTCGAAGAGAGTCGGGTATGTGACTGTGGAAATGACCGTGTGTGTGTGTGTGTGTGTGTGTGTGTGTGTTGTGGTGTGTGTGTGTTGTGTGTGTGTGTGTGTGTGTGTGTGTGTGTTGTGTGTGTGTGTGTGTGTGGAGGGTGGGGGTAAAATGTGTGGTTTGGGTGTGGTCCTTGGTGGTCCCTACTAGGCTAAATGATGGAAAGTTGGTTAACCGGATGTAACTCTTTTGAAAGTGTAAAATGAAGCATGTTTACGCTCTCAAGAGTTAAAATATTCATGATGTGAATTAGCCCAAGTCTACACAACTAGAGAATGTAGAAGATTAATGGTCATTTTGAACTGTATATTTGACTGTTTTGTTTCCCAAATCCAGCCTGGAATTGTGGACAAAAGCAAAAGAAAATCTTTAGTTTTGGGGTCCGTGGGGCTAAAATGTCCTGAAATGGTGGTCCGTGGTTGAATAAATAGTGGGCCCTGGTGTCAAAAAAAGGTTGAAAACCCCTGTATCTAGAATAAAAGTGGAGCTGGCAATGGAAAGGCAATGATGCGGGTGGCGGGTGCAGGGCAAGGCCTTAATTTAGACCTGCTTGTTTTTGTGACTCCTCCCTTTCCATTTCATTCCTGGGAATTGTTTTTTTCCATTTCCCACTTTATGCCGCCGGCTGTACCTCACACATAATATGAAGCTGTAGAGCTGGGGTGGATCTATGGGCAAGGGGGGGCAATGCCCCCTAAATGCCCAGACTGCCCCACCAAACATGATGGCATGCAAAACAACCCAAGATATTTCAAATTAAAGTGCTTATATTTAAAATGATTTGAAAACACTACTACTGCTACTAACTAACTACAGTTATGTCACCACTAAACCAACAGCATTTCATCATTGAAAACAGAAAACTCTCTGAGTCAGACCTTTAGCTTTATGCATGCTGCATGTCTGTTGCAACTTCAACAAACAACTGATGTTATTATTGAAGCTTTACTTGCCTAATAAAAGTCCTGTAACTGAAAATGGTATGGGTGCGGCTTCATCACACCTTTATCTCCTGCCCCCCCCCCCCCCCCCCCCCCCCCCCCCCCCCCCCCCCCAATTGGGAAATATTACATCCGCCCCTGGTGTAGAGACAGAGACAGGTGCAGAGAGAGACTCCCGCCCTTCCAGTGTGGCGGTGGATCACATTTTTCCGGAAAGATTTTTTTTCCCCCCTTCTGTCTTTTATTTTTTGCTGCAGTGAAATAGTTGTGTCTGGCCTGCCGTCCGCTCCTGCAGCCTCCTGTATTGATTAGTGGTTCTGCTTCAGCTGTGTTTGCTACAAACTCTGAAGAGACAGCAAAAAGATGCTCTGTCCTCTCGGCAACGCAGCGGCTGCATGCACGCTGATTCCCTCTGCTGTATTTGTCACTCTTTGAACATGCATTTATTTAATATCAATCATGATTGTCCATAGATAATCTTTGATTAATCGCAATTTAGTCACATATCTTTTATCTAAATCTGCTCTCTGAATAAATAGTGGGCCCTGGTATCAAAAAAGGTTGAAAACCCTACCCATTGGGTAACACTTTTACCATTGTGCTACACTCATTCACAAACTGAAGAGTGCTCGACAGCAACATTATGCGAGATGTTTGCCATGTGTAGTTTGTGTTTGCTACGCCTGAAAGGCAAACACCAAAGCCAATGTATCAATGCCCAAATGACTCTTCAATGTGGATCAATCAACTAAAATGTCACGGTGGTGACAGCCCTGTTGACACATCACACATCATCATCATCATCATCATCAGCTATGATTGAGCATGCAGTCAGCAGCTGTGTGGCGGATGGTTGTTTCAAAACCAAGATAACGACCATTTAACATGCGGTCAGATGTTTATTCTAATATGATCATTCAATCCATTGTGTTCATGGTTTGGATCAGTGGAACTAATTATAGATAGAGCAATCAGTCTATCATATCATAGCTTTGATGTAAATTGCTCTCAGGAACAGCTCGTTTGATTTTGGCCTCTTAATGATGTCATCAATACACCGTGCTGTGCATAATTCCTCCGCTCCTTCAGTCTTTAGTTCCAAATTTGCATATCCACTTTGCATTTCGAAGTGTACAAATGGAACCAAATGAACCCTAACAGGTCAATTTGGTTTCATTTGTACCCTCTCAGAAAAAAAAGCGTCTAAAAAAATCCATTAACATGATGAAATGCATCTTGATGATATCATCAAGATGTATTTCACTATGTTAATGATTTTCTTTAGACCTCCATTTCTAGGAAACACAGAAAGGGGGAACTTTTTTTTATCATGTCCACACAACACAAGGTATATTAATGACATAGTAAAATGTTGAAAATGTGTGGGGTATTCCCCTTTAATTAAAAGTGTAGTTGTTTTGCCAGCTGAATTGGGCCAGGCTCAGCGGTGGGCCCGGCCCTCGGGTTGGGAATCGCTGCACATCATCTCTAGACAGATTGTGTGGATATAGACTTCCAGCCGTCTCTGTTGTTTACATGGCAGAGCGGAGTCAGGCTGGGCAGCAGAGAGGAGAGATGCTGTCTGGAATCAGGGATGCCAGAGGCCTTCGCATTCAGTAATGACCTTGCGAGGAGGAGATAGCGTGCCTTTGATCTCATGCATACATGGATGAACACGCGTCGCACACACACACACACACACACACACACATGCACGCACGCGCATCAGGGCGGACGTAACATGTCCCGTTTCGGGGGGGGGGGGGGGGGGGGGGCAAGAGAACATGTTGGAGGGGCAGGAGAAAAATGGTATGGGGGCGGCTTCATCGCCCGGCGCTCCCATACCATTTTCAGTTACAGGACTTTTATTAGAAAAGTAAAGCATCAATAATAACATCAGTTGTTGTTGAAGTTGCAACAGACACGCAGCATGCATAAAGCTAAAGGTCTGACTCAGAGAGTTTTCTGTTTTCAATGATGAAATGCTGTTGGTTTAGCGGTGAGACAGCTGTAGTTTAGTTAGTAGCAGTAGTAGTGTTTCAAATCATTTTAAATATAAGCACTTTAATTTGAAATATCTTGGGTTCTTTTGCATGGCATTGTGTTTGGGGGGGCAGACTGGGTATTTAGGGGGGCATTGCCCCCCCATGCCCATGCCTAGATCCGCCCCTGACGCGCATAAGCGTGCACTTCCATGTACTATTGTTACAAGGGCTCATACTGACTGACACAGAATCGGGTCAATGTGTCTCGCTGTCAGGTCCTTCCCATTGGATGTACATGAAGAGATGGGTATTAAATGAACCCATTTTAAATGAAGTCTGTGTCCTCCGGTCCGGTGCAAATTCCACCACAGATGTCAAAGAATCAATATCACTGCAAGCAGTGATATTTGGGTGGGACGTGTAATGTCTATCAGCCTGTGCAACAACATCTGACCATATGAGATACACAAAGATCATAGCAATACAGTCAATACAGTATTGAACTGTAACGATATTCAACATCTTTGATACCAGGGCCCACTATTTATTCAGCATTTGAGCCACAGACCACCAATTGATGCCATTTTTACCCCACAGACCTAAAACAAATGGTTTCTTTTGGTTTTGACCACAATTCCAAGCTGGCAAACATACAATACCATTCTTCTACCTTTTCTAATTACCGTATTTTCCGGACTATAAGGCGCACTTAAAAGCCTTTAATTTTCTCAAAAATCCACAGTGCGCCTTATAATCCAGTGCGCCTTATATATGGATTGTTTGACTGCAGGTGCTTCTATTCTGTGTTAACTGTAGTAGCTTCTATTCTCTGCGCCTTATAATCCAGTGCGCCTTATATATGAAAACACTTTTAAAAGGTGCGCCTTATAATCCGGTGCGCCTTATAATCCGGTGCGCCTTATAGTGCGGAAAATACGATACTGTATGTAGACTTCTTAATTAAGTGGTGCTAATTTACTTTAATATTTTAACTCTTGAGAGCGTAAACATGAAACCAAATGGACCCTTGCGGGTCCATTTGGTTTCACGCTCTCAAGAGTTACATCTGATCAACCGCCCTTTCACCTGGATATTCAACTTAGCTGGGGACCACCTGGAACCCTCTCAAGGACCACTGGTGGTCCCCGGACCACGCACTGGTTGAAAACCAATGCGTTATGCCATACAATAGAGAAATAAGAAAACGAGATGATACTTTTCAAGTTCATGTTCACAGTCTTCACACACATTCGTGGTGGAGGATTTTCTTATTTATTTAAGCAGTAGAAAACACACCGCACCAAGCTGCTTGCTCATCAGGGTCTGGTTAGGGGAGAGGTGTGCAGTGCCTTGCTCAAGGATTGGAATAGGAACCTTCCATTCCCCAAGTGGCTGCTCTAGCAGGAAAGACCATAGATTCATAGATTATTCATTTTAAAAAAACCCTGAGCTGTGGTTAGCGAAAGGGTCTTTCTGTGTGGAGTTTGCATGCTCTCTCCGTGTCCCCTATAGGGTAGATACCCTCACAAAAAACATGCAGTAATCCTGGACTCTAGACTGCCTCTCCCTGGCCAGCCGGGGCGCCTGATGGAGGGGAACAGGAACTGGTTGAAATAACGTGTTCCTTCCACACGCTACGTCCAACCAGGGAAACTCTCCCCTGTCAGGTGAAAAGAAGGCAGCTTGGACTCCTCATACATTGAAGGAAGCATCAGCCCAGTCTGCTGCCTCCCCAGGTTGATGGAGGGTGTGTGGAGCCCAGGATCACGTTAGGAATTGGCACTGGGTGAAAAATAGGTTACAAAATCATGAGATAAAAAAAGAAGAAAGAAATAGCTTACACGTGTGCATGCATACAAACAAACACAGGCACGACCTGCAGTCAATTTTCCTGGGAAAACAGCTGATCTACATGCTCCACAACAACGAGTGACATTCTGGGCTTGTAGATCACAGCCCTGGGTGGCATCATGTCAACTAGAGTTTAAGTGTTTAGAGGAAAGATTGTACACTGACCTGCTTGGACTCCTTTCAGCAGAGCTATCGCCAGTTCTTTCCACTGTGTCGACAAATGTTTTTGTCTAAAGACTTTTCCTATTTAACCAAGTGGAACGGCAGATTACATCTTGTGTCTGCCCAGCGGAGCAACAGAACGGTGTCTGGCAGTAAGGGAGGGAGGGAGGGAGGGAGGGAGGGATGGATGGATGGATGGATGGATGGATGGATGGATGGATGGATGGATGGATGGATGGATGGATGGATGGATGGATGGATGTTCGTTCATCACAGCAGCCTGGAAACCTCCTGGCATAGATTCAAATCCTGTCAGGAGTTCTGTAGTTAGTGGGAAGCAAAGGTTTATTTTAGTTGTACTGTAGTTACTGAAGGGGCTTGGCTTGAGCTGGCAGTGGAGCGATGGGGTTCATGGGGTTCATAGGATATAGTATTATCAGCTTGTCTATAAAAGGACTGTACTGTAGGGATGTCACAGTACTGTGGGGCCACAAAACCGGTACTTTGCTTGCCCACCGAATGTACCGAAAAATAAAAAAAAGATCCCATTCATTCAATATTGCACGTTCTAACTAGATGTAACTCTTTGAGAGCGTAAACATGAAACCAAATGGGCCCTTGCGGGTCCATTTGTTCCAAATGCAAATGACCCTAACAGGTTCATTTGGTTACATTTGTACGCTCTCAGAAAAAAGAAGCAATCCATTACATCCATACACATCTTGATGATGTCATCAAGATGTTTCACCATGTTAGTGGTTTTCTTCAGACCTCCATTTCTTGGGAACACAGAATGGGGGAAACGTTTTTATCATGTCCACCCAACACCTCGAAGGTACATCAATGACATAGTAAAATATTGAAAATCTGTGGGATTCCCCTTTAAGCGATGCTTATCTTATTAGTCATGGATCCTTTTAAGGAAGGGTCTGGGGGGTGTGAAGGTCTTTCATGGCATTGTAGCCTCAGGCCAGTCTGTCCATTAAAACCTGCAGTATAGGTCTGGACCACACAGCAGTCTTTATCTGCACTGACCCACTGCACTGCTAAAGAAGAGACACATTTAATCTCTCTCTCTCTCTCTCTCTTCCCCTGCCTACCTCCCTGTGTGTGTGTGTGTGTGTGTGTGTGTGTGTGTGTGTGTGTGTGTGTGTGTGTCGTGTGTGTGTGTGTGTGTTGTGTGCGTGTGCGTGTGCGTGTGCGTGTGCGTGTGCGCGTGTGCGTGTGTGTGTGTGTGTGTGTGTGGTTGTGTCACATCACTATGAGCTAGAGTTGACACAGAATACCAATCAGCCCCAAACTCTGCCTGCAAACACTTTCTCACTTCGTCATCCCCCCCCCTCACTCTCTCTCTCTCTCTCCCTCTCCCTCCTTCTCTCTTTCCCTCTCTCTCTCCCTCCCTCCTTCTCTCTCTCCTTCTCTCTTTCCCTCTCTCTCTCCCTCCCTCCTTCTCTCTCTCCTTCTTTCTTTCCCTCTCTCTCCTCTCTCTCTGCCTCCTTCCTCTCATTCTATTTTTAGTGCATGGTTTTCTCCATTCTTTTTTTTTCTTCTTACCCCTCTATCCTTCTACGGCCCAACCTGCACCGTCAGAGATTACAGGCCAGCTATAACCACTTCAGTCTGCTTCTTTTGGGTTGCCCTGCACCTATAATTACATGTACAAAATAGAAATGTCAGTGCCATGGCATTTTTGTACATCGTGGTAGTACACTACTCTTACTTAAGTAAGCAGACTGGATTTGTACAAACCAAAAAAAGGAAGATAAAATAAAGCAAACGTCTTCTACCAATGATTGACATAGGCCTGGATGTAACATTTCCCAATTGGGGAGGGGGGTGCAATGGTATGGGGGAGGCTTCATCGCACCCATACCATTTTCGGTGACAGGACTTTTAATAGGCAGTAAGCATCAATAATAACATCAGTTGAAGTTCCAACAGACACGCAGCATGCATAAAGCTAAAGGTCTGACTCAGAGAGTTTTCTGTTTTCAATGATGAAATGCTGTTGGTTTAGTGGTACGACAATTGTAGTTAGTTAGTGGCAGTAGTGTTTCAAATCATTTAAAATATACTATAAGCACTTTAAGTTTAAATATCTTTGAAATTTGGGTTGTTTTGCATGGCATCATGTTTGGTGGGACAGTCTGGGCATTTAGGGGGCATTGCCCCCCCCCCCCCCCCCCCCACCCCCCCAGGGCTAGATCCGGCCCTGGATTGAGTATTCTCTTCTCTGAGATCCACACCATGCAGGTACTGTAATGGGTGTGTGTGCTGCAGCTACACACTGCAGTGGTTTTGGGAGGGTGGGGGGGGGGGGGTGTGTTACTGTACCTACAGTACAGTACCACAACGCCCCCACACACACACACACACACACACACACACACACACACACACACACACACACACACACACACACACACACACACACACACACACACACACACACACACACACACAGCTGCCAAAAACTGCCCCTAATGTTAAACAAACTGCCCTGGGAAAAGGTCCAAATCAGCTTGATCAATCCCTGCCCACAGAACTCAATGTCTGTGTGCTAAATGATGCAGACAGACTGACAGATGTACGACATTATGCAGACATACAGTACAGAGTTTTCAGGGTCTCTTGTCTTGTAGGAAATGGTGCTGTTTTATGCATGCAAGAGTATGGATGCACTAGTGTGTGTGTGTGTGTGTGTGTGTGTGTGTGTGTGTGGTGTGTGTGTGTGTGTGTGTGTGTGTGTGTGTGTGTGTGTGTGTGTGTGTGTGCGCGCGCGCGCGTGCGTGTGCGCACACGTGCACATGCACACACAACTAGGTCTACTTTGATTAAGTATCTAGGACGCAGTGTCTCTTAGGGAGGCTTATTGGACCACAGCACACCTGTGGTTCATTAACAGGGAGCTGACAGACAGACAGATATGTGGGCTGCCAGGCAGGCTGGCAGACAGGCAGAAAGACAGGTAGACAGGCAGACAGACAGGCAGTCAGAGAACATCGTGAATGGAAATGCCGCGTGTTGTTGACACAGCTCACATCATACATTCATAATAATGCACAGTATTGCTGAATGGCTGTTAGTCTGCAGCAGGGGCGGATTGGCTCATATTTTTCCTCCTATTTCTCCTACAGAATCATATATGTTCTATCCAGGTTCCTGGATGGCTTTTGATTCTCGGCTTGAAATAATTGATATATTAATATTAATTGAGGAAATCTCTGTGGGATAAATTAATCTGCACTGTAGTGTAGAGTAGTAGGATTGTGAGTACCGGTAGTGTGAGTAGTCTTTCTACATTAAGGACCGTTCAGTAATCTGCTCTTTCACATCAAGCCCTTTGGTTTTTATAGTGAATGGCAAAAGATAACACAAGAATGAATGGGTAGTTCCTTGTCTTTGTGCGTTGTCGCCTGCTATGTGTGTGTGTGTGTGTGTGTGTGTGTGTGTGTGTGTGTGTGTGTGTGTGTGTGTGTGTGTGTGTGTGTGTGTGTGTGTGTGTGTGTGTGTGTGTGTGTGTGATCTTGTGCTGCAGGGCACATCAACACTCAGAGGTCAAGGGGTTCAGTGTATGACACACTTACTGCTGGACACTGATCTTCACTTTGCTGACTGGTATTTTCCATCCAGGCTCTTTCCCTACATATTGGCAAATCACAAAACCATTTAGTGTAGGTTTAAAGTCCTTCTTGTCCTCTCTTCAAGCACGTTACATTCACCCATTCATTCACGCATAATGAATGGGCCTTATTTATTGTGTGTGTGTGTGTGTGTGTGTGTGTGTGTGTGTGTGTGTGTGTGTGTGTGTGTGTGTGTGTGTGTGTGTGTGTGTGTGTGTGTGTGTGTGTGTGTGTGTGTAGGATGTTCAAATCCTGTGCCATGTACAAGCTTTGTATGTGACTTTTTGGAGGGTCAGCCTGCACTTCACACAGTACCTATCATGTACAGTAGCATGCTACTACAGTACATGTTGCACTTGAATAGAAAAAAGATGCATTTGATTGAGCTTGATTCAATCAAATCTTTTTTTTTCATAACGGTTGCGACCATTGGTGAAAAAGTCGCCGCCATTTCACTACCCGTCGTGACGAGTCTTACGACGTCTTGCCAACAGTTGCGACGTACCTCACTGTCGCAAATTGATATCTTTGTATCTCCAAGTCATAAGTCTGCAAGCAAGTACTGTACATGCAATACATGTACTGTACTAGTAACACACACACACACACACACACACACACACACACACACACACACACACCACACACACACACACACACACACACACACACACACACACACACACACACTGTTCATAAAACATTCATATCACAGCGCCTGTGAGTTTATGTAGGTAATAATTCATGGGTGAGGAGAAGCACTTTGAGCCAACTAGGTGGATTAAAGTAAGAGGTTTAAGTGGTGCAGTGAGGCATGCTGGTCACTCAGCACTGTATACACATCATAAACACTAAGCATCCAGTTTGTCTCCAGAACTCCACTGGATGCGATTGCACCTTTTTGAAAACTTACTTACAAAACATGCATTTAAACTTAAGCCATTTCAAAATAACTGATCTGCATGCTTACAACTTCAGGGTTCCTGCAGGTATCAGCATCTCTCATTTAAATTGTTTTTCATGCCCATTTTCTTGCTACTTTAAACATATTTAATGCCAATGTCCAAATGTAGACACGTTCACAGTCGCACACAAATTGTACACATTTGACAACGCCACTTTTTATTTGAAAATCCAAATTCAACGGTTAGATGGAATTCATCTAACCGTTGAAATTCAATGCAATTCAAGTCATCTCTGTTTTTCTTTTTGTCTGTAATATCTTGCTACTATAATAGGAGAGCGTCTCGCCCGTTTATCCGTTCGCCTTTGTGACGCTTCTCCTACCAAACTACAATGTTTGCACACATCTCACTATGCACAACACCTCCAGCACCTATGTCTACACAGCATAGGCTATATTACATCCATGTAACTATCATATTTTTTGTACAGTCATCGTTTTTATGAAAATCAATCAAATATTAACAACAACGACCCAACTACTGTGACGTCAAAATCGTCACCGTTTCGGACCACACATCCACTAACATGGGCCAGAAACAACAACAACTACCCAACTACTGTGACGTCACCGCACCAGCCACATAACATGAGCGAGCCAGTCGATGCGACAATGCTAAGAGAGAATGCTAATATCCCGACATGACTCTCTGGAACTAACAACATGCCATGCAGAAAACGGTCGTCACTTTCTATTTACTGGACCTCCGAAGCCAGGCGTCTCAAGCGCCATGCTCATAGCGCCTGACAATCCAGCATTAACGCAGCGCTTTTCGCTCCTTTGTCTCCTATTCAGGTTGCATGAATGAACAGCACCCGGGCGCTCAGTTTCTGCCCCCCCAATGTCGCAACTCTGATTCCACATGCCCCTTGCCCAGAGTCTTACAATACACACCGACTTGCGTACACACAGAGTTGCGCCAACTCCAGCCCATGTAGGCGACAACCCCAACCCTGCTTCACCGCGTTCATTTCTAAACACTACGGTCACTGTTACGGTCGCTCCGGCTCTACTCAACGCATCGCCCCAGCTACTTTGGTAACTTCCCCACTTTCAATACACTTATCCCCAGTGTTGTAGTGGTGCTTTTAGAAGTGGGGGGACGCCTCTGAAAGGGGAACTCCCCCCATTTTTTTTCTGAGTGTACAAATGTGAACCAAATGGACCCTAGCGGGTCCATTTGGTTCCATTTGCACACTCTCAGAATAAAGGAAACTCATTAACATGGCGAAACACATCTTGATGATGTCATCAAGATGTATTTCACCATGCTAATGATTTTTTTCATTCCCAAAAATATTTTAGATCTGAGATCCCCCACTACACCCCTGCTTATCCCATTCGAACACACATCCACACACAGCCTGAGAATACGCTCCGTGAACCCGTTGTTGGCGGTCCCGGTTCTGACGACGTGTAAACATTAAAGGGCAATTCCACCCATTTTTTTATGACTGTACAAATGCAAACAATTTTGCAAAAAATGCAAAGAAAATTGCTGCCATTGATTGGGGCTCCACTGGTGGGGACAATATATGAATCGAACGGCATAATAATAATAGGAATACTACTACTAATACTATTACCACTAATCATAATAGGCTATAATCTCCCAACCAGCGGTGATACTTTGGAACAAAATGGCCCCTTACGGTGCTGTAACTGTGCACAAAAAGGAATCTACTTGGATCCGTTGTCGCCAATCTGCAATTTCACTAACACGTCTCCAGGGCCATAAGGGTCCATTTTCTTCCTTTTGTTAGTTGTAGGGCCCACGGGCGTAGACACGTGTGTCAGGGTCTGGCGCCCCTCAGACAGTGTCAGCCCTAAACCACTCCCACATTCCCCTCCACTCTGCCAGCACCACCTGTCTCTAACTACCTGATCATCTCACCTGTGAACACTCAGCTAATTTTCCACTCCCTATATAACTGGACTCATTTCACTAACACTCTGTCAGGTTATACATCGTCATTGTTTGTTCCTGGAGTCTCCATGTTTCGGACCCTGTAACCCTACTTTCAGCATTCTACATCGTAAGCTTTGAACTGTTGTTCTTCTGTCTGTATGGATGTAGTTTTGATGTTGTTCTACTATTAAATTCTTAATATCTCTCCTCTGTCTACTGTGGCTCTGCATTTGGGTTCAATCTAAACCTTATCCGTGACAACGTGGCGAAAGGGGGTACAATTGTAGGGGGGCCCAAAGTCAGGGGGGCCCACTAAAAGTTTGCATTAATAAGGTTTTATTTGTATTGATTATATTATGAAAAATATTTGATCTCAAAGTGCACCAGATTGAAGCATTTTAAAGGAGAATTCCACCCATTTTCAACATTCTAATATGTCATTAGTATACCCTAGACTAGAGGTACTGGGTGGACATGATAAAAACGTTTCCCCACATTCTGTGTTTCCTGGAAATGAAGGTCTGAAGAAAAAACACAAAAACATGATGAAACACATCTTGATGGCATCATCAAGATCTATGCCATCATGTTAATGGATTTCTAGACACTTCTTTTTTTCTGAGAGCGTACAAATGGAACCAAATGAACCCCTTAGGGTTCATTTCGTTGCATTTGTACACTCTCAGAAAAAATGTTGAAAATGGGTGAAATTCCCCTTGACGCCGCCGGGAAAGGGTGCTGTGCAAACAGTTGCTACTATGTATCATTCTTTGTTATGGTTTATTATGCACAGACCTTTGACTATATAGATATTACCACTGTCCTCCTCCACATTCCATTTTTTCCCATTACTGCTACATTACCAACCTCCCTGTTCATGTTCATTATCACTTGGACAATTTCATGTTATCCACTACTACTACAATTCCTCTTATGTCCAAAGATTAACTGGCCTATGACAAAATGCAGTGTTGCAAAGTGTACAAAAACCCTACTACTCACGATTTTCTAAATTGAACTGAGCGCACGTTACCTGTTGCCACAGCGGCGCGGACTCTAGGCGTGAGGCCCGCGCAGCGGGCCTCATGTCTAGTATATATATTTTTTAAAAGGGCATCTATGACAAGAATCAAGAGTATTATGCATCATGTCCCAGGAATCAAGGTAGATTGCGCCTAATATGTTTTGGTGTGGAATTCTCCTTTAACCATTACCGTCTCTGATTGCGCTACTTCGGATCAAAATTAGATCCAATTACAGATTACATTTTTTTTAATGCCCATGAACATCGTAATTCATGCCTTTTCATGCCTTCATTTTCGCAAAATCCATTTAATGACTTTTCATGCTTTTTCAATGACCCGTGTGAACCCTGAACTTGTAGCGGAGCGAGCTTGTAGATCTGCTATTTTTGGTATACATTTTTGATATTTTGAAAACTTGTGAGATGGCACGTTCTGTATATTGCATACTTAAAACATTGGTCCTTTTAAGTATATTTTGATGCCTGTACCATTTACTTTTTCTTTCAGAATCGTAGTACTGTATATACATGCTTTTAAAACAAAGTAAGTAGCATTCAGGAATAGATGTTTTTAAGGCGTCTATAGAGCTCCATTTTCGTCACCGCTAAACCCCTTATCCCTTAACTTCTTTGCCTTTTTAAACTATTAAAAAAGAACGTTTTTCAATAGTTTAAATGGCCAGTCTACAAGCTATTCATCACATGAAGTAGCCAAAATCTACTAGACTACTAGACTACAACTAGACATCTAGGTTTTGCCCCTAGTGTCTATCTATGGACATTGAGTGATACTTTTACAGAAGTGATAGCAAGCAGCTGGACAGCAGGGCTGAGAGGATGATCATGCATTTGCATGTCTATAGTAGAACCTCATCCATCCATTCATTCATCAGGGCCTGACACTAAGACTTGCCCGCTTGCCCGGGGCAAGTAAAGAAAATGGTGGGGCAAGTGAAGACTGCTACCTGGTTGCCCGATCGGGCAAGTATGCTGCAACTTATTGCGCTTTTGTCCACAATTCCAGGCTGGATTTGGGACACAAAACAGGCAAATTAACATACAGATAAAAATGACCATTAATCTTCCACATTCTCTAGTTGTGTACTGTAGACCTGGGCTAATTAAGATGATGAATTTTAACTATTGAGAGCGTAAAAATGAAACCAAATGGACCCGCAAGGGTCCATTTGGTTTCATTTTTACGTTCTCAAGAGTTACATCTGGTTAACCAACTTAGCTGGGGACCACCTGGAACCCTCTCAGGGACCGCTTGTTGAAAACCCCTGGTTTAAAGCACCCAAGTAGGAAGTAAACTTAAATGCAAAATTTACAATATATTTTTGGGGGGCAAGTGACCATGACCTGAGGGCAAGTAGAACCTGACTTGCACTTGCCCCATGGGCAAGTGCCTCAGAGACCTTCGTGTCAACCCCTGATTCATATAGTAGTACATCTACAATACAGCTAGTAGAGTCTAGTCTATGAAGTCTAGTCTAGACGTCATGAATCAAGTAGGAGGACAATGGTAAACCATGCCTAATTGGGGTCAGATCCCCGACTGTCTAGCGTTCCAGACCGCGCACTGACCACTGATGTTTTGACCCATATTTGAGCAGTTGAGACGAATAACAGTCTACATCCACACCAATTATCTATAATGTATAAATGATGGATAAGGGGGGTCAGGACATCTAGGGCTTTTCAGGGAGGGGTCAGATTAAAATATAGATTTAGAACATCTGTCAAATGTTCATATAGTGTGTTTGTTTATTCAGGAGGCAGTGTTGAGCAGTAACTAGTCGTAATGTATTACTGTAATATTATTTGCCCAGTAATAAGTAAAGTAAGGTATTACTCTGGCCAAAACAGTAGCAAGTAACTAGTTAACCGTGTAAAAAATATTTGGTTTTAGTTTTGTTGTGTGTTGGCTTGGAGTCATTTCATTTGAAAGGTTGACAGAGATTGCTGCTTTATTTCATCACGTTTCTGGCTTATTAGTGGCTCTTCTTAATATTATTATTGAAAACAATAGGATCCACCCACCTTGTTTTTTCTGTTTATTAAAGAGCCAGAGATACACAAAAGACCTTATTGAACACACACTAAACGCAAAATCCATTATCCTTTTTTTTTTTTTTTTACTATTTTGAAAAACATTTTGAAATAGTTCATCTATTGGTGCGTTGAGCTTGTAGACTGGCCAGTTTAACTATTAAAAAATGTTTTTTTAATAGTTTAAAAAGGTAAGAAAGTTAAGGGATAAGGGGCTTAGCGGTAACGAAAATCTATGCCATAGTCTATAGCAGTGATGATACTGTGTGTGTGTGTGTGTGTGTGTGTGTGTGTGTGTGTGTGTGTGTGTGTGTGTGTGTGTGTGTGTGGTGTGTGTGTGTGTGTGTGTGTGTGTGTGTGTGTGTGCATTATTGGGAGATAGCAACCCCCTGGCTGTCCTCATGCATGTCCCCTCTGGCAACCCTCCCAGGGGAACAGTTCCTCCTTGTCCCAAGGACTCACTATACTACCTGAAGGCAGCAGGGGCGGATTGGCCATCTGGAGTACAGGGAGTTTTCCCGGTGGCCTACGCCACCTAGTGGCCTGGACAAGATCCAAAATGCACTAGTGGCACTTCCAAAATACACTAGAATGTGCTAGATGCTGGAACATACAGATCAAAATGACCATTAATCTTCTACATTCTCTAGTTGTGTAGACTAGGTTGGGCAAATTCACATGATGAATATTTTAACTCTAGAGGGTGTAAAAATGAAACTAAATGGACCCGGTCCATTTGGTTTCATTTTTACGCTCTCAAAGAGTTACATCTGGTTAACCAGCTGCCCCCCCAGGGTGGCCTGGCAAAGGCAAAATTGTCCCGGTGGGAAAATATGTGCCAATCCGCCCCTGGAAGGCAGCATTCCTGTCCCTCTCTGCTGGCTCAGAGATAAAGGATTAAAAAATACTACTTATTCCAAAGCATTTTCCGCTCATTCTGTTATGGTGTTTGTGGGGCTGGCAGGGTACAGTACCACCCCACCAGGTGCAGGACAGGATGACAGTGTCCTCACACAGCCTCAGGGACGTGCACACATTAGGCAGCAAAGGGGGCTTCTTCAAAACAACTGCCCCTTTTCCAGACCATGAATGCATCATCTACTGAATGCTGAAAGAAATGCGAATGCGAAATGCGAATGCCACTTTCCTTTCCATGCCAGCATTTAGGAGAGTTGCTCAAATACTGTAAGTCAGGGGAGCCCACACTTTTTTGACTTGAGCGCTACTTTCAAAATGACCGGCTCAACAAGATCTACACATCAAAAATGTGTTTATTCCATTACTGAAAATCCATTTCAAGGCCCCTAGAAAGTTTGAGCTTTGAAATAGCGGTGATGGTGTTACTTACTGTTATACAATGTTTAAAGGTAGGGGAAGTGATTTCACTTTTGTCAGATATCACCCAAAAAAAAAAAAAATCTGTTAAAATGCTCTATTATAAGGTGTGGAAACCACATATGGAGTTTCCCCCTCCCCCACGTTAGCAGAGGAGCTAATAAAAGTTCCCCAGGTTGCCACCAATTCTCCTCCAATCAGGAGCGAGCAGCAGGTTCACATAGTGTAGCTACTGTTGGGGGCCCCTAGTGCACCAGGCTGGTACTACACCATGAATTTCAAATCACTTCCCCTACCTTTAAGAATAATGGACTTAAAATGAAAAAATAGAGGGGGAGAATAGGAAGGGGTTTCCTAAATATGCTACTACTGACGTTTGAAAACAAAGTATTTGGGGTCTGAGTTGAGAGATTGTGATGTTGAGGTTAGTCTCTTGCAGCCAAAACCAAGAACTTTCACACTTTTGTCCACAATTGGGAAAGAGAACTGGCAAAATGTTGGTCAAAATAACAATTATTCTCCATTTTCTATTTGCATGGACTCTTGACAGTGTAACTCTTGAGAGTGTAAAACGAAACCAAATGGACCCATAAGGGTCCATTTGGTTTCGTTTTAACACTCTGTGGTCTGTGTGATCTACTGGTAGATCACGATCTACCTTTTGGGCACCCCTGCTGTAAGTCCTCATGAACTTGAATGCAGCACTTGAACAAGTTTGACATACTTGTTTAGAAATCCATATCATTTAGGGGTGTAATGATATAGTAACTGTATCGAAATATCCTGTTTAATTTAAAAAAAGGGGCCATCTTGCAGGATTTCAGCCCCTGCCCCCCCTAACACTCTCTGCACATCCCTGGGCAGCCTCACAATACACAGGTGTATTCAGTATGCAGTCTCTGCAATAACTATGACATTGCTGTCAGGCAGAAACCTCTTATCTTTGTCATACTACAGCAGTGTGTTTTAACCATTTTGATACCAGGGAATTTGAGCCATCGACCGCCATTTGAGATTGAGATTTTTTACCCCACAAACCCCAAAAAATATTTCTTTCAGGTTTTGTCCACAATTCCAGGCTGGATTTTGCAAACAAAACAGGCAAACATGCAGATCAAAATGACCATTAATCTTCTACATTCTTTAGTTGTGTAGCCTTGGGCTAATTTCAGGTGATGATTATTTGAACTCTTGGGAGTGTAAACATGAAACCAAGGATCCATTTATATAGCACTTGCAGTGCACTATATATGTGTTTTTATTTAAATATTTTGGAAAGATTAGCTTTCCACCCCACAGTGATACTTTATTTATGTCTCCCCAGAATGGTTCTCGACGGATACCGAGGGGGTCCCCATGTAGCAAAAATGGGTGTGCAGTGCTGGCTGTTATTTATTGTGACTCACACAGTCCCAATACATTTTGCGAGTGGCTGTCTTTTGTGATCATCTAAGGCAGGGGTTTTCAACAGGTGATCCGGGGACCACCAGTGGTCCTTGAGGGTGTTCCAGGTGGTCCCCAGTTAAGTTGGTTAACCAGATGTAACTCTTGAGAATGTGAAAATGAAACCAAATGGACCCTTGTGGGTCCATTTGGTTTTATTTTTACACTCTCAAGAGTTAAAATATTCATCATCCGAAGTAGCCGAAATCTACACAACTAGACATCTAGGTTTTGCCTGCTATGTTTCCGAAATCCAGCCTGGAATTGTAGATAAAAAAGGAGAAATCTTTGGGTTTTTTGGGGTCTGTGAGGCTAAAATGTCATCACATGGTGGTCCGTGGCTCAAATTCTGAATAAATAGTGGGCCCTGGCATGAAAAAGGTTGAAAACCACTGATCTATGGTCTCATAACATATGTTTGGCTGAAGTTTAGGTTTAGTCTCTCTCTCTCTCTCTCTCTCTCTCTCTCTCTCTCTCTCTCTCTCTCTCTCTCTCTCTCTCTCTCTCTCTCTCTCTCTCTCTCTCTCTCTCTCTCTCTCTCTCTCTCTCTCTCGTCCTGAACTCGTCCTCGTCTCCATGGTTTCTTGCTGGTACTCCCTTATGTCTCTCTCCGTGGTTCTGAACTCCCTCCATAGTTACCATGGTAACCATCTGGACAGCGTTGACTTGTTTCTCTGCAGGATGCAACCTGTTATTCAAACTGTGCATCAACTATCCCAACATGGAGATCTGGCTGTGGACCAGTGGACCACCAACAGTACTGTTACATGAGTGTGCTCATGTAACAGTACCTTCACTACCACCACCTTTCAATGACAAATATAAATATTACACTTTACTCAATTTCTCATAATCAAATGACTTTATACTGGTATATACAGAATACATTTTCAGATTAGAATACTATACTCAGGATACATAATAAAGTCACACAAATGAATACAAATACACATTTGGAATTGGACAATAATATCAAAGCTAACGAATTATTGAATGATGAACATTTGGCTATTTTTAAAAGCAAGTTGAACTATTCCAAAATGTGTTTCAAAATAGCAAAAAAAAAGGCAAAGAAGTGACGGAAATGGAGCCCTCAATGCCTTATACTTTGTTGGTGTTCCTGTTTTATTCATGTCTTAAATCACTGCTTGTCTCTTTTCTGCCTGCCTGTGTGTGTGTGTGTGTGTGTGTGTGTGTGTGTGTGTGTGTGTGTGTGTGTGTGTGTGTGTGTGTGTGTGTGTGTGTGTGTGTGTGTGCGTGTGCGTGTGTGCGTGTGTGCGTGTGCGTGTGTGCGTGTGCGTGTGTGTGTGTGTGCGCGTGTGTGTGTGTGCGTGTGTGTGTGCATGTGCTTGTGTGTCCATGGGCACGTGTGAATGTGACTGTGTGCATGTCTGAAACTCAGAACCCCTCATTAGTGTGTGTTAGTAGGTCTGGTGGTCTTCCATGCCCTCAGGGTTGAATATCAACAGCAGAGGGGTGTATTGTCTGTATGACTGTATAGAACAGACGGCCTCCACACGCCCCAGGCATGAATGTGCAATATGTGCTTCTGTTCATGGACACAACCTGCCACTGTCACTGAAGTCTCATTATTAATGTCATCCTGAGGAATATGGCATTGAAGTTTAATCCGCATTTCAAAGCAGCTGACATAATTTTGATGTGGTTATAATTATCCACTTGTATAGTTGTCATGTCTGAGCACATGATTCATACGTACTGTACGTTCAACATACAGCCAATTCATCCATAGCAGCAAAACATGCAGACACAAGTCATTTTGACCCGTGACCCGACTCGTTCATGTCATGAAAGGTGTTCTGTGATAAGGTTTACTAATTACTATTGTTATTATTATCTAAATGGTAAATGGTGCATTTATATAGCGCCTTCATCCAAGGCGCTTTATATAGCTTGTGCATCACATTCACCCATTCATGGAAGTGGAAACCATGCAAGGTACCTACTAGCACATCAGGCGCAATTATCAGTGCCCAACCTTTTTCGACCCAAGATCTACTTTTCAGCAGCCAACCCCTCCGGGATCTACCAGTCCAATATCAACATTTCAAACCACACGCATCGTTGCCAGCCTGCAGTAACTTCACAACAACACAACACTACTTTGTTTTACCACTTTACTTTATGCCCATATAAGCATAAAGTACAACAGACTTGTCATAAGTAGGCCTACAACAGTACAACATAAGTACAACAGACTTGCTCAAACACTGCCATTGCAAATGCAATCATAATAAGAACAGTCCAGAATAGTCCATTATAAGTTGCAGAACAGTCCATTATACGTTGCAGAACAATACTGTTGGCATAATTCACAGACAGCAGACAACAATCCTCAAAATGAGACACACACGCACACGCACACGCACACACACACACACACACACACACACACACACACACACACACACACACACACACACACACACACACGAAAATCGCTGTTTTTTTCTCTTCCACCCCATTTTTTTCCTTTCCCCCCACATCTCCCGAGATCTACTTGTGATCAGGCCGAGATCTACCGGTAGATCCCGATCTACTGGTTGGGCTCCCCTGTACTAGCACATCAGGCGCAATTAGGGGTTCAGTGTCTTGCTCGACACTAACTCGAACTGGCAACCTTGCGGTTACCATCCGGTGACTCTACCCCTGAGCCACTGCCGCCCCATTGAATCTAGACTTATTACAGGCATTCATCTTTTCCTCTTCTAGAAGATAATACTTAACTGTATTATCTCACATATGCCAAACTCAAGTCCCATGGGCCAAATCAGGCCTGCAAATGAATTGTCTTCGGCCGGCAGGATGATATTTAATTACTATTAGAACTAGTCCTGTGGTATGTTGCACACACCATGAATGGAACTAATTGCTTTACTTCCTCAACTCAATTGATTCACGTTGTACTTTCTCATTCTACTCTGAAAGCGGTGCTTGAGGATAATAGAACAGGAAACTTGAGCTTCTAATGCGAACAGGTTTGAAGCCATGCAGTTTCATCTTTGCATTTATCTTGTTATGAAGAGACATTAATGATTTTTGAAGGAAAATGACCTTTGCTGTTTTCCTGGGACGTCCCCATAAACCGGTGGCCTGTGTGTTGAAACACAGTCCGGTGGATACGGATCTCTGCTTGTACCGATTGTGACACTGATGAAACTTCAGTTTAATGGAAGCGTTGAACATCTGTCTTCTATATGAAAGCCATTGTCCCTCTTCTTACAAAAATGAATGAAAAATGACAGAACAGTCAGTGGTCCTACAGTGGGTCACAGGGCCCCACAATGTAGAGGTAGATGGTGCTGCTGGGGGGCCTCGGGGGTCCCCCCGACACACTGGCAAGCTGCTTTTGAAACAACAATGAATGGTCATTCACTGGCTCACAATGTGTCCAGAATTAATCACTGCAAATGCACCCTGTACCTCCCAAGAGAGAGAGGAGTGTGTCTGGCCATCCACGCATGTATGCACACTGCCAACATGTGTGACGGGCTGTGTGTGTGTGTGTGTGTGTGTGCGTGTGCGTGTGCGTGTGCGTGTGCGTGCGTGCGTGCGTGCGTGCGTGTGTGTGTGTGGTGATAAACGGTAGTGTGTTTCAATAGATTAGATTAGCAGATCCCATCCGACATTGATTTCATTGAACCACGTGGCGAAGGGATGGTGCAGATTTCTAGATGGTGAAATGATTCACTCATATAGTCAAGATTCAATTTCAAAACGAGCAAAAGTCAGCAGATCTATTACTACAGTTTTAAATTCATGAAAAAACAAAGAAAAAAGTTTAAGTATGGAGACATAGAGGTTTGAGCCTCTGCATCGATGATAAACAGGATGTCACAGGGGTCATCATCATCATGGTTGGCTCTGCCGTGCGTGTGTTTGTGTGTGTGTGCGCGCGCATGCGTGTGTGTGTGCGTGTGCGTGCGTGTGCGTATGTGTGTGTGTGTGTGAGACTCGTGTCGATGGTGCTGCTGTGTGTGATTTCCTCAATCAAGTCCGTCTCCTTTGTCATGATCAGTCAGCTCTGTAGCGGCGTGAAAACCTGTGTCAGGAGAATGGGAACAGCGTTCCTATCGACCACACACACACACATAGAGCTGGAATATCACCTTACATTGACACACCGTGTTGGTTTAACTCTCTGACAGGGTAAGGTTAACTGTGTGGATGTTGCAGTGCAGAGCATCCAGGGGTGGATCTAGGCATGGGTATGGGGGGGAGAAATGCCCCCCTCCCTAAATGCCCAGTAGTCTGCCCCACCAAACATGATGGCTTGCAAAACAACCCAAGATATTTCAAATTAAATTGTTATTTTTAAAATGATTTGAAACACTACTACCGCTACTAACTAACTACAGCTGTGTCACCGCTAATCCAACAGCGTTTCATCATTGAAAACAGAAAACTCTCTGAGTCAGACCTTTAGCTTTATGCATGCTGCGTGTCTGTTGGAACTTCAACAACAACCGATGGTATTATGGATGCTTAATTGCCTAATGAAAGTCCTGTAATGGAGAATGGTATGGGTGTGCGCCACGGGCGATGAAGCCTCACCCATACCATTTTCTCCTGCCCCCTCCCCCAATTGGCAAGTGTTACATCCGCCCCTGCCAGGCAGGCAGGCTGCCTGCCATCTCTGCTACTGTACAGCATGTGACTGTGTGGGTGGTGGTTATAACTGTATCATCAGCAGCGGCGCTAGGGATGCTCATGGATGATAAAAGCGTGCTAGCATGTTTATGAACCATGAGCAGGGGTTGACACTAAGGTCTCCGAGACAGTCAGGTTCTACTTAGCCCCCAAAAATATATTGTAAACTTTGCATTTAAGTTTACTTCCTACATGGGTGCTTTAGACCAGGGGTTTTCAACAAGTGGTCCCTGGACCCTGAGAGGGTTCCAGGTGGTCCCCAGTTAATTTGGTTAACCAGATGTAACTCTTGAGAACGTAAAAATGAAACCAAATGGACCCTTGCGGGTCCATTTGGTTTCATTTTTACACTCTCAAGAGTTAAAATTCATCATCTTAATTAGCCCAAGTCTATACAACTATAGAGAATGTAGAAGATTAGGTCATTTTGATGTGTATGTTAATTTGCCTGTTTTGTTTCTCAAATCCAGCCTGGAATTGTGGATAGCTAGAAAGCAGGGAAAGACACAGAGGTCTTGCCCGATCGGGCAACCAGGTAGCAGCCTTCACTTGCCCCACCATTTTTTACTTGCCCTGGGCAAGCGGGCAAGTGTTAGTGTCAAGCCCTGCATGAGGTATGAACATGTGAAATATGAAAATATGAAAATGTTTATTACGCATACATGTCATATGATCTAATTGCATTGGATCATGATAAATGTCTTTTTGAACCAAAATTATGCAGAACAGAATATGACAAATAACTACCAAGTAAGACATGAAATTAAAAAGAAACTAATGACACCGATCGGATCCTCAATCTCACAATGCGCCTCACTGTCAAATAAAAAAAAAACAAATCAGCACAGTATAGGTAGCACAGTGGTTAGTGCTGTCGCCTCACAGCTAGAAGGTCCTGGGTTCCATTCCCGCTAGGGATGCCTCTGTGGGTTCTTGTGGTGTGTCTCCTGCTCTGTGTCATCAGTGCCCATACCCGAGGTGGGGGGTTGGTGAAAGGACCTTTCTGTGTGGAGTTTGCATGTTCTCCCCGTGTCCCCTATAAGGTAGATACCCTCACAAAAACATGCAGTAATCCTGGGCTCTAGACTGCCTCCCCCTGGCCAGCCAGGGCGCCTGATGGAAACTGGTATGGAATAACGTGTTCCTTCCACCCACTCCATACAACCAGGGAACCCCCCCCCCCCCCCCCCCCGTCAGGTGAAAAGAATGCAGCTTGGACTCCTCATGCATTGAAGGAAGCATGAGGGTGTGTAGAGCCCAGGATCTCATTAGTAATTGGCACTGGGTGAAAAATGGGTTCCAAAATCATGGGATAACATTAAAAAAAAAAAAAAAAGTTGCTAAGTGAACACACAATTATGGTCCAAAACGCGTAGCAGTGACCTGTGTTTGTCTCTGTTCTCTGTGTGCAGGCTTTCTTCCAGGCCTACTCCAACCATAGTAGTGACCTGTGTTTGTCTCTGTTCTCTGTGTGCAGGCCTTCTTTCAGGCCTACTCCAACCATAGCAGTGACCTGTGTTTGTTTCTGTTCTCTGTGTGCAGGCTTTCGGCCAGGCCTACTCCAACCATAGCAGTGACCTGTGTTTGTCTCTATTCTCTGTGTGCAGGCTTTCGGCCAGGCCTACTCCAACCAGCGTAAGGTAGCTGAGGACGGGGAGAGCAACGAGGAGACCCTGCTGAGGGAGTCTGCCTCCAAGGAGGCCTTCTACATGGGCCGTCTGCTGGAGCTGCAGTCTGAGGTGAAGGTCAGCCGCTCCGTGGCCTCCAACACGCAGGCGGAGAACGACAGGCTCAACGCCGTGCTGCAGGAGCTACGAGAGGTGAGCCTGCATGGGCACTTTATTATAATAATAATATCTCAAAGTTATATAGCGCTTATTTGAGTACCCAAAGACGGTTTACATGGGCTTACGCAGATAATTAAAAAAAACGTTTATTCGAAAAAGAACAATAAAAGCAATAAAACAATGAAGACAGAGAATACGGCTTAATTTGGGGGTAGAGGGGTAGAGTCACTGGATGGTAACCACCAGGTTGCCGGTTCGATCCCGGGCCCCCCCAGTTAGTGTCAAAGTGTCCTTGAGCAAGACACTGAACCCTTAATTGCTCCTGGTGTGCTTGTAGGTGCCTTGCATGGTTTCCATTGCCATCAGTGTATGAATGTTTGTGTGAATGTGATGCCCAAGCTACAGTATGTAAAGCGCCTTGGATAAAGGCACTATATAAATGCATTTACCATTAAATTTGGGAAAGCAATGGTGAAGAGGTGTGTGGCTAGTTTTGAACGCTTGGAGAGTGCCCCCCCCCCCCCGCCCCCTGGGGGAGGCGGTATAAGTGTTTTGAAGTGGATTCTTTGTTTGACCGGTTAGCCGGTGAAGGTCACGGAGGACAGGTGTAATATGACTCGACTCCACTTCTTCGGCCATTCTATTTTTGTTGTGCCACTTGTGTTGTGTGAAATGTCCTTTGTAGCCCTGGGCAGTAATTCAATTGTGAGCTTCTAGATCCACATTCTTGCTGATATTGACAATTTCTGGGGGAAAAAAAAAAAAAGTATATATATATAAAAAAAGAGAAAAACGTATCTAGTCAGCCATAACATATGAAAACTGCCCTGTCACAACACAAGTATCTATAAAGCTGTCATATATTGTATGCATGTACGTGCGTTGTCCTGACTCGTGGGTGACCTGCGGTGCAGTGCAAGGGTTCGACCAGGGGTCAGACACGGTGGCGACCATCACCCCATTGTGGACGGCAAATCCAGTGTTAAGCTGGAGAATAAGAGAAATGCCCTGAGCTCGGCACATGTGTGGAGAGAGAGAGAGAGAGAGACTCTGTCAACACACTCAGCCACTCGTTTGGAGGGAGTTTTTAAATCACAAAAAAAGAGTTCACCAATAATGTTGACCCACCTAACCTTTGTGTAAGTGTTAGTGTTAACTACCATTACAGGTGAGTATTTAAAGCAGGTGCTTTCAACCTTTTTCATCCCAGGGCCCACCATTTATTCAGCATTTGAGCCACGGACCACCATTTGAGGACATTTTAGACCCACAGACCCTCCCAAACTAAAGATTTCCTTTGCTTCTGTCCATGACCATTAATCTTCTAGTTGTGTAGATTAGGACTAATTCACATGATGAATATTTTAACTCTTGAGAGTGTAAAAATGAAACCAAATGGACCCGCTAGGGTCCATTTGGTTTCATTTTTACGGTCTCAAGAGTTACATCTGGTTAAACAACTTAGCTGGGGACCACCTGGAACCCTCTCAAGGACCACTGGTGGTCCCTGGACCAACTGTTGAAAACCCCTGATTTAAATGCATTATAGTATGCACATACAGATTAGCTTAATTACAGCTGAAACAGCTGCAGGCCTACAGCATCAAAGCGCCAAAAAAAGGGCAATAAACATGCGTTTTGATTTTGGGCTAAAAGTTGCTTATAATACTTTTAAGAGCATCAGAGGCCCGATTTACACTGGCAGCCAAATCTAGCCTGAATCAGATCTGAATCACATGCAGATTGGAATCTGATTTGTTTAAATGAGGCATGTGACCTGCTAGACCAATCGGATTTCAGTCTTGAAGTGACACAGATCTGATTCTACATTTGGCTGCCAGTGTAAATTGGGCCTAAGGGCTAGATTATTTCAGGAACAACATGTCACTTCATCATGCCACATTCCGAGGGTTTTAGATCTGTTATTGTCACTGCACAACACCATCATATGATGGCAGTATAAACTAGAGCAGGGGTTTTCAACAGGTGGTGCGGGGACCACCAGTGGTTCCTGAGAGGATTCCAGGTGGTCCCCAGGATAAATGATGGAAAGTTGACCAAACCAATGAAGCCAGATGGTTTCATTGGTTTCATTTTTACTCTCAAGAGTTAAATTATATTCATCATCTGAATTAGCACCACTTAATTAAGTGGTCTACACTAAGTCTAGACTGTTTTGTTGGCAAAATCCAGCCTGGAATTGTGGACAAAACCAAAAGAATTCTTTAATTTTAGGTCTTTGGTGTGAAAATGTAATCAAATGGTGGTCCGAGGCTCAAATGCTGAATAAATGGTTGTCCCTGGAGTCAAAAAGGTTGAAAACCACTGACTTAGAGCATTATGGATTATAGTGACCTTGGAGCCATTCTTTCTTTGAAGCTGATCTGTATTTCGTGAATGTCCAATTTGGCAAAAAAAAATATTCCACATATGTTTTTGTTGTTTTTTGTTTAGTTTTTTGTATATATACTGTATACAGTATATTTACAGTACATTTCTTAAGTACTTTTCAAAAATGTTTGAAAACATTTCAACAATATCCATTTTGTTAATCTTGTAGATTTACTATTTTGCTTGTATGCAATGCTGGTCATTGAGTATAAAACTGGGCTTCTCACTGAACAACTGTGAAGTGTAGTCATCGTGTTTACCACCAGTTTGTGAGGGTCCTTCATTGTAACTCATTAATCACCTCCTAATTAGAGAAGCAGCCTGTCCCATCTCATTTGCATGGTGTCATTTGCATATCTGTCGCATATTAACGAGGAGTATGTCTCCTTTAACTGTGGAGGACAGCTGCTGCAGCCTCAGGTTTTTTAAGGCAAACTTCAAGGAACACAGGGAATGTACTGTATACGTTTTCTTGAGCGAATTACAAAGTCACCCTTTCAGTCAAATGAGCTCAGCTATAAAAGCTAGACTCCATTTTGTTCTCTCTTCTGATGTCAGTATTTCCAATGGATGGATAGCTTCTTGGCACCATTTATTCATACAAAATCTGTACCCGTATTCAAGTTGCTGCAGTAATCTCTTAAGTTCTGTATATTTTAATACACAAAAAAGTTCTGTATATTTTAATACACAAAAAATATCAGATCTACAATCTTATTCAGTTATACTATTTTGTATGTGTTGCCTATAGGGAACAGACTTAAGGCAGATACTTCCCTAAGATTATGTTGTTCTGGTCACATCTCATTCGTTTTTACTCTCTCAGTGTGACGATTAATTATGTAAACACTGAGTCAATCAGTTTATTTGATATCTGACCTCTGATCAATTTAGACAGTTTAGTAGGATGAGGCAGGAAGCTATGGTTCTCTATCTGTCTGTCTGTCTGTCTGTCTGTCTGTCTGTCTATCTGTCTGTCTGTCTGTCTGTCTGTCTGTCTGTCTGTCTGTCTGTCTGTCTGTCTGTCTGTCTGTCTGTCTGTCTGTCTGTCTGTCTGTCTGTCTGTCTGTCTGTGAAGTACTGTCCAGTCCAACCATAGATTACTTACTCTATACAGCCTCATCGATCCTGTTCAGCTCATCGTGAACAGCTCAGCCCTAATTCACTGAGCCCTTATGAGTACCTCTAATACCTTATAAATCTCACTGCCTATGTTTACGGCTACCGTTGAAAAGTCAAGGTGTCATGATTCTTCTCTGGATCATGAAAATCTGTGGAACTACAAAGTAACGTTGAAGGGATTCAGCTATGTAACCCTGTTTGCTTGCATTCAACCCAGTTTAACACTTGCAAGCCTGTGGATCAGTTGATTTCCGGTTACATCCTCATGACATTGTCATGTACACGACAAAGCCGGTATTTTTTAATGGTTATCAAAAAATGACCGTTCTATTATCTTTTCGAGTCACATGTTCAAATACTGAATTGTGATTGGCTTAAAAACAGTGGTAAATAGGACCATAACTTCAAAATGCCTGTATGCGTATGCAAATCGACTGCAATTCTGAAACAATTCATGATTGTAACTAAAGATCCTTGCAAGTTACAAGTGTGTTTCTTTCATTTATATGTAAAAAGTGGTAAAAGCGTAATTTACCAAAACGTTGTGGGTTGTTGGCTGATTTACCCACTGTTTCAGGGTCATGGTAAATTCCTTACATTAAACATATAAAACAAATTATGGATTTAGCGTGTTAAGCAGGGAAAGGTTTAGTGCCTTATGCAGGCCTGAGGCGCATGCGGCTCTTTGGCTGGTTTCATGCGGCTCTTAAGGGCCTTTCACATGACAGGTGTCAAAATTGCTGGGCCTGGCACAGCCATTCATTCCCTATATCAGGGGTGGCCAACCAGTCAGAGACTAAGAGCCACGTTTTTACCGTGTTGCTGCAAAGAGCCACATCATGCAGATGGGCACACATGAACATCACCCCATCCCTTCCTCTCTCTCTCACACACAGACCTCTGCTCAGCCAGACACACACCAACATGATAATGACTCCTAGCCCCCACGACCCGACTTCGGATAACCGGTTTAAAATGGATGGATTATGTAGGCCAGTTATTTTCAATAATTAACATTGTGTGCACTGTCCCACACACAAACTCTCAGTTGAACCAGTTCCACAAACAAAAATATAACATTGTGAGCTCACACACACAAAATCGATTTTATAATCATAATATAGGGAATGAATGGCTGTGCCAGGCCCAGCAATTTTGACACCTGTCATGTGAAAGGCCCTTAAGAGCCGCATGAAACCAGCCAAAGAGCCGCATGCGGCTCAAGAGCCACAGGTTGGCCAGGCCTGCCCTATATTATGATTATAAAATCGATTTTGTGTGTGTGAGCTCACAATGTTATATTTTTGTTTGTGGAACTGGTTCAACTGAGAGTTTGTGTGTGGGACAGTGCACACAATGTTAATTATTGAAAATAACTGGCCTACATAATCCATCCATTTTAAACCGGTTATCCGAAGTCGGGTTGTGGGGGCTAGGAGTCATTATCATGTTGGTGTGTGTCTGGCTGAGCAGAGGTCTGTGTGTGAGAGAGAGAGGAAGGGATGGGGTGATGTTCATGTGTGCCCATCTGCATGATGTGGCTCTTTGCAGCAACACGGTAAAAACGTGGCTCTTAGTCTCTGACTGGTTGGCCAAGCAGGGAAAGATTTAGTGCCTTATGCAGAGAACCTGTGAATATGGAGTGAGGCACTGTACCCGTTGAACCGTGCCCTGTCAGTCACTAGACTGCAGTTTATATTGATGTCGATGTGACATTTCTGTGAACTACTGGCACTGCTGCTCAACACTACACAGGGAGTGGTGTTTTGGATTAGCACAGAGACACATTAAATCCAGCCGCAGGCAGCAGTCACTCCTTACACTCATGTGCGTGTTGATGTCATGTCCATGTTCATGTCTCACTTCATGAAGTCTGCTCTTACCACCACAGGCGAAGCTCAAGCCCACTCAAGATGTGACTAAAAATGCTAATAAACATCTTTCAGAATAAAGAAATGGATCATCCACTTCGTCAGTCCCTAAAAGACCAATGAGGGGGGATGGTGGCACAGTGGTTATTGCTGTCGCCTCACAGCTAGAAGGTCCTGGGTTCGATTCCCGCTAGGGACGCTGTTGGTGCTGGCGGCGTGTCTCCTCCACGTCACCAGTGCCCATACCCGAGAAGGGCCTCTCTAGGTGGAGTTTGCATGTCCTCCCCCATGTCTCCTAGGGTAGATAACCTCACAAAAACATGCAGTTAGGGTAGACTGCCTAGACTGCCTCCCCCTGGCCAGCCAGGGCGCCTGATGGAGGGGACAGGAACTGGTTGGAATAACGTGTTCCTTCCACACGCTACGTCCAACCAGGGAAACTCCCCCGTCAGGTGAAAAGAAGGCAGCTTGGAAGACTCCTCACGAATGGGTCTTGCCTGTATCCTTGGTTGCCTGTGTTGCTGTGACATGATAGGACCACTGCTTCTATATTTAAACACCATGCGGATCTAGAAGCTGTTGTCTGCTGTCAGACATTGTAAAGATGCTCTGTGTGCTCATCACGCATGGGTTTATTTGTCGCTCACTCATACATGCACAGGCACTGACAGGTCAGTGTTTCACAAGACAAGCTGTGCAAACAGACTAAGACATTTAAACCTCAAGGGTGATTGTAAAAACAACAAGAAGAGCCTAATAAAACCTGATGGATTTGTCATAAACAACAGAGATCTTACTGAAAAATACTTGAATTTGTCTTCATGTTGTCTTCATGTTGATCAAATTCAATTCAGTCAATTCAATTCAATTTAATCGAAAGAGCTTTATTGGCACGAGAGAACAGGTTTACAATGCAGCAACAGGTTTACAATGCAGCAATACAATACAACCATTCATCAATACAACAACTTCAGAGCCAGAATCATCAATAAATCAATTTCTGTGTGCCAAGTTCACTTGATGTAAGAATACACACAGTGGTTTTCTTTAGGGTGTGTTGCATTCTCTATTCTTCTCCTGTCACACTGCTCTGTTTGAACATTGTTGTTCTTCGGCCAAGGTATGAGAGCTCTCTCTCTCTCTCTCTCTCTCTCTCTCTCTCTCTCTCTCTCTCTCTCTCTCTCTCTCTCTCTCTCTCTCTCTCTCTGTCTCTCTCTCTCTCTCTCTCTCTCTCTCTCTCTCTCTCTCTCTCTCTCTCTCTCTCTCTCTCTCTCTCTCTCTCTTCTCTCTCTCTGTCTCTCTCTCTGTCTCTCTGTCTCTCTCTCTGTCTCTCTCTCTGTCTCTCTGTCTCTGTCTCTCTCTCTCTCTCTCTCTCTCTCTCTCTCTCTCTCTCTCTCTCCTCTCTCTCTCTGTCTCTGTCTCTCTCTCTCTCTCTCTCCATATGGACCATATGTGTTCCTGTGTATTTCCTGGCTGTGTGGCAGGCCACAGGGAGCTCCAGACTGCCCGTGTGTCAGTGGATCATTATGTGTGGAGTCCTGCAGGCCTCCAAGCAGCCATTCAGCAGCTTTGAACCCTAACATCCCCTAACCTGTGGGGGAACAGTATGGCCAGTTCAGATTAGAATGCATTGACCTGACCGCCCTGCCCAAGAGCCAGTGCTCGCCCCTGTACTGCCAGTGTCACCCAGTTGCATGCGTGCACACAACATACAGAAGGTCGCTTCTTAGGCGTCTTACTGATGACTATAAATTTCTACACCTTGGAGGGACATCACCACATCAGTAGTCTCGACACCCAGGCTTTCATTTTCGTCTGCGTTGCGTGAAAACGGAAAGCCTCGACTAATTTGTTACACATAGTGGCCTAGAAGTGGGAGTCAACCTTCCGGGGTGGGCGTGGCTCCAAATGATGTGACGTATAGCACAGCAGTGGAGGAGGGAGGGGACATGTTGGTGAGATCAAATCAGATCAGCTCATCTTCCGTCTAAAAAAGTGACGGCACCTTGACATGAAGTAGAGAGAGGAGATCCGCACACCGTTTTAAAAGCTCCAAACATTTTATTCACAACAGAGCGGTAAAAAAGTACAACGTTTCGGCCTGAAGTGGCCTTCGTCAGGTATACTGATGTATACTGACCTCTCCCCGCCTAGGCCAAAATAATTTCAGGTTAGGCCATCCAGGCTACCACATCAGTATCATAATCATGATGGCACTAGTGATGTTTTGTGTAATTTCTTGTTATGTGCTTTCAGAGGTTTTGTGACGTGTTGTTGTTCAGTTTTGTACCCGGTCGCTGCACGCACAGAGTTCAAAACTCTCACGCATGCAGTCAAAGCAACCAAAGCGGGATGCCACCACAGGGGTTGACACTAAGGTCTCCGAGGCACTTGCGCATCGGGCAAGTGCAAGTCAGGTTCTACTTGCCCTCAGGTCATGGTCACTTGCCCCCCAAAAATATATTGTAAATTTTGCATGTAAGTTTACCTCCTACTTGGGTGCTTTAAACCAGGGGTTTTCAACAGGTGGTCCGGGGACCACCAGTGGTCCCTGAGAGGGTTCCAGGTGGTCCCCAGCTAAGTTGGTTAACCCATAGTGGGCGGGAACCCCTAGTGGTAGTTTTACCCTAGTTGACGGGAACACCAATATGCGTTCTGTACAGAATGTACAGTATCAAAAAATATCAAAAATTTGATGGTGTTACACAATAATTTGAAGTTTTCCAGTACACTTAGGTTAGTATTTCAAAGACATTTTTAGAATCGGGATAGTCTACAATGAGTTAAGTTGGTTAACCAGATGTAACTCTTGAGAACGTAAAAATGAAACCAAATGGACCCTTGCGGGTCCATTTGGTTTCATTTTTACACTCTCAAGAGTTAAAATTCATCATCATAATTAGCCCAGGTCTACACAACTAGAGAATGTAGAAGATTAGGTCATTTTGATGTGTATGTTAATTTGCCTGTTTTGTTTCCCAAATCCAGCCTGGAATTGTGGATAGCTAGAAAGCAGGGAAAGACACAGAGGTCTTGCCCGATCGGGCAACCAGGTAGCAGTCTTCAATTGCCCCACCATTTTTTTTACTTGCCCGGGGCAAGCGGGCAAGTGTTAGTGTCAAGCCCTGCACCACCATATCTTGCTAGTCTCATTGCTCTCTACAAGCCGTCTCCGGCACTCCGATCAGCCGACACTGGAAAGCTGGCAGTACCTCAGGGGCGGATCTAGGCATGGGCATGGGGGGCAATGCCTCCCTAAATGCCCAGACTGCCCCACCAAACATGATGGCATGCAAAACAACCCAAGATATTTCAAATTAATATGCTTATAGTTAAAATGATTTAAAACACTACTACTGCTACTAACTAACTACAGTTGTGGCACCACTAAACCAACAGCATTTCATCATTGAAAACAGAAAACTCTCTTAGTCAGACCTTTAGCTTTATGCATGCTGCGTGTCTGTTGCAACTTCAACAACAACTGATGTTATTGTTGAAGCTTTACTTGCCTAATAAACGTCCTGTAACCGAAAATGGTATGGGTGCGGCTTCATCGCCCGTGGCGCGAAGCATCACGGGCGATGAAGCCGCCCCCATACCATTTTCTCCTGCCCCCCAATTGGGAAATGTTACATCCGCCCCTGCAGTACCCCTGCTAAGAACGCTCCACTCGCCCCAAGCTCTTCTCCCTCCTGGCTCCAAAACTATGGAATGCACTTCCCACTGCAATCAGAACCACAGACTCACTCCCTATCTTCCGCCGCAGTCTGAAAACACACCTCTTCAGCCTCCATCTCCGCCCATAGCACTTGCAGTACATCTCAGCCCATAGTTAGGTTGTCAGATAGCATATTAGACTTAGATAGGAGTTACCTTTATAGGATGTCAAATGTATTACCATCTTTTTAGTCCTTAAAGTCTTTGTCTTGCAAATGGTCCATAACTTTGTTGTTGTCAGCAAATCATGAAAACAAAACATTCGCCAGGCTCCTTGTGAGGGGGAGGGAGCTTGTGTGGGGTGAGGCAGCGTTTTAGCCAATCACTGTGCATCAGTCTTCAGCAGATTCATAATGAGCCAATAGAGTGGAGTATCATGGCAATGTTTTTACTTGATGTGAATCGCTCTGGATTAAGTCTACCCAAATGCCTGAATTATAAATTGTGTGTTCATGTGCTTTCAGAGCAATGAGATGTTGGAGCTGCAGAGGTCCAGGATGAGAGAGGAGATCAGGGAGCTGAAGTTCCGGGAGGCCCGTCTGCTGCAGGACTACACCGAGCTGGAGGAGGAGAACATCACCCTGCAGAAACTGGTGTCCACGCTCAAACAGAACCAGGTCTGTACCTTTAGAACATCACCCTGCAGAAACTGGTTGCTACAAACCAATCAATCTAGGTGTAGGGTGGCCAACTACACAGGACACGCCCCAGAAGCACAGCAGGAGATGATGATGTTGAGTGTGTCAGACCACACCTCAGCCTTCCACCTGCATGAGGGAGGGAACAAGAACACCACAACAGGCAGAGACACTCTGGCCTGTTGTGTGTTCACATAATACTAATATAAATCTAATCATAGATTGTCTATATACTCCACTTAACTCATAATAAGACGACAGTCGTAACACTGTTGTCCACACTCAAACAGAACCAGGTCTGTACCTTCATAATATCACCCTGCAGAAACTGGTGTCCACACTCAAACAGAACCAGGTCTGTACCTTTAGAACATCACCCTGCAGAAACTGGTGTCCACGCTCAAAGAATTAAAGTTCCCTGCAATTGTAGACAGTGTGTGGGTTTTTATTCCTTTTCATGTTTGGAATTTAAACCCTATTTATTCATTTAACCCTGTGAGTTGTGTGTTAAATGAACACACAATTCACTACAGGGGTTCTGTGGCTTAATAATACATATCAAACTGGGAACCTCAAGATGCAAACACATTTTGGTGTGCGGAGGTGGGAAGCCGATGCCTGGGCAGGAGGGTGATATTTGTCACAGTGCATACACTCCTACTGGCTCTTATGTAATGATGACGACAGGCATAACCATGACACACTCATTGCTTCTGGCAGGGCTACCAAGCAGTGTTGTTGTTGTTGTTGTTGTTGTTGTTGTTGTTGTTGTTGTTGTTGTTGTTGTTGTTGTTGTTGTTGTTGTTGTTGTTGTTGTTGTTGTTGTTGTTGTTGTTGTTGTTGTTGTTGTTGTTGTTGTGTTTTTTTTTTTTTTTTTTTTTTTTTTCTTTTTTAGAATATTTTGATTTAGTCTTTCAATAAGACATAGTTGGTCTTTTAGTCCCATTTAGTCTTCTGATTGTTTTTTTTTTTAGTCTAGCCTTAGTCGACATGTCAAAAATGATTTAGTCTTAGTCTTGGTAGTTTAGTCTTACATACAAATACATTGTAGGTTTGTTATGCAGATTTATAGTTTTTAGTATGTATGTATACTGCAGATATGTTCACATATTTAAAAAGAAAGAAAAAAAAGATAAAAGATAAAATGTTTCTTATTTCCATTAGTCTTAGGTTACGATTTAGTCGTTTTAGTCTTTTGAAAATATTTTTTGTTAGTCCAGTCTTTGACGACTAAATATCAAAAGCCTTAGACGACTTACTCTTTAGTCTTTGTCTTAGTCGACAAAAACAACACTGCTACCATGACACACACATTCTCAGTGCTTCTGGCAGGACTACCATGACACACACATTCTCATTGCTTCTGGCAGGACTACCATGACACACACATTCTCATTGCAGCAGGGGCGGTTCATACTAAACTGACAAACAATTGTGCTGTCTTGCAGGGGAGAATAAATTATAGACATACACACAAAGCCACACTTTAGAGCTGTATGGAGCAGTGTGAAAAAACAAACAAACACCAATGTCATCACTCCTAATACAGTTATTATTGCTGTGCATATTCACAGTGTCATCAGCCCCCACACAGTTATTCCTGGACACAGTCACGGTGTGTCTGTGAGTCACACCTACGGTACAAAGGCTGACATCACATTTTGTCTCCACTCCCATACTGGACGCATTCACAGGAAACTGAAGGAAACAGTGCCAGGAAAGGACATGCATTATTTACTGGGACCTGAGTGGAGGGAACAGTACTTTTACTGCTTCATACAGCGGCAGATTATATCTGTGTTTGTATTGCTATATTTGGGTAGAAGGACAAATTGGACAATCTCACCATCTTCTCATACAGGTTGGATTTGTCCGTAACAGTAGAAAAAACAGATGCAAACTGTGATCTGCATTGTAAAATTAGATTATTATTATTTTTTTTATTGTGTTATTTTTCTGTAATTAATTAATCTCAATTAATCAGTTAAAGTCCCAGGCCTACTCATACTTTATTGAATAAAGCAGCCAACATGTTTCGACTCAGTAGTCTTCTTCAGGGCTAGTAGTAACCTTTGGAAGACATAACTTCCTGAATGTACTTATACATACAGTAGCATCCGTTGTACATGAACCAACTACAGTATAAAACTTTATAACACTACTCTACCACCCTCTTTATTTTAGAAGGTGGGTTTGTGTACTATGTTAGTTTGTATTGTTTGTATACTGGATGCCAGCAAGGCAAATTTACATTTTATTTTAGACTGAATTGACCAGGGGTGTCAAACACAAATACAGAGCAGGCCAAAATAGAAAATAGAAAAATGGTACAAGTCAAGGGCATTATTAAAGCTCAGTTTCCTGTTATATGAGCCTTACCAAGCGCTGAGTTCGTAGTAACACGAGAAAGTAAATTAATTGATTTGAGGAAGTAAAACAATTAGTGTCATTCATTTCTTATCATGGTGTGCGCAATATACCAGAGGGCCATTTCTAATAGTAATTAAATGGGCCAGAGATTCATTACTGTAGGTCAGTGGTGTGCACACGTTTCGGACTTGAGAGCTACTTTCAAAATGAACGGCTCAACAAGATCACATCAAAACAAGTTATTATCCCATTCCTGAAAATAGTTTAAGAATCCATTCCAAGGCCCCCTAGAAAGTGAGCTTTGAAATAGAGGCGATGGTGTTATTTATTGTTATAAAGTGTTTAATAAAAACGCGCTTAAATGATAAATAGAGAGGGAGAATTGGAAGATTTTCTTGTGCTACTACTGATGTTTAAAAACAAATTATTTATGCTTTAAAAGGGAATTCCACCGATTTTCAAAAAAAATCCTGAGAGGATACAAATGGTTCCATTTGTACCCTCTCAGGGAAAAGGGGTCTGAAAGAAAAATCATTAACTGTGAAATACATCTTGATGATGTCATCAGATGTATTTCACCAAGTTAATTATTTTTCCAGACCTCCATTTTTAGGAAATACAGAATTGGGGGAACTTTTTTTTATCATGTCCACACAACAACTCTAAGGTATATTAATGACATATAAAAATGTTGAAAATCGTTGGAGTTCTGCTTTAAGTTGACAGTTCAATATGGCAATATATTATAGCGGGGACTGTCATGTGATCTACCTGCACAGCCTGTGTGATCTACTGTTGGATCACAATCTACCTTTTGGGCACCCCTGCTGTAGGCGATGTGGAATAGACAATTAAAGGGAATAGAAAATTAAACCTCGTCTGTATGGTTATACTATGGTGCATCCGTGCCTCTGTGTCCGTGTCTCAGCGCATGCTGTAGTGGAACACCAGAGGAGGGGGTTCCAGACCGTATCATACTGTAGTGGAACACCAGAGGAGGGGGTTCCAGACCGTATCATACTGTAGTGGAACACCAGAGGAGGGGGTTCCAGACCGTATCATACTGTAGTGGAACACCAGAGGAGGGGGTTCCAGACCGTATCATACTGTAGTGGAACACCAGAGGAGGGGGTTCCAGACCGTATCATACTGTAGTGGAACACCAGAGGAGGGGGTTCCAGACGGTTTACCACCTACGTCACTGCCCTAAAAGTGACGTAGGTGGTAAACGTTTCCCAGAGCACTGAACACTAAAGGAGGCAGAGGAGAGCAGCAAGGCACGCACAGAATATACTTTCTCTGGCGCCACTGTGTGGCTTTTTTTTTTTACATGTATATATTTTTTCACAAATTTCGATGCCGTTGTACAGCATTTAAAGGCATTCCGCACCGGCGAAGCACTCCTTTAAGTTTTCTTATCGTCTTTATCAACTCTCTCCCCGCCTAGGTGGAGTTTGAAGGGCTGAAACATGAGATCAAGGTGCTGGAGGAGGAGACGGTTCTCCTGAACAGCCAGTTGGAGGACGCTCTCCGCCTGAAGGACATCTCCGAGGGCCAGCTGGAGGAGGCTCTGGACGCCCTGAAGAACGAGCGCGAGCAGAAGAACAACCTGCGTAAGGAGCTGGCCCACCACCTCAGCCTGAGCGACAGCGTGTACGGCGCCGGAGCCCACCTGGCGCTCACCGTCACCGGCGTGGAGGGCCTTAAGTTCCCCGAGGACAGCAGCAACCACGCCGCCGTACAAGGTTTACATTATGGTTTATAAATATCATTCAAATGCTTAAAGCAGGGGGTTTTCAACCTTTTTGATACCAGGGGACCAACCATTTATTCAACATTTGAGACACGGACCACCAGTTGAGGACATTTTAGCCCCCACAGATCCCAAACTAAAGATTTCCTTTGTTTCCCTCCATGACCGTTAATCTTCTAGTTGTGTAGATTAGGACTAATTCACATGATGAATATTTTAACTCTTGAGAGTGTAAAAATGAGACCAAATGGACCCGCCAGGGTCCATTTGGTCTCATTTTTACACTCTCAAGAGTTACATCTGGTTATACAACTTAGCTGGGGACCACCTGGAACCCTCTCAAGGACCACTGGTGGTCCCCGGACCACCTGTTAAAAACCCTTGGCTCTAAGGGATATTTCACTTTCAAAAAGTTAAAAATCACATCTTCTACTCGGTCTCATGTGAACACCCCAGACAATTTATAAAATACTCCATTCAGTATTTAGATACAGTATTTGATGTTCATTTTAGCTGCCCCGCTTCCTTCCTATATGAACCCATTGTAACTTACCGGTAAAACTCAAAATTAAACCATAATAGATTAACCGAAAACACACAATCTATTTTCTGGTGACCGATCTTCGTGAGGGGGGGGCTGGGAATTTCATTCACAGTTTTCATTTATTTTTAAAATATTGTTTAAGAAATTGTAGCAGGTTTTGCGGCCAAACAAATAAAACATTATGGATTTAACAAGTTGACATGAAACTTAAGACAAGTCTGGTTTTATCTGTCATCGGTATTATCACGATTCACCTATAAAATAATGTGCATATCAGCGCCCCACCACCTCAGAACAATGCAGCAGTGCAGCTAAACTGCTTTCAAAATCAAGAAAGAAATGGTAAGAGTGGTGACTGAGGCTGTACAATATGATATTAACTCTTTGACTGCGGGCGCATCTTCTTTGTTTTCCCCCCATTGCCACGGCTCAAACCAGTGAAATCGGTAAAAAAAATATATATATATATTTTGAAGCCCCAGATCGCCTAAACAGGCCGTCATGCTTATTTCTGGTGTCTTGACTAACCTGTCCTCTGACGATCTGAGCAAAAAGTTCCGGGTCAAAAATCAGGAAGTGACGTCTAGCCCTAGTTGATTTACCTGTGCGCAAACGACAACCTGCCCCGGAATCCGAGGAGAGGCTTTTGAATGCATTGGATTGAATGGGTGCAAATGGGACAAACAAAACAAGTTGTCGCGGCAATTCTGTTCCAAATGAAAGTCAGCAACGGGATCATTATCAGACGATGCGCTCGGACTAATAGTTGGATTAAAGAATGAAATCTACATTTCGTCGTGATACGAGCCGTCGTCGTGACCGGCGTGCGTGATCTAACGGGAAATCAACCCTTGCGGGTCCATTTGGTTCCATTTGTACCCTCTCAGGAAAAAGGATTCTGAAAAAAAAAATCATTAACATGGTGAAATACATCTTGACAATGTCATCAGATGTATTTCACCATGTTAATGATTTTTCCAGACCTCCATTGTTTTTTTTTTTTTTAGGAAATACAGAATTGGGGGAACCTTTTTATCATGTCCACACAACATCTCTAAGGTATATTAATGACATATTAAAATGTTGAAAATGGGTGGAGTTCCCCTTCAAGTATTAAAAACAAAATTCAGAATGTATGTTATTTTCACTTTAACTAACTACCGTAATTTCTGGACTATAAGCCGCACCTGAATATAAGCCGCACCAGCTAAAATTGGCGCAAAATCCTGATTTTTCCTTGTATAAGCCGCACCTGACTATAAGCCGCACCAGACAACAAGCTTCATGTTAGAGCGGTGGTTTTCAACCTTTTTGATACCAGGGCTCACTATTTATTCAGCATTTAACAACATTTTCACCCCACAGAATGCAAAACTAAAGATTTCTTTTCTCTTTGTCCACAATTCCAGGATGGATTTTCGCAAACACAGCAGGCAAAACATACAGTAGATATCAAAATGACCATGACTTATGACTTCTTAGTGGTGCTAATTTAGATGGTGAATATCATAACTCTTGAGAGTGTAAAGACGAAACCAAAGAGTTACATCTGGTTAACTTTCAATCATTTAGTCTGAGGGGCCCACCTGGAACCCTCTCAGGGACCACCTGTTGAAAACCCCTGCGTTAGAGCACCGTTGGTGGCCGTTAACTGTAACCTGTAAAAATCCATAGATTGGCCGCACTGTTGTATAAGCCGCAGGGTCAAAAAAGCACGTAAAAAAGTAGCGGCTTATAGTCCGGAAATTACGGTATAATAACCCCGCCTCCCACATTAGGAACCAACGGCGCCGTCACCAACGGCAGCAGCGAGGACTGCAACCGCTGCAAGGGCCACCTCCACGGAGGAGGCGCCGGATTGGCCAGGACCGGCAGCAAGGGGGAGGGGCTCCACCCTGTGTCAGACCTGTTCAGCGAGCTCAACCTGTCCGAAGTCAAGAAGGTCAAACAGCAACTCCTACAGGTGGGTAGGCGGCGCGGCAGCGTTGCGAGCACGCGCTCGCAAACATTGTAAAGAGTCTTTACAGACGGGGAGTGATAAACGCCTGCATTATCGCGGCGATTTCACCGTGCCACTCAGTGCTGACAGACGAGAATCATGTAGCGTAAAATAGCTCACAGGATTGAGGTCTAAAATCGAACACAGGTGTGGGCAGTGCACTAAACGAGCGCGCGTGGACGCCGTGCGCTAACGCTCAACATCACACGCTTGCTTTATCGCACAGAGCTCCATTTTCATCACCACTAAACCCCTTATCCCTTAACTTCCTTTCCTTTTAAAACTATTAAAAAATAACTTTTTTAATAGTTTAAATGGCCAGCTCACAATACAAGCTCACAATGTGTCAATAGATTGGCACATTGAACTATTCCAAAACGTTTTTCAAAATAGTAAGAAAAAAAATGATTAGGGGTTAAGCATAAGGGATTTAGAAGGTAACGAAAATGGAGCCCTGTGTTTTCTAAGCACAAACCGTCGGTCCTGTTGAAAATGAACTAGAAGGCACGATTTAGTACGATCAAGCAGTGCAGATTGACATGACCCAGGTGCTCTAGATCAGTGGTTTTCAACCTTTTTCATACCAGGGCCCACTACTTATTCAGAATTTGAGCCACGGACCTCCGTTTGATGACATTTTAGCCCCGCAGACCGCAAAACTAAAGATTTCTTTTACTTTTGTCCACAATTCCAGGCTGGATTTCAGAGAAAACAAAACAGTCAAATAACATAAATGACCATTAATCTTCTACATTCTCTAGTTGTGTAGACTTGGGGCTATGAATATTTTAACTCTTGAGAGCATAAAATGAAACCAAATAGCCTGGGGGTCACCTGGAATCCTCTCAGGGACCACTGGTGGTCTCCAGAACACCAGTTGAAAAACCCCGAATAACCATGTTATTGAGTTCAGCGGTGATTATTCCCCCCAAAAAAATTACACACCAATGAATTCAGTGACTTTTTCCCAGTCATTAAGAGACAATCAATACTGGTTAAAACCAGTGATATAGACCCTGAGGATCATTAGAGAGTCGCAATAGTGCTGCTCTGTGCTCTGCAGTATGTGCACGTACGCGTGCAACGACGTGCGCGCAATTATTAAATGAGTCCTGTCTGGTGAAAGCAGGCCTGTCTGCAGTGTTGCTGCAGAGCAGGAAATAACAAGGTGATGACATGCAGGATGATATATGATGGAGTTTAGTGGGAGAGAAGAAATTAGGATGAAATGTTAACCCGCATTTTTTTATGCGCAATGCACACAGGTGTGCCATCTGTGGCTGGGTTTAAATGAATGCTGGCAGTGCGGTACGCATATCCAATAATGCTTGGAGTGGATGCAGCAGAGAAACTCATTGCCAGTGAGACTGGCTACTATTGTAAATGTACAGTGTGCACTTTCTATATTTCTTAAGGGGCTTACAGACGGCGAGGAACAAATCGCGCAGTGTAATTCATTTTCAATGGGGCCGGCGTTTTTTTGCTCAGAAAATGACCTGCGATCAAGAGAGCGTTTAACGCGAGTTTTTTTTAAAAGCTCAAGTTCATTTTCCTCATAGACTTTTCGAAAATGGTTAATAAAAACACAGTCGTCTCGTGCACCGTTGCCATGATTACCCGTAGGGCGGATATAGCGCCCGCCCGCCCGCCCGCCCCCGCTCGTAGTGATGCTGTTCCGCGTTTTATGCCGGGCCCCGGCAGAAACGCCTGGCGTTTATCGATGGGCGATTTCCTTCATGTCGGCACTGCCGACATAAAGGAAATCGCCCGCCGATAATGCGGGCGTTTATCATTGCCGTCTGGAATGCCCTTCAGTTATTCCTGTTCCAGTTTTTCCACTACCCTTCACTTCAATATTTTTTATCCTGGTCTTTAGTTCCCACAGATATATACATATTTGATTTATACAATATATTGAGCAAATAAAGGTGTAGGTGGAAGTTAATTAGCTTTTTTTGCCTACCCTAACCCAGAGCATCTTACTTTTAAACAAAGACTACCGGTAGAAACAATTCATGACTCGGTAGGAAACAGGAGTGTAAGGAGAGAAACAAGGAATGTAAAACAACTAACACCCATCTTTTACCCATCTCTAATAACAACATAAAAATGAAACTTGGTTGAAAAAAAAATAATGAAGTTGACATTTAATCCCAAACCGTTTCTCAAGACAGCATGGTACAGTAAGTAATTTGTTATGAGGTTTGTACAGTAGGCTAATACAGTAGTATGATACACAGTCAGCAAGCAAGGAAGTAACTATGATGTGGTTTGTGTCTCTGGAATGTATTAGTGCTGTGGCTATTTCTGTAAACACAATCACACACTGATCACATTAACGGTCCCATTACTGAGGCCAAGATCTGCACATCAGCAACACGTCGCTTCTAATGGCTGCCTAAACGGCAGTGCCGCTACAAATGGAAAAAAATAATAAGAATTATTAAAAATAGGTGGAATTCCCCTCTAGGTAATATATAATCAATACTGAAAAGTAGATGTACTCTACTAAAAGTGGGAGTCATGTATTGAAAATGTATTTTAGTGAAAGTATGAGTATCTGCATCAAAATATACTTAAAGTACTAAAAGTAAGGTACTTATATTTCAGATGGTCCCATTTCACACGTCCAACATGTGTACAGTGTAAATACTGTATATATGTTTTTATATGTGACACATTATGAACATCTATTGTCAAATGGCCTAAATGCATTGGGCTAACGTGGTTTATGTATGTTTGTTTGCTAATCAAAATCTACAAGGTAACACTAAAGTTTTCAAATTATTGTAATGGTTTAACCTTTAACGTACAATACGTGCCTTTGAGATGTGGTGTAGTAGAGGTAAAAGAAGTAAGAAACACATAAAAAGTTTTAAATTGTACATAAGGACATCAGTTTTGTAAATGTACTTACCAGTAGTTCTTTTCCACTATGCACTGCAGATTTGTAGATATAGCTAATTGGAACCCAATCTTAAATCTAACAGACCCATTACAGACAGTACGACTTTAAACTTTATCTTTAAGGACTGAGCTACGTTGTGTTGGCAGGAACACCCACCTTTAACCTTGGCAGAATGCCTTGAGTAAAGGGTTAACACCATGACAATGAACAGCCTATGAGAACGCATGTATACAGAGCACCGCATAGTATTATGGGATGTTACCTGTTGTTATATATACAATGAACGCTGATCATAGATAAACCACATGTCAACCTCACCCTCTGCCTCGTTATTATTAGACTAGGATAATAACGTAACATGGTGTCAGAATAAAGTAGGCATTAGAGAAAGTGTCTGAAAGTGATCTGCTTCCAAGGAGAAGAGGTACGCTACCGCAAGTCTGCAGAGAGAAACGGACGGAGCGAGTGGCAGGTGTGAAGAGACGGACGTTGTGGGCTACCGGTGGCTAAGCTAACAGTGCAGACAGTCAACAGGGGAGAGCCTTGACAAGTCCGTGAGTGAACAGAGGGACGTCGGAAAGACGCGAAAACGACGGTCGGGAGGTTTTGACAAAAAAACGAACTCTTAAAAAAAAAAAAAAAAAAAACGTGCAAGATGAGCAACGGAGGTGATGCAGCAGCGCCAGCAGCACAAGCAGTGCCAGCCGCAATGAATCCAGTAAGCAGTGTCCAACTGACTCCTCCAGGCAAGTTTGACTTCGGTGTTGCAAATGAATGGCCAAAATGGATACGGCGTTTTGAAAGATTCAGAATTACATCCGGCCTGGACAAACAGTCCCAAGAATATCAAGTGAATACTTTAATGTACACTCTTGGAGATGAAGCAGAAGATATACTGCACGTTCTGCCCCTAGATGAGGACCAGAAAAAGTCCTATGATGAAGTCAAGAAAGCTTTTGAGAGACACTGTGTGAGCAAGAAAAATGTCATTTTTGAGCGTGCACGGTTCAATAAGCGCTTCCAGGAGCCTGGGGAAAGTGCTGAAGCATTTATAACTGCTGTCCATAGCCTAGCTGAGCACTGTGCATTTAGAGATCTCAGAGAAGAACTCATTAGGGACAAGATTGTTGTCGGTCTCAGAGACGCAAAGCTGTCCGAGTCATTGCAGATGGACCCTGAACTGACACTACAGAAAACAGTCACAAGGGTGCGCCAAAGTGAAGAAATAAAGAAGCAGCAGTCGTTGCTGCGTGGCACCATGAATGACCGGCAGTCAGACAACCTGGATGCTATAGGTGCAAAGCGACAGACACAGAGGGGCCATAAGGGACAAAAATACAACTCAAAAGTCAAGCCAGAAAATAAACACAAAGACACAGGGTGCGGAAGATGCGGACATGCTACAAAGCACGCCTGGAAAGATTGTCCTGCAAAAGACGCCGAATGCCGCAAATGCAAGCGCAAAGGACACTACGCCCGTAAATGTCGATCGGCCGGAGGCGTCGATGACATTACAGAGGAGTCCTCAGACTATGGAGATGAGATTGCCTTTCTTGACGTGATTATTGGCTTGGACAATGTTGAACATGAATGGAGAGAAACTCTGGAACTGAATGGAGAGACAGTGGAGTTCAAAATCGACACTGGGGCTGGAGTTACAGCTATTCCGAGCCACCAATACTCCAAAAAGAAACATGGAGCATTACAGCCGCCAAAAATACCCCTGTATGGTCCAGGCAGGCAGCGCCTGGATGTACATGGACACTTCAGAGGACGACTGGAGGTACGAAACAAGACAACAGAACAGGATGTCTACGTGGTGGCCAAGCTCATGAAACCGCTGCTAGGGCTCCCAGCCATTGAAGCCTTGACACTCGTCAAACGACTGCACACAGTTCAGGTGGGTGAAGATGTCATTAAGACCTACCCCACGGTGTTCAAAGGGCTGGGAAAGTTGAAAGACCCATACAAGATTGAACTGGAACCAGGGGCCACACCGCACGCCCTGTCTGCCCCACGTCGAGTCCCCCTGCCACTGAGGGACAAAGTGAGGTCAGAATTGGAACGCATGGAAGCGATGGGTGTGATATCCAAAGTCACTCAACCCACTCCGTGGTGTGCGGGCCTGGTGGTTGTACCTAAAGGCAGCTTGAAGGACAAACTGAGGCTGTGTGTGGATTTGACGCCGCTAAACCAGTGGGTCAAGCGGGAAAGACACATCCTGCCAGCTGTGGATCACACATTAGCCATGCTCACTGGAGCAAAAGTATTCACGAAATTGGATGCCACGTCAGGGTTTTGGCAAATTCCCCTGACTGAAGACAGTGCCCTGCTGACCACGTTCATAACCCCATTCGGCCGCTATTGCTTCAACAGGCTGCCGTTTGGGATCTCCTCAGCTCCAGAACACTTCCAGCGTCGTATGACACAGATGCTGGAGGGCTGCGAGGGGGCAGTATGCCACGCAGATGACATATTGGTGTTTGGCCGGGACCAGGCTGAGCACGACAGCAGGTTGCACCAGGTTCTCAAGAGACTGAGAACTGAAGGGCTCACGTTAAATAAAGACAAATGTGAGTTCAACAGAAGCAACATAATGTTCCTCGGACATCGCATCACTACGGAGGGAGTCAACCCAGACCCAAGCAAAGTTAAAGCCATTCTGGACATGCCGGAACCGACCTGCGTTGCTGACATCAGAAGAGTGATGGGCATGGCTAACTACTTGGGCAAGTTCCTCCCTCACCTCTCATCATTCACACAACCTCTGAAAGATCTTCTGTCGGAGAAGACAGAGTGGTGTTGGGGAGCACCGCAGCGAGAGGCTTTTCAGAAACTGAAGACAGAGCTCAGCTCACCCAGAGTCCTTGCTGTGTACTCACCCAGTGCAGAGACGCGCGTGTCAGCCGACGCGTCGTCCTTCGGTCTGGGAGCCGTCATGATCCAGAAACAGCCAGAGAGCGGCGACTGGAAACCAATCATATTCATATCCAGAGGTCTGTCTGATGCAGAGAAACACTATGCTCAGATTGAGAAGGAAGCACTAGCAGTAACGTGGGCGTGTGAGCGTCTGCAATCCTACCTGCTTGGCATGAGGTTCACCTTAGAAACGGATCACAAACCTCTGCTGCCACTACTGAGCACCAAGGCGCTCGATGCGCTTCCTCCTCGAGTCCTGAGATTCCGCCTGAGACTGCTGAAATTCACCTACGACATCGTACATGTGCCTGGAAAACAGCTCATCACTGCAGACACCTTGTCACGTGCACCGGTGGATCACGCAGCCACTCCGGCAGAGAAAGAACTAGAAGCAGATGTCCAGATCTTCGTGGATGCAGTCATGCAGTCTCTTCCTGCTTCCGAGGCTAGACTACAGCAGCTTGCGGAAAAGCAGAAGGAGGACAGCATCTGCAAAACACTGATCCGCTACTGTCAAACACAGTGGCCTGACAAAGCCCACCTGCCAGCTGAAATGGGACCCTACTGGAATGAGAGGCAAAATCTGTCCATGGCTGGAGACCTCCTCCTTAAAGGTCAAAGGATCGTCATCCCCAGCTCGTTGAGAAAAGAAATGCTCGACGTCCTACATCAGGGTCACCAAGGCATAGTCAAGTGCCGCGCCAGAGCCCGCCAGTCGATCTGGTGGCCAGGGCTTTCAGCTGACATTCGCCAGAAAGTCGGACAATGTCTCTCATGCACCCAGCATAGGGCGACACAGCGAGAGCCCCTGCTGACAACACCAGTACCTGAGAGACCATGGCAACGTGTAGGGACAGACTTATTCGTCTGGGACCAGAAAACGTACCTGGTCGCAGTTGACTATTTCTCCCGTTACATTGAAGTTGCCCGCCTGAACATCGCAACAGCAGACACAGTCATAGCAGCTCTGAAGAAAGTCTTCGGGAGGCACGGCGTACCAGAATTCCTGATGTCGGATAACGGAGCTCAGTATGCCTGTGCTCTCTTCAAGAACTTTGCCCATGAGTATGGCTTCACTCACATAACAAGCAGCCCGAAATATCCCCAAGCCAATGGAGAAGCGGAGCGAGCTGTGGCTACCATCAAGGGCCTGTGGAAAGAAGAAGGAGATCAGGTTAAAGCTCTGCTCAGTTATCGAGCCACCCCGCTGGAGAATGGCTATTCTCCATCGCAGCTCCTGATGGGGAGACAACTGAGGACCACTCTACCTCAAGTGCCAAATACCTTGTCTCCAAAATGGCCCAACATCAAGCAGTTCCGCAGCATGGAGATGCAGGCGAAGAGGAAACAAGAGAGACTTTACAACAACCGCCACAGAGCACACAAGCAACCAGAACTGCAACCAGGCCAGAGCGTGTGGATCACTACGGAGAACGCCCATGGGACAGTCATACAACCGACAGCAGCCCCAAGGTCATACATCGTCAGGACGGAGAATGGACTGTTGAGAAGAACCAGTGCGCACCTGCGTGCGACTCACCAGCCACCGCCTGATGCACAGACCCACACTCCAGGTGTCCGTGACTCTGGAAGTGCTGGCAGCACTACAGGTGACACACACGCCACGCCACACTATGTCACAAGCTCAGGGAGACACTCACGTCCACCCAAGAGACTGGACTTATGAACAGTACAGTGTTCCCAAGAGACTTAAAAAAAAAAAAAAAAAAAAAAGACAGAAGAGAAGATGATGATGTTGTTTTTTGAAATGTTGATGCTGATTTATTGAACTGTTTTTATGGTTGATATTGAAGAAGTACAAAAGAAGAACAGTACATTTGAAGTTGATTTGATTTGAAAGTATTGCCATGTGTGAAGTCACGTGAAGTTATTATTTTGTTGTTTCATATGATTCAGAACATTTCTAAGTTGGAAAAAAAAGAAAGTATTTTGCTGACTGAAAAGAAAAGAAAAAAAAATGTTTTGGTTGAATGTTTATTGTTGAATTTAAAAGGGAATGTTTCTTACTTAAAAGGGGGAGATGTTGAGTAAAGGGTTAACACCATGACAATGAACAGCCTATGAGAACGCATGTATACAGAGCACCGCATAGTATTATGGGATGTTACCTGTTGTCATATATACAATGAACGCTGATCATAGATAAACCACATGTCAACCTCACCCTCTGCCTCGTTATTATTAGACTAGGATAATAACGTAACACTTGGCAGAATGCCTTGTCTACATGTTTTAAATCAGTGGTTTTCAACCAGTGGTCCAGGGACCAACAGTGGTCCTTGAGAGAGTTCCAGGTGGTCCCCAGCTAAATTGGTTAACCAGAGGAAAAGTTGGTTAGCCAGATATAACTCTTGAGAGCATAAAAGAGAAACCAAACGGTCCCTTGCGGGATGATATTCATCATCTAAATTAGCACCACTTAATTAAGGAGCCTAGACAATTAGAGAATGTTTGCCTGTTTAGTTTGAAAAAAATCCATTCTGGAATTGTGGACAAATCCAAAAGAAATCTTTAGTTTTGGGTCTGTGGGGCTAAAATGTTGTCAAATGGTGGTCTGTGGCTCAAATGCTGAATAAATAGTGGGCCCTGCTATCAATTCAAAAGGGTTGAAAACCACTGTTTTAAATCCATGATTGAATGTGAACGCGCTGGCGTGGTCTTTAATTTACAGTCTGTCCTCGCAGACGGACTGTAAACAACATGAACACAACAACATTTAATCTTTGAATCACTGTGTAGCTCTGTGTGAGTTTGGATCTATCTACTGTACATGTGATTGATTCTCTGTAATGTCCATCCTCCATAACATAAATATGAAACCTGTCCTTTGTTCTTCTCATTGTTCCTGTACTTTATCTGTCTATTAGTGTTGGGCGGTGTTGATTTTTTAATATCGGTATTGATAACGTGTTAATAGTTTTCCTGCCGAAGACGCGCAGCTCGTGGACCTCCCGTGGAGAACCCCACTGCCGGTCACGCGGACGGCTCGTATCACGACGAGATGTAGATTTCATTCTTTAATCCAACTATTAGTCCGTGCGCATCGTCTGATGATCATCCCGTTGCTGACTTTCATTTGGGACAGAATTGGGGACAACTTTTTTTTTTCCCCTCCCATTGACATGCGTTCAACCCAATGCATTCAAACGGCTCTCCTCCGGTTTGCCCCCTCAATGTCGCTGGCGCATGGGTTAAGCAGCCAGGGCTACACAGCTCTTCCTGACTTGTGACCCGGATGTTTTTGGGTACATCGCCAGATGATCGATTAGGCAAGACAACAGACACAGCATAACAGAAACAGCACATCCTGTTTAGGAGATCTGAGCTTCAAAATAAGGGCTTTTTTACCGATCGAACTGGTTTGAGCCGCGGCAATGGAGAGGAAACAAAGAAGGTCCCCCTAGCGGTCAATGAGTTAATTAGCTCGATATTCGATATTACCAGTATTGACCACAATGGAAATGGTGTGCAGTCAGAGTTTAGGCATGTGTGTAACATGAAAATTGTTTGTATAGTTACAATTAATAGTCTCATTGCTCATATTTTAATAGAATATAGCACAATGTTGGTATTTGACGATATTCGGTATTCGATATTTTTTTTATAGCCCCAACGATATTACTCGGTATTGATTTCCAATATCGCAATAAATGGTAATGCCGGTATATTGCCCAAGACTACTGTCTATCGTCTGCATCCTCCCTCTCTCATCTTTCTCTCTCTAGGACAAACTATTGTTATTTATGTAAACATTGGCTTTGCCCGCAAGTGCCGGTTTATGCCCAAATCAGACTCTCTGCACACGGTTGAGATACATTACTAGAGCATAACGGTACATATAGATGAGCTGATATAGATTTTTCTGGGTTTCTACGATGCATGCAAATTGTGTCCATCCACTGGGCCTGGTTCCAGCAGTGAATGGATCCAGTGTCATCATCTCAGCAGCTCTGCGTCGGGGACATTGCCGACAGCATGAGACTGAGCACAAAACTATTCAACAGCGCTTCACTTCAATTATAGAGCGACACAGCAACAACAAGCTGTGGACAGTAATCACTTTATACCATGCCTGGAATAATAAAACGCACACAGGTCCACACGCTTGCATGGCAGATGAGATCTGTCAGGCAGTTCTTAAAGGGGTATTCCACAAAAAAAAAAAAAAAAAAAAAAAAAAAACTTTTGGTCATTTTATGGTCTACTCTGGGAACACACCAGTTTATAAGTTACTGCATTCAGTATTTAGATATTTGATGTTCATTTGTACGCCTCCAGCTCCTTCCTATACAAACCCATTATAACCTAAAACTCCATTTTAACCATGACAGACTATTCAAAAACAACCCATTTTTTCTGGTGAGTGATATTGTCATCCTAATATGTGAGAGGGCCATGGAATTTCATTTACAGTATTTTTAAAATATTGTTTGAGTAATATATGTAATATATTACTCTTTGATTACAGTAATAAGTAAAGTAATGATATTACTTTGTCTAAGGGGTAACGAGTAAAGCAAAGAAGTTACTTTCCTAAGTAATGTTGACCAACACTGATCGACACACACTAAAACGTGTGCGTCTCTCTCTGCAGGTGGAGCGGGAGAAGGCGGCGTTGCTGCTGACGCTGCAGGAGTCGCAGACGCAGCTGCAGCACACGCAGGGCGCGCTGAGCGAGCAGCACGACCGCTTCCACCGGCTCACGCAGCGCGTGCACGCCATGAGGCGCGCGCACGGTACGGGTGGGGACGATTCGCTTACCTCACGATACGATGCAATGTTGATGTATTGGCTTTATTATACTAGAACAGGGGGTTTTCAACAGGTGGTCCGGGGACCACCAGTGGTCCCTGAGAGGGTTCCAGGTGGTCCCCAGCTAAGTTGTTTAACCAGCTGTAACTCTTGAGAACGTAAAAATGAAACCAAATGGACCCTTGCGGGTCCATTTGGTTTCATTTTTACGTTCTCAAGAGTTAAAATAGTCATCATCTGAATTAGCCATTTTGGAATGTATGTTTTGCTTGCTTTGTTTTGCCCAAATCCAGCCTGGAATTGTGGACAAAAGGAAAATAAATCTTTAGATTTGGGGTCTGTGGGGCTAAAATATCCTAACCTAACCTAAAATGATGGTCCGTGGCTCAAATCCTGAATAGGTAGTGGTCCCTGAGATGAAAAAGGTTGAAAACCCCTGTACTAGAACAAGGAGGATTCCACCCATTTTCAAGATTTTTTCTGAGAGTGTACAAATGGACCCTGACGGGTCCATTTGGTTCCATTTGTACACCCTCAGAAAAAAAGGTCCTAAAAGAAAAATCATTAACAAACACAACACAAACACAACTTGATTGATGTCATCATCAAGTAAAATACAGTAAAATGTTGAAAATGGGTGAAATTCTGAACAATATGGACCAAGTTCAGTCAACTAGAACATTTTAAAGCAATTTTAAACAATATGAATAACAAAAGGTTCAATCATACAATGCAGCCTGATAACGCCAGTCAGTATTTCTTTTTAAAAAAATATTTTATCCCACGATTTTGTAACCCATTTTTTCCACCCAGTGCCAATTCCTAATGTGATCCTGGGCTCTACACATCCTCTGCCAACCTGTGGAGGCAGCGGACTGGCCTCATGCTTCCTTCAATGCATGAGGAGTCCAAGCTGCCTTCTTTTCACCTGACAGGGGGGAGTTTCCCTGGTTGGACGTAGCGCGTGGAAGGAACACGTTATTCCAACCAGTTCCTGTCCCCTCCATCAGGCGCCCCGGCTGGCCAGGGGGAGGTAGTTCAGTGCCCAGGATTACAGCATGTTTTCGTGAGGGTATCTACCCTAGGGCAGGGGTAGGCAACCTTTTCGACATGAAGTGCCATGATTTTTTTCGTTGACCCTCCGAGTGCCACAGTAAAATTTACAATAAATTGAATAAATAAAAAAATATGCCTAGAGTCAATAAATGGAGCATTTTCACGGTTTTTACATATTTAATGTCCATTTTCTGCAGTTATATGTCATGCTTAGGCCATATTAGACTTAGGGTGACCAAAACTCTTCATTTGAGGACAAGTAGGCCTATTACTTGTGAGGGTAAAGTCGGACAGTTAATTGCGGGTAGCAATATATTACTTAAGTTGGTATTAAAAATGCCTCTTGCCATATTTGTCCACACATAGTCCTCACTGTGCTTCGCACAGTGAGGACGTGTTTGCTGCTTGCTCCCGCTTATGCTTGCATTTTTCACTGATACCCGTGTTTTATTTTTCTTTGAGAAACGACAAGTCGATCGTGGATACTCGTAAACTGATGTGACTGTTTAGTCAATAGATAGTAGTGTTTTCCACGCTCAAAATAGTCTTTTTTCACCTTCAGTGCTTGGATACGTGGCACATTGCCATAGCCGATTAGCACTGGTAAATTTCCAGCACCGAGATGGCTCCGTCAGCAGAGGACTATCATAAACTGTTACAAAAGATCGCAGTGCTAGAAACGGAATTACACCATCTAAGAGGAAATATGGTAAAACAACTAGACGGTAATAAGGAGAACCGCACCCAGGATAAGACATCTGTTTGGAACTATCTTGGCGCAAAGCCCAGAGACAAAGGACAGGCCGAGGGACAGGCAAAGAAAGGTCCGAAAACTGCTGACGTTTACAGCATTCCCACTGTGATTACAAACAGAGTGGACAGTGTACAGGACCCCAAAAGGCGTCTATCTGGTCGGACCCGGAGTGTGTATGAGAACGACTGGCCACCGCTCCCAGCCCGGCAGAAACTATCCTCCTCCACCCCCCTTCAACGGAAAGCAGCGAGAAATAGAACGAGGGACACCCCCCCCGTAACGGGACAAGTGGAGCTAAGTAATAGATTTACCCCCCTGCTTCAGTTGGAATCAGGATGCCCATCAGGTGACAGAGAGAATGTCTCTCCTACCAGGGTAAGACCCAAGACCAACACTAGCACTGAAAGGCAAGGAGAGAATGAATTTGAATTCCTCATTGTTGGTGACGAGGCTGTAAAACACGTTAAAAGCAAGAGAAAAGCTAAAGTGTTGTGTTTTCCCAAAGACACAGTCTCTCTCATGAATGAGAAAATCCGTGACCTTGTTGCCGCACACCCCTCAGTGAAAACACTGATACTCCATATTGGTACGCAAGACACAGATAGACGAGAATCAGAGACAATGAAAAAAGACTTTGTGGCATTATTCCACAACCTGCGATGTATGAACGTAGAGGCATACATCAGTGGGCCCCTCCCCCCAATGGGAGGAAGTGAAAGTTTCAGTAGACTGTATGCACTTACTAACTGGCTGTCTAATGCCTGTGCGGGAGAATCTCTCGGGTTCATAGACAATTTCTCCTTTTTTTATGACAGAAGGCACCTTTTTGCGGACAGAACTCATTTGAACAGAAAGGGTGTCCGTCTTTATGTTAGTAATCTCTTCCACTCTCTGTTAGATCAACAACAACCCAAGGCCACCAAGATAAAACCTCCGAGTGGCAGCATGCCAGCAGCCTTGAGCTCTCCACAATCCTCCCCCCGTGAGAGAAGCGCGTGCATGCATGCGTGTGAAGCAGAAGTCATGATTGTTGATGAGCATGCCTGTGCACGTGCATCTGAAACTAAAGCCACGGCTGTGCCTGCTATAGGTATTGTTGTTGAGCGTGTGTGTGTGCGTGCGCCTGTAACTGAAGTTTTGGCTGAGCCTGCGTATGCACATGCACTCATTGTTGATGTGCCCACATGTGCGCTCGAGACAGTGCCCAGGTCTGGCGCCACATACGCATTTACACATGTGGACATGGAAGAGGCTGCCCCTGTTCCAGAAATACACCAAGGCCACAAAGCCGATCCGGCCCTGGAATCTCCTACTTCTGATGAGGAGGAGCACAACGAGGTGCAGATTGATGCATCCGATCCGGCCCTGAAATCTCCAACCCTTGGTGCGGAGGAGCGTATTGATCCTTCCGATCCGGCCCAGAAATCTCCAACCCGTGATGAAGAGGAGCAGGTGGACGCATCCGATCCGCCCCTGAAGTCTCCATCCTTTGATGAGGAGGAGCAGATGGACGTGACCATGGAGCAGGACGACAAGGACAAGGAGGAAGAAGATATCAAGGACTCAGGGAGACCCATCGACGAATTTCCAACTCCATCGCCCGTACAGTTCCTCACATTCTCCCCGGCAATGATGGACTATGTGACCTCTGGAGTAGAGTCCCCCCTAACCCCGGCAATGATGTTCTCCGGAGCAGAGAGGACCCCATCAACCAAACGCCGTGCACCACTACCCCCTAAAAAACGCTGTGCACCGCTACCCCCTAAACACCATCAACCGTCCCTCCAGGAATGGAGGGAGGCATCCCTCCGTGTCCTCCAGGAATGGAGGGAGGCAGGCCGCCCTGACCTAGAAAACACGTTTGATAACTGATATCAACAGGGTCCAATACGGGTAGCAACAAATGGACCCCATGCTCCTAGTATGCCCGTTATCTCACCCACTGTCCACGATCAGGTTTATATCATCCCTACTGTTATCTCAAACAGAGTGTCTAGGAGGAATCTAAAGAGAGAATGCTTCTTGGCCTCTGTACCTCCCACTCAACACAGCCCCCCAAAAAGTGTTAGCAATCTAAACCTTGCCCTATTTAACATCAGGTCACTGACAAATAAGTCCGCCTCTGTAAATGATATTATCTGTAAAGAGAAGTTAGATATAATGTTTTTAACAGAGACATGGCTCGGCTCGGATGGAGCGGTTCTCTTAGCACCAGCCTGCCCCACAAACTATAGCTTTATTCACTCGGTCCGCGAAGCCAAAAAAGGAGGTGGACTGGCAAATATTTTCTCAGACACTTTAAAATTTAAAGCTCTGTCTCTCGGCACCTTTTCATCCTTTGAATACCAGGCCACAATACTCCAGGGTAAATCAGCGATTCCAATGATTACTATCTACCGCCCCCCCCAAGTCCAGCAAAGCGGCATTTCTAACAGAATTCTCAGAACTCTTATCTATCTGCTCCACAAATTACGATAGCACGCTTATCTCAGGGGATGCTAACGTACATGTGGAGGTTGCCTCTGACTCTGTGTCCTCGGGTTTGATAGAACTGCTCCACTCCTTTGGGTTTACTCAACATGTCATCGGGCCCACACATAAACATGGCCACACTCTGGATCTGGTAATTTCTAGAGGTCTGATTATTAATGTGGAAAGGATTATCGAAAGGCCTGAATTATCAGACCACTACTTGCTGTGTTTTAATATGTCGGTGTCCGACCTTGAGAAAAACAACACTGAATACACTGTAAAAAAAACGTTTTTTCAGCTCATCAGCAGCCAACGAGTTCCCTCTTCATCTGGGCCCCCCACTGTCTATCACTTCCTCAGTGAATGAAATGGTTGAACATTTTAATCTTAAACTAGAGTCAGCTCTTAACTTAGTTGCTCCATTTAAAACTAAAAAGAAACAGAACACTAAAGTAACACCCTGGTTAAATGACCACACGCATTCACTGAAAAAAGAATGCCGTAGAGCCGAGAGAATATGGAGAAAAAGCAAACTCACCATCCACCTAGAAATTCTTAAAAAGTCAACTGTAGTCTATAACAAAGCATTGCGTCTGGCAAGACAGGCTTATTTCTCTGGCATTATTAATGACAACAAGAAAAATGCCAAAGTCCTTTTCTCTACCATTGAACGACTTTTAAACCCCCCTCAGTTCTACAAGCAGTCGTTCCCTGCCTCTAAAACTAAGTGCAATGAGTTTGCTTGCATCTTTGATAACAAAATTTGCAATATTAGAGCTGATATTATGAATGCTGCCACTACCCTAAACCCTCAAACTGCAGCTAATGCAGCCAGGATAGAGCCCTCCAGGGGAGCTTATCGTCATTCTGCGCAATTGATGAAGACGAGCTCCGCAAAACCATATCACAGATGACATCCTCCTCTTGCTCATTAGATATAATTCCCACCACTTTTCTCAAAGAGGTTTTAGACAGTGTGATCAGTGATATCCTAAAGATTGTAAACAACTCTCTGCAATCAGGTGTCTTCCCTGACTCTCTGAAGACAGCTGTAGTAAGGCCCTTACTCAAGAAACACAATCTGGATCCCTCTGTGCTGGGTAACTATAGACCCATCTCTAATCTGCCCTTCCTGGGCAAGGTTTTAGAAAAATGTGTCTTTCATCAGTTGGATGTGTTTCTACAGATAAATAAGGTGCATAACAAATTCCAATCCGGCTTCAGGCAAGGTCACAGCACAGAAACAGCTCTTGTAAAAGTAATCAATGATCTCAGGGTATCTGCTGACAAGAAAAATATATCTGTACTTTTACTTCTCGATCTTACGGCTGCATTTGACACAATCGATCATTCGATTTTAATTCACCGGCTGGAGCACTGGGTAGGTCTATCGGGGTCAGCCCTGTCTTGGTTCTCCTCCTATCTATCAAACAGAAACTATTATGTAAAGCTAGCTGAGTTTGACTCTGACAAACATGACATCAGTTCTGGTATCCCACAGGGCTCAATACTCGGTCCCCTTTTGTTCTCCCTATACATACTGCCGCTAGGAGAACTTATTACAAATCACAAAGTGAATTACCATTTCTATGCCGATGATACCCAGCTATATCTTTCCGTAGCCCCAAATGATCCCTGTGCCTTAGATCCATTGCTGACCTGTCTGTCTAGCATCAAATGCTGGATGAGTGAGAACTTTCTCAAACTAAACGAGGATAAAACAGAAGTTCTCATAATTGGCTCCAGCGACCAGAAAGAATCAATACTAAGCAGACTTGGCAATCTGATTGTAGAAAGTAATAGCACAGTAAAGAACTTGGGGGTCTTCATTGACTCCGAATTGAATTTTAATTCACACATTAACCATGTCACCAAGACTGCCTTTTTTCACCTTAGAAACATTGCACGAATCAGGGCCTATCTGTCAATGGATGATGCTAAAACCCTGATCCACGCCTTTGTATTTTCCCGGCTTGACTACTGCAATGCACTCTTTTCTGGTCTCCCCAAGAAAACAACTGACAGATTACAACTAGTCCAAAACGCGGCAGCCAGAGTTTTAACTAAAACTAAGATGAGAGAACATATTACTCCTGTCCTAGCCTCACTACATTGGCTACCGGTTGTGTTTAGAATTGATTTTAAAATTCTTTTACTTGTCTATAAAGCGCTTAATGGTCTTGCACCTTCCTACTTACATGACTGCCTGCCTAAGTATGTCCCAGGCCGACCCCTCAGGTCTTCCACTGCAGGCCTGCTTGCGGTGCCTAAAATGGCAACTAAAAAACACGGTGAAGCAGCCTTTTGCTTCTATGGACCGACGGCGTGGAACAAACTCCCATTATACATTCGGCAGGCAGCCTCTGTAGACATTTTTAAAGCACAACTCAAGACGTACTTCTATGCACTTGCTTTTAACTGATTCCCTGTGATTCTATATTTTATGATTTTATATTTTATGCCTTATTTCAGGTCCTCACTGTACTGCTTCTTTGATGTATTTTAATGATCTGATTTTTTTTTTTTTTTGTCTTCTTCTCTATTGCAATGTAAAGCACTTTGAGCTGCATTTTATGTCATGAAAGGTGCTATACAAATAAAGATTATTATTATTATTATTATTAATAGTGCCCATCATTTTGTTATTTATTCATGTTGGTCTGTATTTCTCCTGTTATTTTAACAGGCTTAAAACACATCTAGCAAAAATGAGACAGTGAGAGAAAACAGAAATGGGACTATTAGGGCAATTGACCACTGTAGTCTGTCAGTCACAATGTGGGACAGGGTGTCAAATTGTGGGATGACTGAAAAGTAAAATGAGTGACTGTCCCACATAAAGAGGGACCTCTGGTCACCCTGAGACTGTCCCACAGAAACAGGGACATCTGGTCACCCTCAAACAACAAGCCGTTTTTCTGCTCCGACAGAAACACACACACACACACACACACACACACACACACACACACACACACACGCAGGCGACGCAGCCTTTGCAATGCGCAAGGATAGCTCTGCTACAAGCTAGCCATGCTAACAATATTCACACACCAGCCAAAACGCAATAATTTCAGCGTTGTCTGGTTAGGCTGACATGACGGCAGGTCCGCGGGTTCTGCAGGGCAGACACAGACGCCATGCCAAGGAGGAGATTACTTTTTACTGGTGTTGGAGGAAAGTTGGACACGGGGCTCCGCGTGCGTGCACGCCCTTATGATTGATCAGAGCGCATCAAGTGTCAACACTGGATGTCTGGATCAGACTCGCTCCGGTTGAATATTGATTAAATTAATTAATAATCGCGGCCGTTGCAATTTGCTAATCAAATCGCAATTTCGGTTTGAAGCCTTAGCGAAATAGTAGGCCTATAATGTTTTATTTTACAACGTGCACATTCAATAGGAATAGGAATTATTACTGAGATAAAAAAAAAAAAAAAACAAAAACAAAAAAAACTTCCCCCAGAATCTGGCCGCGTGCCAGCTGATACCACCCGGTGTGCCATCGTTGGCACGCGTGCCTAGGGTTGCCGACCCCTGCCCTAGGGGACACGGGGAGAACATGCAAACTAGTATTTCTGACATGAACACATGAATAGGGCCTACATAAATATCAAAAAATCAATCCTAAACCTGGCGATACTGACGATATTGATATCATGGCATTAAGAATCGCAATACATTGACATTGATTTTTTTTTGCCCACCCCTAGAGCACGGCGGCGCCAGCGACAAGGAGCTGCTGGACGACCTGTGCGAGTGCGAGAAGCCCGACGGCGACTCGCCGTCCCCGCCGCCGGCCAACGGGGGCGTGGGCGGCGGGGGGCGCCACGACGACTACGACCCCGAGATCCACGGCTTCGAGATCCTGGAGTGCAAGTACCGCGTGGCGGTGACGGAGGTGATCGACCTGAAGGCGGAGCTCAAGGCCCTGAAGGAGAAGTTCAACCAGGCAGTGGAGGGACAGGGGGAGGAGCATGGAGACAACCATCACCACCACAACGCCACCAACGAGGACAGAGTCCACGTCCTGGACGAGCAGGTCAGTGAGGACAGACGTAGGACATGGAGAGGGGAACAGTAGACCGCTCTGGGACCAGAGGCGGATTGGCCATCTGGAGTACAGGGAGTTTCCCTGGTGGCCTGCGCCACCTAGTGGCCTGGACAGGTTTTTTTTTTTGTTTGTTTGTTTGTTTTTTGGAAAATGAAAGCAAATGGACCCGCAAGGGTCCAAATGGACCCTTGCGGGTCCATTTGCTTTCATTTTTACACTCTCAAGAGTTAAAATATTTATCTGAATTAGCCAGAAAATGTCATTTTTGATCTACGTTTGCCTGTTTTGCTTGTGAAATCCAGCCTGGTATTGTGGACAAAAGCAAAAGAAATCTTTAGTTTTGGGATCTGTGGGGCTAAAATGTCATCAAATGGTGGTCCGTGGCTCAAATACTGAATACTGTAAATAGAGGGCCCTGGTGTCAAAATGGTTGGTCTTACTCTTACTTTTATCTTGAAATTAAATTAATATTACGCAGACTTTAGTTCAGCCTTTAGTCTTGGCCCTCCACACTATTTTATGTATCTCATTTGGCCCCTTGGGAAAAATAATTGCCCACCCCTGGCCTAGAATCACCTCATGTCCATGTCTCCATCCCTCTTCCAGGTGGTCCGGTTGGAGCGCAGCGTGCACGAGGCCCGGGAGAGGGTGGTGTGTCTGGAGGCTGAGCTCCGCGGTGCCTCCAGCCTGGCCACGGAGAGCCAGAGCATGCTGAACGTAGCGCAGGACGAGTTGGTGACCTTCAGCGAGGAGCTGGCACAGCTCTACCACCACGTGTGTCTGTGCAACAACGAGACGCCCAACCGGGTCATGCTGGACTACTACCGCCAGAGCAGGTTAGTGGAGTGGTCCCAGGGCTTGACACTAACACTTGCCCGGGGCAAGTAAAAAAAAATGGTGGGGCAAGTGAAGATTGCTACCTGGTTGCCTGATCGGGACTACACTATAACACAACACAAGATGAATTTGTCTTGAAGGCAGTCATTGCACTCTGCCTCTGAGTCTTTCACTGCTTTCTAGCTATCTCTACCTATCTCTCTCACAGGTCCATTTGGTTCCAAACTATCATTTTGCTGGGGTCAGGGACCACTGGGTCTGTGACCACTATGGGCTAATTAAGATGATGAATTTTAACTCTTGAGAGCGTAAAAATGAAACCAAATGGACCCGCAAGGGTCCATTTGGTTTCATTTTTACGTTCTCAAGAGTTACATCTGGTTAACAAAACTGTCCATCATTTAGTCAGTCCCCAGTTAAGTTAACCAACTTAGCTGGGGACCACTTGGAACCCTCTCAGGGACCACTGGTGGTCCCCGGACCACCTGTTGAAAACCCCTGGTTTAAAGCACCCAAGTAGGAAGTAAACTTAAATGCAAAATTTACAATATATTTTTTGGGGGGGCAAGTGACCATGACCTGAGGGCAAGTAGAACCTGACTTGCACTTGCCCGATGGGCAAGTGCCTCGGAGACCTTAGTGTCAACCCCTGGGTCCTGTTGAGACGCCCAACCGGGTCATGCTGGACTACTACCAGAGCAGCCTCCGTTATTCCCCCCTTCCCTTTGCCTGTTGCGCACTAGCGGCACTTTGTTTAGAACAAAAAAGAGCTAGAGGCGTGAAAACGACCCTATTGTCTTTACAATGGTCGTCAGAGGGGTAATGTCTTACCTAGGGTTGCCACCTCTGTTTCATTGATTGATTGAGAACCTTTTTTTTATTTTCATTTTATTTTTTCAGTTTGTTAAACTGCAGTCTAGCCCAGAACGCACTGGGCTAAACTGCGGAGTTGCATGTCGCGGTAGTTGCAAGTCAGGTTCTACTTACCGTCAGGTCATGGTCACTTGCCCACCAAAAATATATTGTAAATTTTTCATTTAATTTTACTTCCTACTTGGGTGCTTCAAACCAGGGGTTTTCAACAGGCGGTCCGGGGACCACCAGTGGTCCCTGAGAGGGTTCCAGGTGGTCCCCAGCTAAGTTGGTTAACCAGATGTAAGTCTTGAGAACGTAAAAATGAAACCAAATGGACCCTTGCGGGTCCATTTGGTTTCATTTTTACACTCTCAAGAGTTAAAATTCATCATCTTAATTAGCCCATAGTGGTCACAGACCCAGTGGTCCCTGACCCCAGCAAAATGATAGTGTGGAACCAAATGAACCTGGGAGAGAGATAGGTAGAGATAGCTAGAAAGCAGGGAAAGACACAGAGGCAGAATGCAATGACTGCCTTCAAGACAAATTTATCTTGTGTTGTGTTATAGTGCACAAAGTCGCACACTTCGGGCAACCAGGTAGCAGTCTTCACTTGCCCCACCATTTTTTTCACTTGCCCCGGGCAAGCGGGCAAGTGTCAAGCCCTGTGTGGACCGTCCCTGTGATGTTGGCTAACTCTCCTGATGAATCGTTGTGCTACTGACCCACAGGACGACCCGCAGTGGGAGCCTGAAGGGCTCTGAAGACCACAGAGCCCTGCTATCCCCCCGCCTGGCCCGCCGCCTCGCAGCTGTCTCCTCCACAGAGACCACCCGCAGCCCCTCAGACTCACCCTCCAAAGGTGGGTTTTACTTTTGCTTTTATTGAGATTTATACGGTGGCACGGTGGCACAGTGGTTAGTGCTGTCGCCTCACAGCTAGAAGGTCCTGGGTTCGATTCCAGCTAGGGGCACTGCTGTGGGTGCTGGCTGCGTGTCTGCTCCTCCGTTTCACCCGTACCCAAGGTGGGGTTGGTGAAAGGACCTTTCTGTGTGGAGTTTGCATGTTCTCCCCGTGTCCCCTAGGGTAGATACCCTCACAAACACATGCAGTAATCCTGGTCTCTAAACTGCCTCCCCCTGGCCAGCCGGGGCGCCTGATGGAGGGGAACAGGAACTGGTTGGAATAACGTGTTTTTTCCACGCGCTACGTCAATGCATGAGGAGTCCAGCTTGGACTCCTCATGCATTGAAGGAAGCATGAGGCAAGTCCGCTGCCTCCCCAGGTTGGTGGAGGATGTGTAGAGCCCAGGATCACATTAGGAATTGTCACTGTGGGAAAAATGGGATGCAAAATTGTGGGATAAAAAAAAAAAAAAAAAAGATTTATACTCCTAGTTTCAAGTCAACACTTGACATGGCAGCTGAATCTGCAGTGACCACGACCTATGAAACAAATTGTACCGATTTGTTGTTATACCTGCCGTTATATCCTTGCCTGCACGGTGCATGCCGCAAAATCGTACCGTAGCTGTGTACTTTGTCTGCGTATTTCATATATAGTTTGTCCTGTTTCTAGACCTGTTCTCTGTACCACCATGTACTGTATATCTGTATTGTCAGTTGTGTGTTCCTGTTTCATTTTGCACCCCCCATCAGCCATTTGTGTTGGCTCCATTTGTCTCAGTCCCTGTTGCACCTCAGGTATGTTGTTCTATATATGACAACCATGTCTGTCTTGTCATGTCATCTGAATCGGCTTTTCTAACAAGTTTATCCATATTACCTGTGTTAACGTTCCTTAATCTTAGCTGATGCACTCTAATGCATGTTCCTCCACGATTGAAAAAGATCACTGCACTGTCCTGACCAGTGTCGACTCCTGGTCCTTTTTTTACTCTGGACAATCTCTACTGACATTCAACATTTTCATCTTTGTGGCATATCTGTTTTTGGCAGAGCTCTCTGTATTCTTTCTTAACTCTCTGCTTCTGCAAAAGCCCTTCTTGCTGCATGCAAATCAATGATGTGCCTTGTTGCCACCCATTGACTTTTTGTTGTTCCCTCTAAAGCTGGGAGGTTATCATTTAGTACAGCGGGCGGATCAGTATTCTGTCCAAACACCAGCTGATGTGGACTGTATCCGTGGACACTTTGCATGGTGGTGTGCCTTGCCATAGTGCCCAGTTCACTGCAGCGCTACAGCCACAAACTGTTGCTTGCACGCTCTACAATGTCCATTGCTCCATGAGCTGTTGTCATTTGTCCTTTATGTCTATATAAATTAGTTCGGACTCACCATTATTTATTTTACAATGTGTTTTGCACTAAAGGGTAATTCCACCCATTTTCCTTTTTTTTTTTTCTGAGAGCGTACAAATGCAACCAAATGAACCCTAATGGGTCCATTTGCATTTGTACGCTCTCAGAAAAAAGAAGCGTCTAAAGAAATCCATTAACATGGTGAAAACCCTCACCGGGTTCAAGTTCATGCCAGTCTACAGCTACAGTCTCACAGTACTGAGACTGTACTAACATTTTCTTTTTTAGTAGCTGAGCTATTTTCTTTTTCTGGGAGTGTCACCTTTTTATGAGAGTGTCAACCTCATATTGACTTTCCTTTTCTTCGTGAATCCTATCTGTAGCTGTTAAGACCTGGTCTTCCCTTCTTCATGTTCTCGCTTTTGTTGTCTATCATGTTCACACAATAACGAACAGAGCTTATGAAGTCTTGCAGGTTTGTTGTAGGGTGACCAGATGTCCCTCTTTATGTGGGACTATTCTTGGGCGGTATTGATTTTCTAAATATCGGTATTGATTGATTGAGCGCTCTGCTGTTCAAGCAGCCTAGATAGGGACACACTGAATTTGGAAATACAGTGTTTCCAAAAAGCCTAGCCCAAATAAGGGCTATGTTTAGGCATGTGTGTAACATGAAAATTGTTAGTTACAATTAAAAGTCTCATTGCTCATATTTTTATAGAATACAGTATAATGACGGTATTTCACAATATTCGGTATTCGATATTTTTATAGACCCAACAATATTGCTCGGTATTGATTTCCAATATCGTGATAAACGGTAATACTAGCTAGTATATTGCCCAAGACTACATGGGACAGTCCATCATTTCCAAGACTTCTCAAGCATCCCTCAAATTGAGACCCTGTCTGTTCCATATTGTGACTGACAGGCAGCAGTGTTCAAAATGCAATAATACTTTGTAGTCCCCTAATTGTTGGCTTTCTGTTGTCTCTTTTCCTGCTACAGATGTGTTTTTAAAAAAATATCAAAGAAGTATCCCCCCCCCCCCCCCCCCCCCCCCCCCCCCCCCCCCCATGGTGCCACTATATTTCCACTCTCACTCCAGACAGGCCACATTGCGTGTACTGTCATCAGAAATAGATGATCTACAAATCTCAAGTGTTGCGTTTTGAGACTATAGATCAGCCTTTTTTGCTATATTTGAATTGAAACCTTGAATCAATTCGCTAACCACATTTTATCCTGGTGTTTCCCACCTGACTTGTCCCACACGACAATTCTGTACCTCAAATAGGTTTGGATTTGGTCACCCTAGTTTGGTTGACATGTAATTTTCCATGTCCAGTTTTTAACTTTTAGCAGAATAGACCATTTGTCTAAAATGACTGACTTTTCATTGATCCTCAAATCACTCAACTGGTTCTGGCTCTGTTTAGTGATTCAGCCACCTAACCACCCTGTCCACTCACACTGACACTGCGGGTGTGCATGCAGTGTCTTATTATCGCTGAACCAAAACACTCTGTCATAAAGATTTCTGCTGCTGTGGGTGATATTTGCGCTCCATTGGCAGGCTCTTTACTGCACAGAGTGATGCTGCACTCCTCTGCTGCATCTATAATACTTTCAGTTTCCTCAGTAGGACGTGCTCACGTTTATTAAAAGTTGATTGGCAGTCGTCTACGAGCAACTTTGGTACCATGTATGTCCTATCACGGTTTTTACAAGTGAAAAAAATGGTGAAACTAGTTTTACATTGTGTCAATTTTTTTCCATGACACAAATGGGGCGGTAAATGTTTGTACCGGTAGCTGTCCAAAGGATTTGTGCCATTCACTGGCGTCTTGTTGGATGAAGCTAAAAACGCCCAAAGCACACCTATGCATAATGTAACGGGTATAGGAGGGAGATAGCATGGTAACCAGTGGCGTGCACAGATAGACACCAAGGGGTGCTTGAGCACCCCCAAGTGGCCCTCTCTGGATCAACATGCCCTTTTAAAAGCACTCCATTTAAAAAAAATACATTTGAGAAAACAGCACTTGTCTCAAAACTGTAGCAATAGAAGATGGCACTGTTGTCCACAAGAGTCAAGGCCTGTTTTAGAGGGATAGAGTGGAATCTGCTCTTATTCTAAGGGACTTGAGTTTGAAATACAGTCAGTGGAGAAGAAGCCATTATTCTCTTGTTGTGTGTTTATTTTCTTCAAACCATTTTATATAGCAGTAGCCTAATGTGTTTGAATAGTTGTAAGCCGGGCAGCTGGGATGCCCTCCTGGTAACATTTGAGCACCTGTCCTTCAAATTCTCTGTGCACGCCACTGATGGTAACAAAATGACCAACTTTAGTGTGGGAACGTCTCTTCCCCAATGCTAAATGCCCTAATTGCGTATAACGGCTTTGTAGCCAAAATGGAAACCAAATGGACCCTTGCGGATCCATTTGGTTTCATGTTTACACTCAAAATATTGGAATTAGCCCAAGTCAAGTCTACACAACTAGAGAATGTAGATTAATGGTCATTTTGATTTGTGTGTTTGACTGTTTCGTTTTCTATAGAATTCAGCCTGGAATTGTAGACAAAAGCAAAAAAAAAAAAAATCTTTAGTTTTGGGGTCTGTGGGGCTAAAATGTCATTTGGTCCTCCGTGGCTCAAATGCTGAATAAATAGTGGGGCCCAGGTATAAAAAAAGGTTGAAAACCACTGACGTTAGACCACCGTATTGCCTCCACAGACCCCCAGCCCAGTGACACAGCGGTGCCGTCGGTGGCAGGGGACATGGACCCCCCGGCGGGTCACGGCAGCCCCACGCGGAGCTCTACGGGGTCCCCCGTCATCACCATCTCCCCCTGCCCAGCCTCCCCGGGGCCCCCCTCCTCCAGCGAGGCGGGAGGAGACCTGCGCAGGGAGCCCATGAACATCTATAACCTCAACGCTATCATCAGAGACCAGGTCAGCTGCACTGGCATTAGCTAGCATCAGGGGCGGATGTAGGCATGGGGAGGGGGGGGGGGGGGGGGCAATGCCCCCCAGTGTTGTAGTGGTACTTTTAGAAGTGGGGGGATGCCTCTTAAAGGGGAATTCCACCCATTTTCTATTTTTTTTTCTGAGAGCGTACAAATGTGAACCAAATGGACCCTATAGCGGTTCCATTTGGTTCCATTAACATGGTGAAACGCATCTTGATGATGTCAACAAGATGTATTTCAGCATGTTAATGATTTTTCACCTGCATTTCCTCCGTTTCAACCAGGAAACACAGAATGGGGGGGACTTTTTTTATCATGTCCACACAACATATCTAAGGTGTATTAATGTAAAACATTGAAAATAAGTGGAATTCCCCTTTAAGACAAACATGATGGCATGCAAACAACCCAGATTTCAAAAATATTTGAAATTAAAGTGCTTATAATTACAATGATTTGAAACACTATGCTACTGACTAACTACAATTGTCAAACCAACAGCATTTCATCATTGAAAACAGAAAACTCTCTGAGGGCCTGTTCATACTCCCTCCAACTCCCGAACTTTTCGGAAAGTTGCGTCGGGAAGTTGACGCCATCCGAAAAGTGACGTCATCCGAAATGTCTGAAACTCATCTTTCCGAAATTTTGTTCTGAAAGCTGCAGCGTCGGATGTTGTGAACTCGCATTTATATATATATATACATCACGTTTATATTCCTCATTTGGACCTATGAGGATGTTGTACAGCAGTGGTTCCCAAACCTTTCCATGTCATGGACCCCCAAAATGATACTAATTATCCCGCGGACCTCCCATTATGTTAGCTCTAGCAGTGTTTATCCAATCTGTCGAGACAGTCTTGTTTTTTCCGAATAAGAGCGGCTGCAGTATCAAAATCCATAATATTTGTTTTTGTAAAGTGAACCATATATAACTGTGCAATTTATAAGAATAATACAGTATATGACATGCAAAACAGATATAAGATCCATAGTATTTTTCTTGTAAAGTGGCTTGTATGAAAGGTACCACTTTGCATATAAAGTGTTTTACATATGGAGATCTACAAGCTCATAGGGTGCCACTCAGTGGTGCGCTATGAGCTTATGGATTTGCTATTTTTGGAAAATCATGAAAACATGGTTTAAATAGCTGAACCCAGAGCTGCGGTGGTTAGTACAGTATGCCTAGTCTACATTAGTAGTACAGAATAGGAGAATAAAATAAACATCTATGTGGATGTCAATAAGCAGCAGGATGTGCAAATTTACATTATATTTATTATTATCAAGGGAATTCCTGACCTGCCTGCAGGCTGCGTTCCTGTGTGTTGTGTTTTCAGATTTTGCGTATTGGAATTCAGCTTATGACTTACAGAGGACTTTCAGAGGACACACAGCCCCCCCTGGATCAACATAAAAATCCAGCCTGAAGGATTTAGCATGCTTCTGTCTCTGATTTAATTTCCCAGATTGCGTTTTTTGGTGGAAACAGGCCATATTGAAGTGCCCACAACCCATTATATCCGCTTTGAAAAAATGACATGATCCCTCTCAGTTCAGAGGAGAGCCTAGAAAAAGCATTACTCCCTAGTAGGAAAGTGCGTTAAAGATTTCACATACAATGCACAGTGTTCATGAGTTGATGCTTTTTGTTCAAAATGAGTCGATCCTGTAAACATTTGAAAGCCAATTATATATATTATATCAAATAGGATGCAGTATGAGATATGGTACAGATCCATCCTGAGAGGAAGTGCTTAAATAAAACTTTAATTACTGCTCAGTTTGCTACCCTGATTTGCTTTAACACTGAATATGGATCAAGCAACGTTTATATAAATAACTAGTGCAAAATCAACTTAAAGAAACCAACAAAGAAAAAAAAAAACATCAATGGCATATTAAATAAAATTTAAATACACAGTGACACTATTATAGTCGGATCGCTACTGACACAGAGGAGAGGGCATAGCTGGTGCGCCAAAACAACAGCAGAGCATTATGGGATTTGTAGTATTAGCCGTGAACATGCTGTGTTACAGTGCACCACTGCTGTATAATACCGACAGGCCAGCTCTAATGTTAATGTGATATTGCCTCAAGGGGGCAAATGAATTTACATGACAGTCCAAATTTGTCCCGCGGGCCAGAATTTGACACACACGTTGTAAGCAAAGCAATGTTTTTGTTTTGCAGGTGAAGCACCTCCAGAGGGCCGTGGATCGCTCTCTGCAGCTGTCCAGACAGCGGGCAGCGGCCAGGGAGCTGGCACCCATGCTGGACAAGGACAAGGAGTCCTGCATGGAGGAGATCCTCAAGCTCAAGTCCCTGCTCAGCACCAAGAGGGAGCAGATCGCCACGCTCAGGCTGGTGCTCAAGGCCAACAAGCAGGTCAGAGCAGGGCGTTTCAACCTTTTTCATACCAGGGAGGGACCACTATTTATGCCAGGGAGGACCACCATTTGAGGACATTTTTAGCCCCATAGACCCCAAAACTAGAGATTTTGTTTGTTTTTGTCCACAATACCAGGCTGGATTTGGGAAACCAAACAGTCCAACATACATATGAAAATGACCATTAATCTTCTACATTCTCTAGTTGTGTAGACTTGGGCTGATTCACATGATGAATATTTTAACTCTTGAGAGTGTAAACATAAAATGTAAGAGTGTAAACGTAAAAATGAAACCAAATGGACCCGCAAGGGTCCATTTGGTTTCATTTTTACGCTCCCAAAGAGAGCCTTGAAAGGGTTACCTGGAACACTTTCAAGGACCACTGGTGGTCCCCAGACCACTGGTTGAAAACCACTGGGTTAAAAGAATATACAAATTAAAACAATTTGTTTGTCACATCACAAATTTATTCTACAGGCGTACCTAAGTGTGGCAGAATTACATTTTTTGTGTGTACACTGCAAAAATGGTTCATGTGGCTTAGTTCTTGTAAAACAAATAGCTTATCATCTTAAAATAAGAACTACCATCTATTTCTACACGATATAGGGCCTTGTTTTTTTATACAGTTGAACTTGAATATCTTGCTAAGTGATAAAATCTTGAAACCTTCTGGTATTGAGCCATATCGCCCATTTTAAGCTGCACTACAAAAAAACAACTCTCAAAATAAGCTTATACTGTATATACAGTATAAATACAAGTTCAATTTTGACTAGGCTTGTCAAGAATTCTTGAAATAAGAAGTGCTTCAGCTTTCCAGTATTGCACTAGAATGCGCTAGAGCAGTGGGTTTTCAACCATTGTCATACCAGGGCCCACTGTTTATTCTGCACTTGAGAGCGTAAAATGAAACCAAACGGACCCGAAAGGGTCCGTTTGGTTTCATTTTACGCTCTCAAGAGTTACAGATCTAGAAGGGTCCATTTGGTTACCAATGGTATTTTCTAGGAAGGAAGGAGGACTCTATAATAGGAGTAAAAATTAGTGAAAAACAAGGGTTTTTTATCTCTGGCGCCTGTCAAACAATTTCGCTCCAACTCACCAGCAAAAAAGCACTAGATTTTCTGCCAGGGGTTTTTCACTAATTTTGGCGCTAGGGGGGGTCTGAAAAAAAGCTAAATATAGTGACAAATGCATCAAGTTGGCAACACTGGAGCTTTCTGATGAGGCTTTTCATTCATGCAAAAAACACAAAGCCATTAAAGGAGGAGATTATTCATGACCTGAAGTGCTCACTGTTCCCCACAGACAGCGGAGGTGGCTCTGGCCAACCTGAAGAGCAAGTATGAGAATGAGAAGTGCATGGTGACGGAGACCATGATGAAACTGAGGAACGAGCTCAAGGCCCTCAAAGAGGACGCCGCCACCTTCTCCTCGCTGCGCGCCATGTTCGCCACCAGGTGAGAGAGAGAGAGAGGCGTTCTGGGGGGGAAACCGTGGCGCAGGCCCGGATGTAACATTTCCCAATTGTGGGGGCAGGCGGAAATGGTATGGGGGAGGCTTTATCACATGTGTCACTTCACGTCACGGGCGATGAAGTCGCACCCATACCATTTTACATACCATTTTGCTGCGTGTCTGTTACAACAGACACACAGCATGCATAGAGCTAAAGGTCTGACTCAGAGAGTTTTCTGTTTTCAGTGATGAAATGCTGTTGGTTTAGTGGTGACACAGCTGTAGTTAGTTAGTAGCAGTAGTAGTGTTTCAAATCATTTTAAATATAAGCAATTTAATTTTAATTATCTTTGAAAATTGGATTGTTTTGCATGCCATCATGTTTGGTGGGACAGTCTGAACCTACTTTATTGGCCGGCTGTGGATGAGTGGATAGAAAGGCCAGTCTAGAAGTACCTCTATAGCCTGTGTGCACTCCCCACAGCTGTTGAAAATTTTGTTCCCTAGAAAATACGTATTAAAGCCAAATACTCCGTATTAAAGTCAGAACTCTACAAGGCCCAGGTATATTTCTATTTGCAAAAAAAAAGAGTTTTCAACCTTACTACTATGCTGTACTACCATGATTTGTGAAAAAATGCATATATCATGACCAATGACAATAAAATACTAAACAATGAACATCAATCATGATGTTCATGTAAAATTAAAAATATTAATTAGTAATTAATTAAGGGGTTAGTGTTGCCAAAAGGCAACGCTGGGCCTTCTAGGGAGCCAACAAGACAGCAGATATATAATTTACACTGCCAAAGCACACATATAACAACAAATCAAATTTAAAACTCGGGTGAAAATGTCACCAAATGGTGATCTGTGGCTTAAATTTTGACTAATTAGTGGGCTCTGGTATCAAAAAGGTTCAAAACCACTGCTCTACTGTCCTCTCTCTCTCCCCCAGGTGTGACGAATACGTCACCCAGCTGGACGAGATGCAGCGGCAGCTGGCGGCGGCCGAGGACGAGAAGAAGACGCTGAACTCGCTGCTGCGCATGGCCATCCAGCAGAAGCTGGCGCTCACGCAGCGCCTGGAGGACCTGGAGTTCGACCACGAGCAGACGTACCGCGGCGGCGGCCGCCCAGGCGCCGCCAAGGCGCCGCGCATCCGCAGCAGCCCGCCCAAAGTAAGTGCAGGAAGCCGCGCCGTGCTGACGGCGCCCCCTAGCCCCACTGGGGGAGGCGGCGGTTGTGGCGGCGGGCGGTCGCTTAACGCCTCCTCCCTCACGGCGCTCTCTACTAGCCCCGCCTCCGTAGAGCTAGCTCCGCCCTACGCCCCCCACCACCACAACACCCTCCAACACCACCACAGCTCCTCCTCCACCTCCTCCCTGCCCTCCTCCTCCTCCCATTGGCCGGCGGTGGGCGCCAACGCGCTCATCCTAGACTCCCAGTCGCTGACCTCCGAGTTCCGCCGGCTCATTGGCTCGGCCCGGCACGACTCGACAACGCCGCCACACTCGAGCTCGGCCCCCGCCTCGCCGTTCCGCCGCGGGAGGTGATGGGTTCGGCGTAGGAAAAAAAGAAAAAGACGAGGCGGCGGTGCATAGTGGAAGATTTATTATGTAGTTCACCACACCGACACCCCGAACACACACACACACACACACACACACACACACACACACACACACACACACACACACACACACACACACACACACACACACACACTCACGTGCGCCTTGTCCAACACCTTGTCACTTGTCAGTGGCGAGGAACTTGAGTTAAAAGAGTCCGCCTTGTATGTCTCCAACTGTCCTCTTCTATGAACCTCTCTGTCGCTCCCCCTTATCATCTCTTAAAGGGATATTTCAGACTTTTTGAAGTTAAGCTGTATGAAATTCTTACCATTAACGAAGTGTTTGCAACTGTATTCATTGATGTCCAGAATCCCGTGTGGTGGGAGTTCTGCTCTGGTTTTGGTGAAATATGAAGTATCCTATTGGCCTGAATTTTTTTGGAAAATGGAAATATCCTAAAAAATTGGAGTCGTCTTAAATTTGGGGATTATATTATTTGACATTCAATGTTCATTTTACACAATGAGTCTTGCAAAAATGGGGGTCGTCTTATAATCAGGGTCATTTCTAAAATATTAGCACATCCTTTGTTCATTTTTGACCCCTCTATCACAGGGAACTATATCCATATCACAACACCCAAAAAGTAGTTCCACGTGATCGAGAGGTCAAAAATGAACGAAGGAGGTCCTAATATTTTAGAAATAAAATATTAGGACTAATTATTAATTAATTTACTTTACTGCGTGGCCCCCAGGGACCCCCCACAAAATGAGCAGAACTACATAATATTGAACAAAACCAGTGCAGAACTCCCACCACGAAACTCTGGCCATCAATTAATACAGTTCACATGCACCACTATATTAATGGACAGTATTTCATACAACTTAAGTCTCAAAAATCTGAACTATCCCTTTAAAGGAGAATTCCACACCAAAGCGCCTTGATCCCTATGACATCATACAGTATATACTACACTTGATTTTTGTCATAGATGCCCCCCTGCTCTACATTTCACACCTGAGATCCCCCTCCCCTCACACAGTTTGCATTGCACAGGTTGTCTTTATTCTAATTCTAATGTGGGTAATTTAGTAGCTGCAAACTTACTGCTATACTGATGAGCGTGCATGTGTTTTACATCACTCTGGTGCAGTCTTTACCTGGTAATCTAGAGCAGGGGTTTTCAACAGGTGGTCCACCAGTGGTCCCTGAGACGATTCGAGGTGGTCCCCAGGCTAAATGATGGACAGTTGGTTAACCAGAGGTAACTCTTTGAGAGCGTAAAAATGAAACCCAATGGACCCTTGGCGGGTCCATTGGGTTTCATGTTTACGCTCTCAAGAGTTAAAATATTCATCATCTGAATTATCTCAAGTCTGCAAAACTAGAGAATGTAGAAGATTAATGGTCAATTTGATTGACCATTAATTGACTATATGTTTGACTGTTTTGTCTTCTCCTCTGTGGGGCTAAAATGATATCAAACGGTGGTCTGTGGCTCAATTCTGAATAAATAGTGGGCCCTGCTGTAAAAAAGGTTGAAAACCACTGATCTAGAGGTAATCTATTCCTCATCCTCTCCGATCACTCAGGTCAAAACCTTCTCCTCCAGAGTATCTCCACCATGAAGTAATGGTGCTGTCCTTGTTTTTTAAAATCATATAGTACGTGCTATATGAAATAATCTGGCCCTGATTATCCTTTAGTGTGTGGTTTGATGTGATGTATGAAAAATAAAAGGTTTGGAGCTACTAAAATACCTGCATTAGAATAAAGACAACCTGCATTAGAGGGAGGGGACCTCAGGGTGGAATTATAACAGCAGGGGGGCATCTACGACAAAATTCAAGGGCAACGTATGACAGCACAGGGATCAAGGTATGTGTTTTGGTGTGGAATTCTTTATATTAAGACTCTTCTTTCTTCTAACTGTCTCACCTGGTGTTATAAAGTGGAGTGGGTCACAGAGTGGAGGGGAAAACTGGTTTCCTTTTATCTTGCCACCTTGGGCTTCAGGAAGTATTTTAGAAGAACGGAGACGGAGACCTTTTTTTTAACAGCATTGCTCCAACCTCAAAACAACAACAGGACAGTTCTATCAACTCTGCGTTTCAAAGTGTTCCACCTGAAGAACTCGTTAAAAAAGTTAAAGATGGATCAAGGCTGGACCCTATGAAAATCCTCTTTTACCACTTATAGACCTTATATAGACTTGACAATGGCCGCATCTCTTCAGCAAAAATAACTGAACTCGTCGCTTTGTGAGTTGGTGATAAGCTTGTAGATTTGCTTTTTTTTTTTCAGAATAGGAACGCTCGGGTTCATGTGGTTAAGGTTTGGTAGTAAAGACAATCACACTTATTTTTATGTCTGCTATTAAATGAGTCATTTGACTTCCTCCTGTATCTGTAAGTGTTAATGTTAATGATTGACTATGCAATATGCTATCTATGTGTTCAGTAAACAAGCAAAGGAAGCACATGGCTGTAGAGTGCACTTTAGGATTAACTATCCCACAGCGCCTCACAGTGGTGTAAATAGACATTGCATTTTAACCATACATAAACGAATGAATGCCAGCTGATTCAATTGATGTATTTGCAAACTGAAAACTGTGAACAAATATTTCATCTGTGTCGGCTGGCGCAGTCGTTCCAATTAGTTCATGGAGGTTGTCATCCTATACAAATGAATGTATGCCGCTATATTTCAATTCTCCTCCTACAAGTAGATTATCTGATACATAGATGTTTATAGTGCACGATTTTAGTATCGCTCAGTGATGCAATGTTTAGGAGCAAAAAAAGCATTTGACAGGTGGAGCAGCTAAAGTGTGTCTCTAATCAGCGTTTAGTCCTAAGGGTTCATTTAATTCTGTGAGGTTAAGGAAGGGTCCATTTGTAATGTCCACGCTCCAAAACAGAGTTATAAATGAGTGCTGAGGATTAGACTGTGTAAGTACATGGAAACCAGTAAGACTCTCCCTCTCTGTGCCTCTCTCACTCTGGGTGCGTCTCAGACTTTGTTTTCCTTCTTCTCTTGTCTCCTTTCCTTCGTCTACAGATTGCATAGTTAAAGGTAGGGGAAGTGATTTGAAATTCATGGTGTAGTACCAGTCTGGTGCACTAGGGGCCCCCAACAGTAGCTACACTATGTGAACCTGCTGCTCGCTCCTGATTGGAGGAGAATTGTGGTGACCTGGGGAACTTTTATTAGCTCCTCTGCTAACGTGGGGGAGGGGGAAACTCCATATGTGGTTTCCACACCTTATAATAGAGCATTTTAACAGAAAAAAATATTTTTTGGGTGATATCTGACAAAAGTGAAATCACTTCCCCTACCTTTAAAAAAAACAACAACAACAATGTAATGTACAGACACACTGTAAAGGGAAGGAGAAAAGAACAGAAGGAACCTACAAAAAACCCTATAGGGTCACCACAATCATCTGCAACACTGTATCACAGCAAAAGTCAAATAGTGACTTTTTTCCAGACCCCACACAAAGTCACTATTTGACTTTCCAAAGTCAAATAGTGACTTTTTTTCCAGACCCCACACAAAGTCACTATTTGACTTTCTGAAGAGGGCGTGGTTTTCCTTTTGTCTTGCAAAAAAAATGCATCAAAACAGTAGCAGTAGGTTGGTGGTTTGAATCAGTGCTGCTACTGTTTTGATGCATTTTTTTTTTTTTTTGCAAGACAAAAGGAAAGAGGAGCCCTCTTCAGAAAGTCACTATTTGACTTTGGAAAGTCAAATAGTGACTTTGTGTGGGGTCTGGGAAAAAGTCACTATTTGACTTTTGACATGTCCTACAGGGTTGTCATCACAGATTTCTCTGTGCAACAAACAGTGCCTTTATTCACCACCAGATGGCAGTATCTACAAGGATGTGTAGATACAACTCCTGCCATTGCAAAATCCTGGCATTATTGGAGCTATGTGTGTGTGGGGGTGCTACACTGGGGCTGACCAGGAGTTACGGGGTTGAGTCAACTGGGGAGGAAATATTTTTAAAATATATATATATAACATAACTTATCGGCCAACTACACCGAGTCCAGACACATCCCTGTCAAATGCTTTCTACCCCCCTACTTTAGCCAATCACATACAGTAAATGCTCATAACTGAAACAGAAATATAACAAATAACAAAAAAACAACAACAACAACAACATTACTTGATAATGTCAAAAGTGTACTTATTGAAGGTCTTATGGAAACACAATAAAGGTGCAATGAGTTATTTTCTAAAGTGTTAAACAGCTCTGTTATTGTGACAGCAATCGTTGCTTTAGCCACATCATTTGAAATCCCCTGACGTCACACTGACTGTACCTTTGGATAAATACATGCATAAATAATTATATAAAGCCACATACCAGTGCATCACATTACAACCGTTTTAATTTAGCTGCACTGCAGAATAGAGAGCCGGAATAGAGTTTGTTCAATATGGGGCGTCCACTCCACAGCTCCCCCAGCTTTAGTAAAAATAAATATTGACTTGAGGTTGGCATAGCAATTTCGTCCAATCATGAGACAGAGAGAGGTCATACAAGTGACATCAAAAGTGATGATGATGATGATGATGATGATGTATAAGTTCAGAGCTGATAAATTGGTTGTCTTGAACTTGGCCATATTCCTGAAATTGCATTTTCTGATGGAGAGATGGGAGAAGCCCGCTAGTGAACAAACCCTCTATACTCTAGTCCAGGGGTTTTCAACCTTTTTGACTCCAGGGCCACCATTTATTCAGCATTTGAGCCATTTCCTTACATTTTCACACCAAAGACCTAAAATTAAAGAATTATTTTGATTTTGTCCATAATTCCAGGCTGTATTTTGCCAACAAAACAGTGTAGACTTCTTAATTAAGTGGTGCAGATGAAGAATATTTTAACTCTTTAGAGTGTGAAAATGAAACCATTTCATTTCATTTTTACGCTCTCAAGAGTTACATCTGGTTAACCAACTTTCCATCATTTAGCCTGGGGACCACCTGGAACCCTCTCAAGGACCACTGGTGGTCCCCGGACCACCTGTTGAAAACCCCTGCTCTAGTCTATAGCAATGATTATTACTACTCTACACTAATATTGACCTAACCAAACAGTTTCACTTACGGCACCTTTTAAAGTCAACAGTGGAGGTTACTGTATTAGATGCAGCATACATGTATCTCTGCTTCTTTCTCCTTTTTAACGTAGCACAAACAAATCCAGTATTCAGTGTGTAACTGTGTCTATGTTTCTGTGTCTCCTCATGTATTCCCCGTGTTTGTTTGTATGACAACAACAACTGTCCTCTTCCCCCAACACAGAGGGTGGGTCTTGTCAGCAGAGACTGGTTCATAATAATACTCTCACATGTGCATGCTCACTGCTCAAGAGGACCATTCACATTATCTCTTATCCTCTTCAACTGTTTCTTTTACATTCACTTGTTCTCCTTTTGTCCCATTCTTACAGAGGACACATTCATTTGTGTGCATTATACAACTGCCGGTATAATGTTCCTCTCTGTCTTTCTGGAATGCATAGAGAGACTTTCACATTCCTTCCCCCATGCTAAAGCTTAAGCTAGTCTCCACTGCGTGGAGGTATCACTTAGCCTGCCAAAAAAAAAGATCTGCAAGCTAACAGCGTGTTGCAGTCCTTAGCTTGTAGATGTTCTTTTTGGTAAGGTCGGTTGTACCACGACGTTTAAATTCAATGCAGTATTCACCTTCTTAGTTAGTCAAATATACAAATGGTCAAATTAAACAGACCATTTTTTTTTACAGTGCGTTACTTTACATGCTACTCTATGCGTTTATTTACAAGACAGTGCATGTTAATTAACATTCAACATATAAATGCACAAGAAACGAATCAATTGAACATGGATTGAACAACAATATAGTACAATGTACAAGTATAGCTTGCTTTAAAATAATATCCAGCAATAATCACTGGAGACGTGTGCATGCACTGTAGGTTTCGTCTACATTAAAAATGTATGGGAAAAAATGTGTTTATTCTGGTCAAACTGCAACCCAGCTGGCCGCTTGGTAACCCACAGTTTGCAAATCACTTAAACGATACTATGTGTATGTTTAGTTTTTTGACATTTGGTTGCATTGCTGTAATCCATCTTTTTTAAAAAGAATATATAATGTATATTCAGTACAAAAGGACAAATATCATATATATTTTGCTTAGCAGATCTGTTGTGCAAGCACACAGTAGTGCTGCATCGCTGTGTGCTTGTAGATCTGCTATTTGGCGATGACCATGCTTATGTTTTTAAAGCAGTGCAATGACTGTGACTGTGTGTTTTAATTTGTCGCTGTTAATTCCCCACATCATTTTTAAAATGGTATTGATTACACGGATGGCGCCAAATAAAACTAAATCGGCAGTGGTATCGTTTAAGGAAAAAGATAAAAACCTCCCACTCGGACACATGTCATGCTCAGTCACAGTCGCAATAGTCTCTTGACAAGGTCTGTCATGTGGTGTCATCATGTCCCTCCTGTCGTCCCTGTCCCTGTTGTACTAACCCTGAGTGTCTCCGCTCTGTATATCTGTCTAATTTATCAGTCTCTTGTAGATTGTCAGCAGCCTGCTGCCTCAATATCGCCACTCTCCACACCACTAAGGCAGGGGACAGCCTCCCTAGCCCGCAGGTAACACGCTCTATAGCCAGTCGGTGTAGGCTTCATCCATGCTCTGTCTCACCAAGTAGTTGTCACTTGAGGTTACTCTTCATTTCTTCTTGCGACAGCCTCACTGTAGAGTATAAAAGTTGGACCTCACGGCTATCACAAGTGTAAAATGACTTGTCCTTTCCTCACATGACATGTTTGAAAATCAAACATGTGTACAACGTGTGTACTAGTTCATTGGTGGAGGTTAATAGGTACATTAGTACAATCGACTGCTATTGAAATCGTGAAATACATCTCACACTCTCTCTCTCCCTCTCTCAATCTCTCTCTCTCTCTCTCTCTCTCTCTCTCTCTCTCTGTCTCTGTCTCTCTCTCTCTGTCTCTCTCTCTCTGTCTCTCTCTCACACACACACACACATGCACACACACACATGCACACACACACACACACCTTGCTAAAACAATGTGTCATTGATGGCCTCATTTGACAACTTCGGTAAAGAACATTCTGGCAAAGTTCTATTAAAAACCACAGTCACAGAGCACTTCCCATTGGATGCTTTCACTCTGAGTGAACCAGGCTTCTGTTTTCTGTATCTAAACACACATGTTCAGGGGCGGATTGGCCATCTGGAGTACAGGGAGTTTTCCCGGTGTTTTTGCCTGGACAGTTTTTTTTTCTTCTTCTTCTTCTTTTTTTTCTTTTTTTTGAAAAGTCCAAGGCAGGCCAGGGCGCCAGGCCCAGACCAGGCAAACTAGTGTTTCTATCCTTCAAAAAAGAAAAGGTGTTAATCTTCTACATTCTCTAGTTGTGTAGACTAAGTTGGGCTAATTCACATGATGAATATTATAACTCTTGAGGGTGTAAAAATGAAAACGCTCTCAAAGAGTTACATCTGGTTAACCAGCTGCCCCCCACCAGGGTGGCCTGGCAAAGGCAAAATTGTCCCGGTGGGAAAATATGTGCCAATCCGCCCCTGCACATGTTCAAAATAGCAGCGTAGTTCAAAAGCTCATGCATAATCAGTTCACTTTGAACTGCAAGCAGAATGACACACAGGACGGCTATGTCTTTGTTGGTTTCATGTTTACACTCTCAATATTCATCTGAAGTTTACACACAATTAGAGAATGCAGAAGAATGGTCGATTTTGATCTGTTTTGTTTGCATAGACCTGCGCAGTGACGTCACCAGCCCTGTTCCACTAGTGGATTCCTCATTCATTTTCCTCATAGACTTTTCGAAAATGGTTAATAAAAACACGATTGCGCCGCGGCCAAAGCCAACTCGGGTCGTGACAAATCATGACAACAAACACAACATCGTCATATAATATATAATTAGGAAGAAGTAGAAAATGGCATGATACAAGACTTTTTGTTTCGTTTTTCATCTTAGAAATGATTTGATTGTCCCAAAAGTTTGTGTGTGTCATCATGATTCGTCACGACCTGAGTTGACTTTGTCCGCGGCGTAATCGTCTTTATATAAATTATTTTCGAAAAGTCTATGAGAAAAATGAATGGGGAATCCATTTCTGGAACAGGGACGGTGACGTCACTGCGCAGGTCTATAGGGTTGACCAGAGTCACTCAGGGCTCTATAGTAGTGCATCTTCTGTTTTCCAACAAATATAATACAACAATCCCCAACTGTAGTTTTTCACCAACATATGAATGCATCCGTCATGGCAGAAAGGTCACACTGCTGACAGATCTGAACCCTTTTCACCCCTAACGTTGTTTTACCCTTTTCTCTCCTGCTCTGTCCCCTTTCCACTGTCTCTCCTGTGGTGTAAACAGCAACACACACGGTGTGTGTTCTGCTTGTCCCTTTCGTTCTTTTATTCAATGACCGCTACGTGATTGTTGTTGTGTACATTAAGCAACGCCTCTGGAGGCAGCGTCATGCCAAATGTACGCCGTGCGACAACGCCACACGGCTGGAAATAGCGTAACAGGAAGTACCAGCCCCCCAAAAAGTCAGCCCTGAGTATAGACAGAGTTACGCCGTCACAGATCAGTCCAATGGTGGCTCTTCTACATACTGTAGACTTACCGGTATTTATCTTTATTTTAGATTTTTGTAATAATAGGATATAGCATAAACATCAGGCAACAGACTGATGTTTATAAATCCCTTTATATTAGATCATTTAGTACAGCATACACATTTAACAACCCAGCTTTGATGATTATAAATCCCTTTATTTTAGTTTTCTAGTACAACTAGTAGGCTTTTGTAGTACAACTAGTAGGCTTAGGCCTACAGGCTAAATATTACATAGACTTTAGCTGTCACTGTGCAATACACTGTGCAAAAACAGATGTTGCACACATGAATAGCTATATTCATATTTGCACCGCCACTTGTTGAGAATAACGTATTTCAAACTCCAGTTTGTTCCTATTTCAGCCTTCCCGAACGCTTAGTTTTCTGACCCTCATACGCGGCTGTTTCAGGCGTGCGGCTGTTTCTGCCGCACGGCGGAATGAGAAACAAACTCTCTCCTGTGCTCACCTGGTTTCTCCTCTGTCCCACCATGCACTCTGCAGTCTTAACCCTGTGGCCAGCCGACGGCGGGACGGTCAAACAGTCCTCTCCGCCAGCAGCGACCTCCTCTCCTCCTGTGACCCTCGCAAGCGCCAGCCCCAGCAACAACCCCCCCACACCCACGGCCCTTAAAATCTCACCGGAAAAACCTCTCCTGACCGCTCCTGAAGACGTCGCGTAGGACCAGGGGACATCCCGTAAGTGGTGTCACTTCGGCGGGTCTGCGGGCCTCTAAAGACACAGGCCGGACATCGTGCTCTCCCTAGAGTACTGTAAAAGCAGAGTGGCGACACGCTTCGATCTTGTGTCTCGCACCTCACGCCTGCACTGGAGTCAGGGGCGGATTGGCCATCTGGAGTACAGGGAGTTTTCCCGGTGGCCTGCACCACCTAGTGACCTGGACAAGATCCAAATTGCACTAGTGGCACTTCCAAAATGCACTAGAATGTGCTAGATGCTCGCCTGGAACATACAGATCAAAATGACCATTAATCTTCTACATTCTCTAGTTGTGTGGACTAAGTTAATTTACATGATGAATATTTTAACTCTTGAGGGTGTAAAAATGAAACCAAATGGACCTGCAAGGGTCCATTTGGTTGCCAGGCAACCAAATGGGTGGCCTGGCAAAGGCAAAATTGTCCCGGTGGGAAAATATGTGCCAATCCGCCCCTGACGTCCTGCTGTCAATGCAAGTGGATGGGCCAGAGTGGTTTGTTTGGAACTATGTTAGTAGTTATGTTAGTTCCAAACATGCGCTTTTCGGGCCAATAGCCGTCTCTGTTCAGCCGTAGCATTGGGAGTCGACGGGAGTGTCGCTACTCTCTCTCATTATAGTACTCTAGCTCCCCCATGCTTCCGAGGGTCACCGAGCAGAGGACGGATGCTCCTCATTGGTTAGGGCTGAAATGACATCACATCCTGCCGAGCGCGGTCAGGAACAGGAAGTGGACTGAAAGAACTGTGTTGTGAAACACTGGAATGTTGTTAATGTATCTTGTTTGATTATTTATTTATTACCTATTTATCCAATTGATTGGTTATTTATTCTATTGATTTGTGGTATGTTTATCTGCTATTTATTATTGGACTTTATAGTGCGCGCGTGTGTGTGTGTGTGTGTGTGTGTGTGTGTGTGTGTGTGTGTGTGTGTGTGTGTGTGTGTGTGTGTGTGTGTGTGTGTGTGTGTGTGTGTGTGTGTGTGAAACAATCTGACTGTATGTGTGTCATTCCTGACATGTTGTATTGCTGTGGCCTGCAGTAATGATGACATGTATCTATCTATATAGATTATTATTGTTTTTCTTCCACACAGGAAAGAAAATGGCCTTTCCTAGAACAGATATCATAAGGTTCTGTGTGGTGAAGTGAAAAGGTTTCAAACTTAGCCTAACACAGGAAATGTTGTATTATACCATATGGAACTGAAATGCTACCTTTACTCAATATTATAACCAAAAAGAAAAAAACGAAAAAACGTCCCACTTTTACATGTCTAAAGCAAATCGAATTTACATTTCAAGCAAACACTGTTTGATGTGATGGTGGTACTGATGATGATGGGGTTGGTTTCTTGACTGCACTACATTTTCCTTTGAGCTTGTTTCACTTTATTTTTATACTGAAGTCCTTTCTTTTTTCTTTGCAAGACCTGCGTAAAGACTATTTTATACTTGCTTTTTGTGATGAGGTGCAGGTTGTGTTCAGTGCGTGAACACTAGGGCAGTTGGCCTTTTGAATTGCACATGATTACAGTACTTGACCTCCTTCCTTCCTTCTTAGTTCAAGAGAGCGGATGATTTTTGTCATATCTTAACGCCTGGTGTAAACGCCTGGTCATTTTTAGTTTTTAGCTATAATGTCATTTTGCATATACAGTAGTGCCCATGTATGGTACGTTGTGCAGGTAGCAAATGTATTTTCACACCCATCTGTGTGGTGTAACGGGAGTCAGTAAGCGACCTTAGATAGACCATGACCTCGTCTGAAGTCCAGCACAGGTTTACACGCAGTATTTCTCTGCGATTTCCCTGCGATTCCCTGCAGCATATTATTCACATTAACATATGGTACAAGGTATAAAATGCTTGGCACATAGATGCCCACATGCATCTGTGTGCCATGCGCTTTATACATTGTACCATCTGGTGCAAGTTGCACCATAGATGTTCTAAGCAAGGCCCAAAATTGTTCTGCATTCTCCTTTGAGATCTTGCATTGGGACCCAACATGTCCAAACATTCTCCTACCATGTGCTTTGACCATTTAGCAGTTCTAGTGAATACATCATTTTAACATTCATTCAGTCATTTAACACAACATTCAGTTGCAGTATCCAAAGCTGTAAGCTGTATCTTTATTGTCTTTATTTATGTTTGTCCACAAGCTTCCTTCAGACAGTAAAGAGTACAAGCACAATGAGGTGTAGGACTATGTATGGAGGCAATACACTGGTCTTTGAATTATCCTGGTAAATGTTATCTGAACGTTTCACCTTAAAAGGATCCCTGCCTAATAAGACAAATGTGCCTTAAAACACTATACTTGCCTTCTATAACTAAAACATGCAGATAAAAACACCTTCAATACTTTATTTCTTTCATAAATAGAGAATCTTTCACTCTATAGGAGGTGCTCCTGTCGCAGGATGATGATGTCACAGAGCATGTTCATCCATATATTGTATAGAGCTAGACCACACGTGACATCATCATCCTGCGCCAGGAGCAGTTCCTGTTGAGTGAAATATTCTCTATTTATGAAAGAAATAAGATGCCATTGGTGTTTTTATTTGTTTATTTTAGTTATATAGGGAAAGTATAATTCTTTAAGCGATGTTTATCTTATTAGACAGGGATCCTTTTAAACACGACACTAACCAGCTGAGTGGTCTGAACAGTCAGTTCAAGAAGCTATGGCCCTCCACATCTTCAGCCAATGAGTTGCACAGTAAATAGCCAATCCATAAGCTCGCAATTGTGTTGTGAAGCGCTGTGAGCTTGTACATTGGCTATGCAAAACTGCAACTGTCAGGCTTTTAGTAATAATTAGTAACTTATGCAACCATGATGACAAGTCTCTTTCGGAACAGTCCATTGATCGGAGAAAGGTTTGCCAAAGGCTGACAGTATTGGGCATAGCCTGAATGTTTAACTTACGTTGTATATATAATAATGAATTTGTCTGATTGATCATATGTGTGTGCCCTTTTCCAATGCAATACGTTATGTCAGTATTTCTGTTGTTCACTATCCTGATAATTTGAGTGCATTGTCCTAATGTAAGTTGTTTTTTTTTTATTCCACTGTCATGCAAGTCATTCACCAGTGTTAGGTGGATTACTTCCTTTCTAGGGATGGTTTGTTATTAATTGTAGAGTAGACAATCACCACCAACAATACATGGAAAGTAGCCTACAGGACTCTAGCTGAGTGGCAATCCGAAGGTTCACTGGTTCTGCTCTCTGCTGAGCCATCGAAGGGACAAACGTACCGTAACAACTAACAGTTCCCCCAGAACACTCATCTGAACAATCATCTGGTGATGGTTTGATGAGGCAGTAGGCCTTTTGTTTTTAAATGCTGAGGAAAGCAACTTTGTTTACAGTTTGTTTACATGATAGTGTGTCCTTTCTGTTAAGTGAACTCTTAGCTGTTAGATTTGTTTCTACTCGTCTGTTTTGACAAAATAGACCCTGAATACCGAGATACATAGGCTACAGTATTCCAAAGGTGGCTTCTCAAACCAGGTTTATCAGACAGCAACACTTTTGTTTGCCTATAATGCCAAATGTAGTCTCCATTAGTATGACATGTTGCTTGCCACCAAGAAACCATCTTCAAGTGCTGTAAGCCTGAAGCTCAGCTTGTGTCGGCCAGCAACATTACCATGCAGTTAGGCTGACCTCTCTTAGTTATGTTGCACAAAATAGTACAATATTCTGTATGTAGTGGAAGAGACACTCATAAAAATAAAAGAAACTGTATGGTTTCAACATAAAGACACTACAATATACAGTACATTGGGTTTTATTGTTTCTATCCTACTCAGTTGAAAACAGTGTTCAGCTTGTTTCAAAAGTGAATAAAACTCATGTCTGTCCCGGGACGCGCTGTGGCTGTCTGTCTCTTCTCCCGTCAAAATGCACAAACTTGTGATACAGAGGCTAGTAATGTACAGACCTTTACACACAACGAACGTTCTACATAAATGTGTCCATAGTTATTTTATATGTTACATTTTCGGTGCAACTACTGGTAGGTGGACACTGGGGCATATTCACAGGTTTCATTCTGGACAATTTCTAATAATAAACAAATAAATAAATACATTTTGAAATGAAATATAGCCTACATATTGTAAAGGATGTGTGCACTTTAGGCTACATCAGACCAAAATGACTGCATATACAGGTTTTGTAGCTATTCAGGCATTCTAAACAGGCATTCTTAATTATCAAATGTTTTGGGCTTCATGGTCCATAGGGTTATTATGCGGACTGTAACAGAGCTAATTCTAATCATGTAGCCTATACTTTGACCAATTTTCAAATGTTTAATTTTATTCTGAGGTGCCCAGATAGGCCTGCAGTATCCCTTTGGATGTTTTCCCCCAATACATTCTCTATTCTGGAGCTCCCCTTGGCTATTCACATTGGATTTTATCAAACTGTCATGCCTACCCAGTGGGGTGGGGCGGGGTTTCGGGAGCAGAGCCCTATAGACGGAGTTACGCAAACCCCGTTCACTTCACGGGGCCAGTACAATGGCGGCTCTTCTACATACATTAGGCCAGGGCTTTTCAAAAAGGTGAAAAGTGAAACCAAATGGACCCGCAAGGGTCCATTTGGTTTCATTTTTACGCTCTCAAAGAGTTACATCTGGTTAACCAACTTTCCATCTTTTAGCTGGGGACCACCTGGAACCCAGCTGTTGCATTGGAGTCAACGTGCTGCTCGCGCGAGCACATTGAAAACCGTGAGCAGGCTGTTTTCAGCCCCCTCGATGTCGCAACTCTTCTACTAGATGGCTCTGTTGGGGGCTGGGAGGAGTCGCAGGCAGCGCGTCAAGCTGACGGAGACCGCAGGCATGGCAGACAGGCAGTGATTGACAGTGAACGCGGAGCTGATTGTTGACATCTTTTTTTATTAGTTACAGAACACACCATCAGTTAATATTCGTAGTTTACAAGTTCAGGACCGCAATGGGGACCCGGAGAGTCCTCCTCATCCTCCTCCTCCTCTAGTCTTGGATACGTAACGTTTGTTGTTGCGCGTAATTCTGGTTCCACGGTGGAACGCGCACCGTATTTGAGATTATTTGAAAGGTTTGGTGGTTTGGATTCTTAAATACATCCATCAATGGTTTCCATGTTGGAGCGGTCCTCGGTGCCTCACAGAGCCATGGACGGGGACGACTTCAGGAGGGTCGCCTTCCGCAAGAAGCACCGAGACGTGGAGGAGATCAGCTCCGACCCGGAGGACCTGCTGCACGACTCCTCAGGTGGGTGGCACAGGAATGCAATGTATACTGTCTGTCGTGTAATAATAGTGTAGATCAGGGGTTTTCAACAGGACAGACGCCAGGGACCACCCTTTATTCAGCATTTGAGCCACGGACCACCATTTGATGACATTTTAGCCCCAAAGACCTAAAACTAAAGAATTCTTTCGTTTTGTTTCACAATTCCAGGCTGGATTTTGCAAACAAAACAGTGTATACTTCTTAATTAAATAGTGATAATTCAGATGATGCATGTTTTTAACTCTTGAGAGTGTGAAAATGAAACCAAATGGACCCTCAAGGGTCCATTTGGTTTCATTTTTACATTCTCAAGAGTTACATCTGGTTAACCAACTTTCCATTATTTAGCCTGGGGACCACCTGGAACCCTCTCAAGGACCACTGGTGGTCCCCGGACCACCTGTTGAAAACCCCTGATGTAGATGAACACACGGCATACAGTAACCTTGGCTACTCGTGTTTACTTTTGGCTGATCCTCTTTGTAAAGTAGGTCGTTTTGCTGTTTGTTGTTCTTGTTGTTGTTGTTGGTGGTGGTGGGGTCCACCATTCACAAATTATTTTGCCTCCCTTCTAGGCCTTTGTATAGTTTAATAATTCTGTTTCTGCTGAGTGGGAGCAAGAAACAGAACCAACTAACTAGAAACAGGCTGGGAACGAGGCTATACTAGGTATCAAGCATTATCAGATGACGAGACTATTTGCGGCCACTCTTTTCTTAGTCATGTTTTAAACATGTGTTGTTGTCATAGAAGTGTAGTTAGTTGTGAAAGAAGCGTGGACTGACCACAGGAACACACCTATTAGTCTACACACTGCTGCTGCTGCAGTGCAGAGTGCAGGTATGAAGGCTGCAAACACAGACAAGCCCCAACCTGTTGCATAAGCTCCTACCTCCTCCTCCTACAGTATTTATGCCCCAGGGCCTCAGGCCATGATTCTTGTTTCTTTTTACAGTAGAAAAACATTCCAGAGGTACTGTTCTGCATACCAAAGCAGATTGACTTCACAATGACAGGTGTTGTCTGCCTGATTCAAAAATATCTCCATGTTATGGGTGGATAGCCACTAAGTAATTGATAGGCCAGGGGTTGACACTAAGGTCTCCGAGGCACTTGCCCATCAGGCAAGTGCAAGTCGGGTTCTACTTGCCCTCAGGTCATGGTCACTTGCCCCCCAAAATATATTGTGAATTCTGCATTTAAGTTTACTTTCTCCTTGGTGCTTTAAACATTTCCTTTCGCAGTCAAATACTGTTTTGTTTAAGTCACAATCAGCTACAGTAAATATTCAACTTGTAAATCAGTGTAAATGAGTGGTTCCCACAGTGGTCACCTCAGGGGTCCGTGACCCCAGCAAAATGATAGTTTGGAACCAAATGGACCTGGGAGAGAGATAGGTAGAGATAGCTAGAAAGCAGGGAAAGACACAGAGGCAGTGCGCAATGACCATCTTCAAGACAAATCTCGTGTTAGGTTATAGCGCACTAAGTCACATGCTTGCCCAATCGGGCAACCAGGTAGCAGTCTTCACTTGACTGACCTTTTTTTTTTTACTTGCCCTGGGAAAGTGGGCAAGTGTTAGTGCCAAGCCCTGTAGGCTCTATCAATTTATATCAGTTGTTTTAAAACTTTTTGATACCAGGACCCACTATTTATTAAGAATTTGAGCCACTGACCACTATTTGATGACATTTTAGCCCTGCAGACCCCAAAACTAAAGATTTACTTTACTTTTCTCCACAATTCCAGGCTGGATTTGGGAAACAAAACAGTCCAACATGCAGATCATATTTTACGCTGTCAAAGAGTTACATCTGGTTAAGCAACTTTCCACCATTTAGCTGGGGGACCACCTGGAACCCTCCCAAGGAGCACTAGTGGTCCCCGGACCACTGGTTGAAAACCACTGATTTATATGTATTGTGGTAATGACCTGGGGGTCTCATTTGTAAAGTTTAGCAATTTGTCAACAATTGTCCGAAAAAATGTAGGTGGCTAATGTATAGTGTTAGTAGTTGCTTAGTCGTTTCACATTTTTGGGGCCTTTGGAGGTCCCCAGACTCTGCTTTGAGAACCTATGTTGTATGTCATGGTTTAACTTCTGACTACTCTAGCTTCACACAGATGAAATCTCCTTTGTTCGGCCTTTGTTTTTTGTTGCCCCAGCCCTAACGTATCTTTGTGGTCCAAGTCGACTTCAAAGAGCTGATATAAATAATATTACAGTATGTTGTCATTCTAGACAGTCAGCCAGGCGGCTCTCAACAGATCGCTGGCCCAGGTTTTCAGGTTCTATTATATAAAGCAGGGGTTTTCAACAGGTGGTTTGGGGACCACCAGTGGTCCCTGAGAGAGTTCCAGGTGGTCCCCAGCTAAGTTGTTTAACCAGAAGTAACTCTTGAGAATGTAAAAAATGAAACCATTCATTGAAACCATTTCATTTTTATGCTCTCAAGAGTTAAAATATTCATCATCTGAATTAGCCCAAGTCTACACAACTAGAAGATGGACAAAAGCAAAAGAAATCTTTATTAGTTTTGGGGTCTGTGGGGCTAAAATGTCCTCAAGTGGTGGTCCGTGGCTCAAATTCTGAAAAAACAAATGGTGGTCCCTGGCGTCAAAAAGGTTGAAAACCACTGATATAAAAGTATAATACACCTCCAAGAGCAGGATCCAGATTCATGTCAACAACGCGGCAGGGTCGGCACCAGCATTCTGTCTGGGCTTGCTCAGAGGGAGAGAGATAGAGAGAAAGAAAAAAGAGTCTTGAATCTCGAGCCACGCGTCTTATCTTAGATTAGGGTGTGCTGCTGCTTGTGCAATCATAAACCTACAGAATTCCGTTCTTGCAGACTTGCTGTTAACTGTGTTCATTGGTTAAACATCGTAGGCTACTAGACAAACCATGTGTGGAGATAAGACCTCCGTTAGTCACCCATGAGCAATGGCATACATGTGCCGTCTGTCGCCGCAGTCATAACAGTGACCGTGGCATTTGCGGTGGTGTGAATAACCTCATGGCATATCACATTGCCATGCCTGATTGATTTTGTGTTGTGAAAAAGGAGAAGGTTGGCCATTTCTGAACAGATATAGAGAGGTCACCTGGGAAGCAGAAGGTTCATGGTTTGTGTGTTGAATGTCCTTGATGCTTGATCCTTAACCTTCTCCCTGCCACTGCCCCAGGGTCGGACTGGCCACAGGGCGTACCAGGAGCTCTCCTGGTGGGCTGCGGCCATAGCGGGCCGCTATGTGGTGCTTAAAGGGGTACTCCACTTTCAAAAAAACTTTTGGTCATTTTATGGTCTACTCAGTCTCATGTGAACACACCAGACAGTTTAAAAAGGGGTCTCTTAAATAAAAAAAAAAGAGAGACCCCTTTTTGGCAGACCTGTATTGTAGCTACATCAGTGAGTAACAAACCTATCCTCTTCTATCTGGATCATTCTTGTAAGCAACAAAGGGTTGTGTAGGCGTCTATTAGGCTTGTATTATTTATGTTGTAAAAGTGGCAGTATTAGGGCTTGTTTGTTTATGTGTAAGCTGACATATTTCTGCTATCTGCACGCTGGTTGTGGTGGGCTGGTCTGGGTCAAATTCATGCAAAAAATGACCGGGCCGAATCTTTGTCCTGCTCCAGCACTGCACTGTCCACATACTGTAGGTAACTCCCACTTGAACACATTTCACTGTATGTGAACATTTGTATGACAACAAAATAATCTGTTGCAATGTGTTTACTGTTTAGTTACTTTACACCACTGCATCCTGTTCAACAAAGTAGGTCTGTGGCAAAATCAGTGCTGAGAATCACCAGGGAAGCACCTCCCTTTGAAACCTTAGGGATTATTGGTGCTATTCATCATGTTGCACAACCTCAGTCCTGTTACCTGGCCTTACACTGAAGTACAAACAAAAGTGTCCCCGCTCTACTGCCACCAAAACGATCACACTGCTGCATAGCTTTATGAATGGACAACACAACACTGTAGGGCTAGATGATATGACTACAAAATCAATAATGCAGGATCAGAATTTAAGCACAGTAATGCAACGTCTTCTTGTTAAACAACCTTTTTCATACCAGGGCCCACTATTTATTCTGCATTTTAGCCACGGACCACCATATATGATGTTGAGTTTGGTCTCTCTGACCCAAAACTAAGGATTTACAAGTTTGTCTGCAGTTTAGGAGAGATAAACTGGCAAAATGTTGGTCAAAATAACAATTCTTCTTTTCTAAATATTTGTACATTCTTGAAAGTTAAGTAATTCAGATGTTTAAATATAATTCAAAACTCTTGAGAGCGTTGGGGTTTCATTTTACGATACAGATCTATAAGGGTCCATTTGGTTACCAAATGTCCATCACATGGAAGCCTCTCAGGGACCGCTGGTGGTCCCCCAGACCACTGGTTGAAAACCACTGGGTTCTCAGATTGACCACTCTCTAACACTGTCCTGTCAGCTGCACTCACTGTACTTGTGCACTGTTTTGTTTGTCCTCCTAAGCCCAAATCTCTTTGCCGGAAATTGCCGATCAACAAGTTTACAAATGCATGTTGACGTAGGGAGGGACTAGGGATGCTAGGGCTCCAGTAGTTTACGCTCCAGTGAGTCCTCTAATAGGGAAGGATGCTTCTGTTGTTGTTTCACAGTTCACAGACTCCAGACAGTAAGAGAGTGTGGTCTAACTAACGTTAAAGGCATGAGCACAGCTATGCATGCAGCCACTATATGAAATTCTGCATCATTAGATGTATGAGAGGGTATTGAACCATGTCATATGGAAGAAATCTGTGGTATTTGGAAAATCAAGTTGGTCAACCTATTCTTACATGTACAGTATGTGACTTATGGGTTGCTCCTCTCTCACGCACACACGCACACACACACACGCACACGCGCACACACACACACACACACACACACACACACACACACACACACACACACACACACACACACACACACACACACACACAGGCATGCAAATGCACTCTGACTGCGGTTCAACTAACCTTCACTTTTACTCTAGTTGATGATAACATGAGTAAACATTTATTTTTAATGGGTCTCAATAAGATAAGATGTGCACATAATTCCATGACCAAAAATTCATAGATGTGTAGGATATGACGGTGGTTATACAGTATATTCGGTCTCAATAAGTCACAGAAGAACTGATTAGCCCTAATATGATCGGTGATCATATTATCAGTTATGACCTCATTACATTGTGGTGACGAATACGGCCATTTTTTATCTTACTTTTTTAGATCAGGAAGTCTTTCCATGCAACCCAAATGCTTCGAATGGATTCAGAATCATGAAAACCCCTAGTAACTACTACCTTCAGATATCACGCCTCCTCCATTTTGGTTCCTAGCTTTCTGGCTACACAATTTTTTATTTGTACATGGGCTACTACTCATTCTGTGAGAACTTTTAATATAGTATATTAGAGCAGGGGTTTTCAACCTTTTTGACTCCTGGGACCACCCTTTATTCAGCATTTGAGCCACGGACCACCATTTGATTACACGTTCACACCAAAGAACTAAAATTAAGGAATTCTTTTGGTTTTGTCCACAATTCCTGGCTGTATTTTGCCAACAAAACAGTGTAAACGTCTTAATTAAGTGGTGCTAAAAATTCAGATGATGAATATTTTAACTCTTGAGAGTGTAAAAAATGAAACCAAATGGACCCGCAAGGGTCCATTTGGTTTCATTTTTACATTCTCAGGAGTTACATCTGGCTAACCAACCTTCCATCATTTAGCCTGGGGACCACCTGGAACCTTCTCAAGGACCACTGGTGGTCCCCGGACCACCTGTTGAAAACCCCTGTATTAGATTAGTAAAGAGCTTAGCTTAGGATCGACTCTCCCGCCACAGAAACACATAATCACTAACCCTCAGTGGCACATGACAAAATATTGCGTGGGCTAATTCATGGAGCTGCCCTGCGGCTCTGGTTGTATATTTACACTTCCCCTTGCTGTTAAAGGGGTACTTCACCCCAAAAAAAAACTGTTGGTCATTTCATGGTCTATTCAGCCTCATGTGAACACACCAGACAGTTTATAAGTTACTCCTTTCAGTATTTAGATATTTGATGTTCATTAGTCTGCCATTAGTCTGCCAGACCCAAACCCATTATAACTTAAAACTCCATTTTAACCATGACAGATTATTCGAAAACAACCCATCTTTTTTCTGGTGACTGATATTGTCCTCCTAATACGTGAGAGGGCTGTGGAATTTCATTTACAGTTTTTATTTATTTTTAAAATATTGTTTTATTCATTTGGGTGGGCATTCCCAAATATGGAGGGGCTACATTTTACAAAACAATATTTTCAAAATAAATGAAAACTGTAAATGAAATTCCACAGCCCTCTCACGTATTAGGAGGACAATATAAGTCACCAGAAAAAAGATGGGTTGTTTTCGAATAATCTGTCATGGTTAAAATGGAGTTTTAAAGATGGAGTTCCGCGAAATTTGGTCTTTTTCCAGTTTTTCACGTGTTTATTAGGTCTCAGTACTTCATTAAACCTCCTGAGATCGTTTCTATACTAGTGGTGTACACAAAACGTAGTTACTATTTCTTCCTGGGGGCGGGGCCGTTGGCAGTGGCACAGTCCAACGGAGTCAACACGAAAAGTATGACGTATCAATCTACCACGTGTCAACGCCCCTCCCCGTCATTGTCATATTTTTAAATACGCCAGCGTCTGGGGGGCGGAGCTACCACAATCACACATGGGGTACGTGTGATCATGGCGGATCGAGGTGGCTTCAAACATTACCAGCTGGTGGAGGATTAATGCACTATTAGGCTATTAGTTAATACTTCTTAATGAATGCCTGCGGTGCCATAGGAACTCGGGTGGACGTAAAAAGGCGAGAGAGAGAAAAAAGAACGTATCGGTTTTGCTGTTGTATACTGCTTTTTGTGTATGTCTATGACATGCACCATCATAGAACCACAGTTACATACGTAACTAGCGATTTAGTTTCTCTTCTCTAAGATCACCTCTAAACATCGTATGGGGCATATAATAGTAGTCGCACCAACCCCCAGGTGTCTGCTGTTAAGACGCTGTGAATAAATGAGTTGATGTGTTGAAGAAAACTTTTAAAACGATCTGGTATCAGCTCTGTTGAAACGGAGCCATAGAGTATAGACAGAGTGACAACCCCATCCACTTCATGGGGTAGTCCAATGGCGGCTCTTCTGCTTAGACTTCAATAGAGAATGGGGACAACTCCTGGACCTGAATTAGGACCCAGGCAACAGCCCAGCGTTAATGATCTTAAATCGCTTTATTTTAGATTGTTTTTAGTGATAGTACAACACAAACATGTCAACGGTACAATAACAACGTTACTGTACCGTTGACATGTTGAAAACCTGCCTAAAGTCCCTATTCAGCTGCATCATATAAGCTGCATGAACAGCAGCTCGAGCGCTCAGTTTCTGACCCCTCAATGTCGCAACTCTTCTATGACCAGAAGAGTGCCCGCGCATGCGCCGTTGTTTTCTCTGTCGGCTGCTGAATGATAGTGTACTCTAGGTGGACAAGAGTTGCGACATTGAGGGGCCAGAAGCCAAGCGCAAATGAGATAAAGTGACAAACTGTTGGAAATGCATTGTTTCTCAACGAGGGCGGCGCAAATAAGAGCTAATTTAGGAATCTGTTCATCATGACAACTGTTGTAAGGTATTATACAGGCTTACTACAAAACTATCATAAAAGCTGGGCCGTTGCTTGAATCCAATGCATATACTACTTCCAGTCTAGAACGTGTCCCCTTTTGTTGTGCTAATTCAATAGAAGTCTATGTAGAAGAGCCGCCATTGGACTGGCCCCATGAAGTGAATGGTGTTTGCATAACTGTCTATAGTCTATTATAAGGCTTTGATTTCGAGCCGAGGACCCCCAGTTTGACATGTATTAGTTTAAGGACCCCCATTTGTGGCATTTCTATCTCTGAGACCCCATTTTTAACTGTAAAATCGGTGTTAATTAACTCTTGAGTGTACAAATGGTCATATTTGATTTCATATGTACACTTAGTTTATACCCTGGCCATTTGGTTACAAAGTATAATGTACCGAGGGACCCCCTGGACGCCTCTGTCTTTGGGAATCACTGGGCCACAACAAAAAGCAACTGCTTGTTTTAATAAGTGCTTGTTTTATTATTATTATTATTTTATTATTATATAGATAGGAACTTCTACACACAGGAGCTGTTACTGTAAACTCGGTACCCAGACAGAATATTAGACAGGTTGTGGTTATCCAATACTCAGTGAACTATGGGTGATACCCTATCATAACATGTTGACAGAATAAATAAATAAATAAATGTATTATTAATATATCGTTATTATTACTATTACTGTTTAATGTATGTGAATCTCCATTATTAGTGTTAATGGGGAGTTCTGTACCAGAATCTGGCTCAAACTATAGCCTCAACAGTTTGTCATCCCTCTGAAATTATGTAAACAAATGGGCAGAACCATGGGCGGTCCTTTTGTGAGGAGGGGGAGGGACTAGGAGAGGTGGGTGGTCTTAAAGTAAGAGGCGGAGGGACTTTATTAGGTGGGTGGTGCTAAAGTTAAAGTCATGCATACTTAATGAACTGGTGGCCATTGCCACATACAAACGGCTTTTTAACAAATACTATACACTTTATTGAAAAAATTCTTCCTGATTATGTTATAATAACACCTGATGATCATCTTTTTGGGACAGGAAAAAGC
>CM076969.1:48716884-48741884 GCA_039105355.1 Benthosema pterotum | reverse complement strand
GAACAATCTGAGTCCCTTGAAACAATTAGCGTTGTAATGTAAACACTGAACACTGCGCCCGATCATTGTGTTCTGGAGGCAGCCAAAATTTACAATAAAATATCTCTATTCTCTATAGCATGTCCCCCCCCCCCCCCCCCCCTACTACTTTTTGGAGCGCACTGATATGGACCCAAAAACATAGTTCCCTGTGGTAAGAGGTGTCACAAATGAATGAAGGATGTGCTAATACGAAGTCACCACGTCTGTGGTTCTGAATCATCTTTTTGTTGTTAAATCACCAGCTTTACAAAACAGTGTCCTTTTTTATTCTTAGCACAGTAAGTTTGTATGAGGATTGCTCCGGAGAGGAGCTAAGACACGTTAGGTTATAGTGTGGCCCCAGTGACCCCCTAGAAATACTTAACATTTCTGAAAACTAGAGCAGAACTCCCACCGCGAGACTTGCAAATTCACACCACTATATTAATGGCGAGTATTTCATACAGCTTAACCCTTTTGTACTGAACGCGTTTTGGTGTTCAACGCATTCTGTTACACTTTAGCTGTTGAAAACTATCAGATCTCCATGCTCATATCAGATCATATCAGATCTCCAAGCTCATATCGCGCCACTGAGTAGCGCGATATGAGCTTGTAAATCTGATATTTGTAAAAAATGTGAAAATGATGCGCAAATCTAAGAATATATTCTATTTGACGCCTGATTCTAGTTTCTGACTAGTTTCTAGTTTCTGATGCTAGATTCTGACAGATTCTAGTTTCTCTGAAAAATCTATGTCCCTGTGTCAGTGATGCTTAACATATTTCATGCCAAGGACCACCAGAATTATCTATATTTGGCTGCCCCCCCCCCCCCCCCATCTGAAAACATGTTGTTGTAGGGATCCCCCAGAAGCAACGATTTTAGTTCAAAATATTTGCTTCCGAAAGAATATATAATTCAAAGATTTGCATCACATTTTCACAATTTTTCAAAAATATCAGAGCTACCGGTTACCGGTGTTTTGCCAAGAAGTTTCTCTACAGTTTTCTCCCGTGGGCCTGCACCACCAAACAGGATTTTGGTGTGCGTGAGCATTTCTGTGCACATTAACTAAAAAAAGAAAACAAAACTGACCTATCCCTTTAAGCGCAGCATTGAGTAACTCAGGTACTTTCCATTCCATCGAGTGTCTCTCTGTAATATTTCGGAGCGGGCCACGCCGGGGCCTGTTTGTGTTTCCGCGCCTCCGGGGGGCTGTGCTTCCCTTCCTGACTGCGGTGATGTCATTTCCCCCCTCTCCTTGACTGTACTGTATATGTATGGCTCATACTTTAATTGTTAGGACTGTGTGACTGAGGCGGTGTTCCGCTGTCAGGTATACGTGGACGCCGGGGTTGTCACGTTTCCCAACACTGCATGGGAAATACCTTCAGAGGAGTGGAGGAGGATGTGATGCTTCTGTTGTATTAGTTCCGTATTATTCCGCCGCAGAGACCCGTAACGGAGCGCGTCAGGGACCTAGCATCTTGTCTTCATACCTAGAGGTGGTCCCAGGATTGGATCCACTGTCCACCCAGCCTCACTGAGAGAGAGAGAGAGGGAGCGAGAGAGAGAGAGAGAGAGAGAGAGAGGAGAAAGGTGTACTCCAGGCCATGATCCTGCCTGTGCAGGAAGCGTGACCTCAGTCCTGTTTGACTTTCCCCTTCCCTTTTACTTTCCAAACAGTCCATTCTTTCTCCCTCTTCTCTGGAAGGTCTCTCTGTGTCTTTTTCTCTCTCTGCCTCTGCCATTGTGCCTGGTTGTCTGCGCTTGGTTTAAGGCCACGGCGGCGGCCGTCCAGGGTGGGGACTGGGGTACACGAGGATGGACTGCCTGACCACCGGCAGGTCCCGGAGGTCCCGCCTGAGACGCGGCGCTTCGGGTAGGTGATGATCAGGGGAAAAACCGTGGGACGATGGACCGCCACCATACAGACGCAGTGTCAGGGGTCTTCTCTCTAGTTGGATGACATACATATCTGACGTTTTTTTATATATATAATTTTTTGTTAATAGCTAAGCGACATCGTCTTTTTTTTTTTTTTTGTACAATGAAACGACGGCGCAAGTATTGGTTCTGGAGGCGCGGAGGTCAAAGTGCACAGATGTGTCTGCTCTGCTGTTATGGTAAGATCATGGACTCTCTGATGTCCACCAACAATCACTTGATCTGATCACTTGGTCATTTCTTTCTTGTTTGATTGTGATCTGTTATTATTAGTGTGGCCCATGCCCATCGGACCATTGGCCCTTTAGTTTTATAGTACACGTCAGGGCGGCATGTAACATTTCCCAACTGGGGATGGCAGGAGAAAATGGTATGGGTGCCGCACCCACCTACCGTTTTTTTTTTTCAGTTACAGGACTTTTATTAGTCAAGTAAAGCATCAATAATAACATCAGTTGTTGATGTTGCAACAGACACGCAGCATGCATAAAGCTAAAGGTCTGACTCAGAGAGTTTTCTGTTTTCAATGATGAAATGCTGTTGGTTTAGCGGTGACACAGCTGTAGTTAGTTATAGCAGTAGTAGTGTTTCAAATCATTTGACGTTGTAAATATAAGTACTTTAATTTGAAATATCTTTGAAATGTGGCTTGTTTTGCATGCCATCATGTTTGGTGGGGCAGGCAGGGCATTTAGGGGAGGCATTGCAGCCCATGCCCAGTTACCCATGCCTAGATCCGCCCCTGGTACACGTCCGTATCATAGATAGCTCTTGGAGGAAAGTATGAGGCCGTATTGATGTCATCTTGGGGATGTGTGGCTTTTGGTAGCTATTTTGGGAGAACTGCACTCCCTTGAGGTCTTTGCAGTGTCACATTCATATCGGATCACGAGTCAAGTTCATTGACGGTGAATGAATTTCATGGTTTTTCAACCTTTTTGATCCCAGGTCCCACTATTTATTCAGCATTTGAGCCACAGACATTTTCACCCCAAGAGACCCCAAAAGTAAATATGTCTTTTGTTTTTGCCCACAATATGGATTTGGGAAACAAAATCCTCTTGAGTGTAAAAAATGTACGCTCTCAAGAGTTACTGTACATCTGGTTAACCAACTTTTCATCTGGTTAAACAACTTAGCTGGGGACCACCTGGAACCATCTCAAGGACCACTGGTGGTCCCTGGACCACTGGTTGAAAACCACTGAATTATGGTGACCATAGATTAAATGCATTGTTGTCACAGCACAGGTGTTTAATGAGGCATTTTGTTCCACATGAATGAATAGTGTTTGTGTTTCATCCCCTAAACTGTGTGTGCAGCGCAGTCATTATATGAAATAGTTTCCTCAAAATGCTTTCATTTGACCATCAATGGCTGATAATTACCACGTAAGCAGTCCAAATCATTTCCGTATTGTACTTCATGATATAATAATACCGTCAAAATAGCAGCACAACAAACACACACAGATCTGCCCTTGCTGACTTTTTTGTGTACTATTTTTGTCACTATAATGAAATGCCCATTTGAGAGTGCGTAACACTGGCATGTTATTTTATTAGTTGACATGATCTTGAACTGCAGCGGCCTTCAGCATTCCCAAAAGCCATCTTCAAAACATTCTTTTGGCATCCTTCGCCAAACAAACAGTATGTACTTTTTGTGCTTTTTGCAGACATTATTAGAACACTCCCTTCTTGTTTTCCATTATTGCTTTGTCTGCCTGGCCCATGCCTTCCTTATTTAACTGACATTTATTATTGTCTATTTTCTAACTGGCGAGCGGGGTCCATTCTCTCAATGTTATCTCTGGCCTATTGCCCAAAATGTTAGCCGTGACCATTTATTTTTCCACTGCCGATATGGGGGCACTCTCTCTCTCTCTCTGTATCTGTATGTGTGTGTTTGTGTGCGTGTGTCAGGGGCGGATGTAACATTTCCCAATCGGGGGGGGGGGGGGACTTTTATTAGTCAAGTAAAGTATCAATAATAACATCAGTTGTTGTTGAAGTTGCAACAGACACGCAGCATGCATAAAGCTAAAGGTCTGACTCAGAGAGTTTTCTGTTTTCAATGATGAAATGCTGTTGGTTTAGTGGTGACACAGCTGTAGTTAGTTAGCAGTAGTAGTGTTTCAAATCATTTTAAATATAAGCACTTTGATTTGAAATATCTTGGGTTGTTTTGCATGCCATCGTGCTTGGTGGGGCAGACTAGTTATTTAGGTGGGTATTGCCCCACCATACCCATGCCTACATCCGCCCCTGGTGTGCATGTATGTGTGTGCATGTGTGCGTGTGTGCATGCGTGCGTGCATATGTGCGTGTGCGTGTGCGTGTGCGTGTGTGTGTGTTTGCAGTATGTGGTGGTGTGTGTTCATGCGTAGTTCTACAAAATAGAAGCAAATTATGTTAAAAGTGCTGTTGACATGAGAAACGACAGAGCCATGAGACAAATCAAGTCTCCTCTGTCTGCTCTGTCCGCTCTGTGTGCTGTGATTGAAAGCTGAGGGTTTTAATGAAGTGCACAGTTCTTTATTGGACACAACATGGGACATAAATCCTGCTCAAAGAACTACCAGAAGCAGCAAAACCAGCAGCACTATGGAAATTAATTCATTATAGCAGGGGTTTTCAACCTTCTTGATACCAGGGCCCACCATTTATTCATCATTCGAGTCACGGACCACCATTTGAGAACATTTTAGCCCCACAGACCCCAAAACGAAACATCTTCTTTTGCTTTTGTCCATCTTCTAGTTGTGTAGACTTGGGCTAATTCAGATGATGAATATTTTAACTAAAATGAAACCAATTGGACCCGCAAGGGTCCATCCAAACCTGGCGATTATCGCTAAACCTAGTCCCTAACACAAATAGCTAGGATATGGAGAAGGAGCTTTCTGTGCGACATCAATGAAATATACTGTACTCATGCACATTACACACTGCTGAACTGACTCTCCCTGCTACACTCATGTCATTATTGATGGTTATAATACTGCATATATAGGATTAATATACACAGTCCAATCCTGGGTGTTGAGTGCAGAGATGGTGTGGTATATCAGAGCATGAGAGATCATTTATACCAGGGGTTTTCAACAGGTGGTCCGGGGCCCAACAGTGGTCCTTGAGAGGGTTCCAGGTGGTCCCCAGGCTAAATGATGGAAAGCTTATGTACCAGATGTAAATCTTAAGAATGTAAAAATGAAACCAAATGGACCGCTCCGGGTCCATTTGGTTTCATTTTTACACTCTCAAGAGTTAAAATATTCATCATCTGAATTAGCACCACTTAATTAAGAAGTCTACTCTGTTTTGTTTGCAAAACCAAGCCAGGAGTTGTGGACAAAACCAAAGTAATTCTTTAGTTTTAGGTCTTTGGGGTGAAAATTTAATCAAGTGGTGGTCCGTGTGCTCAAATGCTGAATGTAATGGTGGTCCCTGCGATGAAAAAGGTTGAAAACCCCTGATTTAAACCACCAGCCTGGGAAAAAGGTCTTAAACTCCCTGGGAACCATCTCCCCTCTCCAGCCATGCTGGCCCTTTGGCAACGTCCCCAATGGCTCATTACTTAACTGTGTGTGTGTGTGTGTGTGTGTGTGTGTGTGTGTGTGTGTGTGTGTGTGTGTGTGTGTGTGTGTGTGTTCTCACATATGTTATCTACTTAGGACCGTTTCGAAGAAAAACACCTTCCAACTTAGGACCGGTGGACAAGTTAGGACCAAAAACCCGGTCCTAAGAAGTAAGACCACTTAAAACAGATAGAGAATGTCATAAGCCATGCCTGGTGTTGAAATTGGCATGGTCCTAAAAAGGAGGCGTTTTTACATATGGCCCTAAAAAGGAGGCATTTTTACATTTGGTGTGTATCAGGTGTGTGTGGGGTGTGTGTGTGTGTGTGTGTCCTACTTAGGACCATCTGGCAAACTTAATATTTTAACTAGATAGGAGCAATTCCAGAGGGAATTGCAGAGTGTGGTCGCCCAAAGGCAACCACACTAATAACAATAGTGTGTTGCCTTTAAGGCAACCACACTAATTATACAATAAATTACTATATATAGCTCATATAGGCCGCAGGTCGCATGTAACTGTAGAACTCGGGGAACTTTGTCCGAGGGTGGGCGGGCGGGTCAGAGTTTAGAAAACTCTGGGGCGGGTCACACTGATGACATAATCATGTTCACTCATCGTAACAAGTGTCTGGCAGCCCGCATCATCATGGTGACACGTGTCTGACATGGGACCATTTCTATGTTCCCTCAGGTCTATGTTCCCTCGCTGACTAACCCCAACCCAAACGCACAAACCATAACCCTAACCGAAAGCATGTCAAACGTTACTTCGCGACATTTGACATGCCTTCGTTTAGGGTTAGGTTTGGGCGTTTGGGTTAGGGTTAATCTATTACTATCCCTACCCCTAATCCTAACCTGACTTTAAGAGCTGAGGGAACATAGACATGACCCCTCTGACATCACTCTGTGACCCCTCTGACATCACTCTGTAAATTTTTGTCTCAAGCCTGTCCCCTTTTATGTCCTATACTTTAAAGCCCGGCTTAAAACCTACCTTTTCACTCAGGCGTATTACTGAATTATTACCGCTCTTGTCTTTCTTTTACTTACTACCTCTATGACCTTTCAACTTGGCTGCAGTCAGACAATGTGTGTCTTCACATATTGAAAAGTATGCCTTTCGGGATAGCAATCCTTTGTTTTCTCATATTTTAGCACTAATCACTAGTTTAATATGTTCTTTAGCATTCCCATATACTTTAGTTGGGAGCCCGCGCGCTGTTTTTGGGCTGAACCGAGTCTTTACTGGATTTGCGGGAGATCGGTACATAAAGGGGTTAATGTGCATTAATTAACAATTCAATAATTAATAATCATATACTTTGTGCATATCCATATTCACAAACACTATATAATGATAAATTTGATGCATTTAGACCAAGTAATTTGCATTAAATACCATACAACTGTATTTTGTATGGATTTTTTTTTTATATTTTGGACATTAAGGGGTTAATAATTAAAAATGCCCGAGGCATATCAGTGGGCACCCTCTTGATTTCTTAAGAAGTGACTCCCAGCTACAAGAATCACTACTATATCACATATCCAAAACAGTTCATATCAATGTTTATTTTAGCCAGTTTAAATACACGTATACTATGTGATTAGAATAGATGTTTGTGTGAGGCAAAAATCAGTATGATGCAATAACAGGATACTCTGATTTTGTCTTTCACCTGTAAGAACAATTCACTGCTGTAGTTCTGTAAGCTCAGTTCAACTGCTGCCCTTCCCCCATACTGCAATGGTTGGGTCGTTAATTAAGCAATGCAGCCTAATTAACGACCCTGCACTCTACAGGCAAACTGCCTAAATCTTTTGGTTGGTTGAAGCAGTCTGGACAAAACCCATGCAGGTGCATTAATGTGTGTTTTTTGGTAATCTTACAATGCCCTAGTATCAATCTCAATTTCTAGTATCTATGTCTATTTGTAAATTATAAGGCAAATATCAACATCCTAACATATGCTGTCTCCCTGTTAGAGCAGTGTTGTTGTGTAACTCTTCCAACTTCCCCATGTCTTTAGCAGAACAATATTAGCTCAGCATAGTCTATTGAATTTAGTCATATTTGGTGGTATCCTGTCCAAGTGAAAAAGCTATTATGCTGAACCTGTATGAGGTTCTAAAATTGCCAATGAAGAGTGAGAGATGTTTATCATGGGCAGATGTTATGTTGTAGACAATGTGTGTCTTCACATATTGAAAAGTATGCCTTTCGGGATAGCAATCCTTTGTTTTCTCATATTTTAGCACTAATCACTAGTTTAATATGTTCTTTAGCATTCCCATATACTTTAGTTGGGAGCCCGCACGCTGTTTTTGGGCTGAACCGAGTCTTTATTGGATTTGCGGGAGATCGGTACATAAAGGGGTTAATGTGCATTAATTAACAATTCAATAATTAATAATCATATACTTTGTGCATATCCATATTCACAAACACTATATAATGATAAATTTGATGCATTTAGACCAAGTAATTTGCATTAAATACCATACAACTGTATTTTGTATGGATTTTTTTTTTTATATTTTGGACATTAAGGGGTTAATAATTAAAAATGCCCGAGGCATATCAGTGGGCACCCTCTTGATTTCTTAAGAAGTGACTCCCAGCTACAAGAATCACTACTATATCACATATCCAAAACAGTTCATATCAATGTTTATTTTAGCCAGTTTAAATACACGTATACTATGTGATTAGAATAGATGTTTGTGTGAGGCAAAAATCAGTATGATGCAATAACAGGATACTCTGATTTTGTCTTTCACCTGTAAGAACAATTCACTGCTGTAGTTCTGTAAGCTCAGTTCAACTGCTGCCCTTCCCCCATACTGCAATGGTTGGGTCGTTAATTAAGCAATGCAGCCTAATTAACGACCCTGCACTCTACAGGCAAACTGCCTAAATCTTTTGGTTGGTTGAAGCAGTCTGGACAAAACCCATGCAGGTGCATTAATGTGTGTTTTTTGGTAATCTTACATTGCCCCAGTATCAATCTCAATTTCTAGTATCTATGTCTATTAGTAAATTATAAGGCAAATATCAACATCCTAACATATGCTGTCTCCCTGTTAGAGCAGTGTTGTTGTGTAACTCTTCCAACTTCTCCATGTCTTTAGCAGAACAATATTAGCTCAGCATAGTCTATTGAATTTAGTCATATTTGGTGGTATCCTGTCCAAGTGAAGAAGCTATTATGCTGAACCTGTATGAGGTTCTAAAATTGCCAATGAAGAGTGAGAGATGTTTATCATGGGCAGATGTTATGTTGTAGACAATTTGTGTCTTCACATATTGAAAAGTGTGCCTTTCTGGAAAGCAATCCTTTGTTTTCTCATATTTTAGCACTAATCAATGGTTTAATATGTTCTTTAGCATTCCCATATACTTTAGTTGGGAGCCGGCGCGCTGTTTTTGGGCTGAACCGAGTCTTGTAGCTTAGGGCAACCTCTTAAGAATTCAAGAGGGTGCCTGCTAATATCCCTTTGACATTTTGTAGTTATTAACCCCCTGATGCCAGAAATACAAAAACATCCACCCGAAATAGAGTTGTATAGTATCTAATGCACAATTATGCATTTTATTTGTGGAATGTGTTATTAATTAACTACCTGTTAAAATGTCTATCATGCCGTTTGTGCCCGTTGTATTTGTGATCTGGGACACGTCTTCAGCACTGCTACATTTCCCTATTACGTCTATGAAGCTTTACGTCTACAAAGCACTACGTCACATGTATCCCCATAATAGGCATGATGTGGTGACTCAGACATAATGAAACCCTGGGGCGTGAGGTCAGAGTATCCCATATAGGTATGACGTGGTGACTCAAACATAATCAAACCATGGTGCGTGAGGTCAGAGTATCCCCATATATGTATGATGTGGTGATCCAATATAATGCGTTAATTTTGAAAAAAGGGCTTTGTCAGTCTCTTCCTAATATTATGGTTAACAACCGTGTGAAACCGTGTGAGCGATTGGTGCAGCCAGCGAGGAGTAATGGCGGTTTCAGACATTCAGACAGACATTTTCTGAATTATAGTATTGATGATGATGATGATGATGATGATGATGCATATTCATCCGTTCATGCCCAAATTTGACTGCCAGAAGGTCCTGATAATTCTTAAAATGTCCTTATAATTCATGTGTATGTCAAAGTGCTGTGTATGATTGATTCTAAAACTCTTAGTCCCAATACTCCACACCTTGAATCAGATAATAACAAACCCAGGTGCGCTATTTCTTTCCACTGTATTGTGAAGATGACCTGGGGAAGGGAGCGCTTGATTTACCAACAAACCCTAGCCGTGTGGGTGCTTTGAAGCACCGCCCACATGCATAGGACAGTGACTGAATAGCTCCAGGGTGGTCCGTCTAAAGACAACAAGCGCTTCCTATCGTTTGTCTATTTGGTTTTGGAATTTCAATTCATGCAAATATGCTTAAATCAAACTCATGAATGTGGTCATCACACGAGTTGTCACACCAGTTGCCAGAAGTATATTAACTAAATTCTATCTATTCAATGGTCATGTGTAGGCCTATGCAATGGCACCATTCTTAACTGTGATGTTCACAGAGGGTGGAATACAAGTTTAAAAAGCCATGTCAACATTGACAATGTCATTCCAGGTCGGAAGGGATGCGGCTGACGCAGTTGTCATTGCCATTGATGTCTACCTATTCTTTTACTACTAGGTACTCTGATTATAATACCAGGTCAGCCAGCAGGATCAGCAAGAAGTAACCTATCATATACATATCTCCTCCTATTAACAATGTTTCTAGCCCAGAAGCTTGTGATCTCAAAGGGTCAATGTATTGGCCCCAAATGGCAGCACTGACTCCATTGTAGCTATACTTCACTCTTGAGGTCTGACTACCACACTCTCCTCATCCTTTTTGTGTGAAGCTTTCCAGGCAAGTGCCATCTGAACATTCAGGTACTATAGCTGTTTTGTTAAGCAAACTGGAGGAAAATGCATTTATCTCTCAAAATGTGTATTTTATTGGATTTGGGGGAGATCAGTATATAAAGGGGTTAATGTGCATGGAACTGAGTAGACCATAAAAAGACAAAACGTTTTTTTGAAAGTGAAATACCCCTTTAAGAGCGTCTGATTTGCCTAAATTGGAGGCATATTGTAATGTGCATGTAATGCTAGACAAATTTCTCCCCTGGGAAGATAAAAAAATGTGGTCCCATTATTATTATTACCCTTATAATTGTTAATTATTATTATTATTACCCTCATTATTATTGTGTTTGTTGTTTCCTTTATTATTTTTATTTGTTTTTCTCAGTTATTAAAATTGTTTTTTCAATTATTAAAATTGTTTATCAAATTCAAAATGAAATGATTTTCTCTAAAGTAACTTCATTAATAAGTCAAAGTAAATCTAAGAAACAATCTACAAGCTCATAAGTAAGTCTTAAATCTCTCTTTTTGGTCACAGGCAAAAGTGTCCGGTTTTGATGTCCTGAATCCATTTCTGCCGTATGTCAAGTGATACAAGTGACGGTTTTGTTAGAAATTTAGTAGTTATAATAAGCAATTACGAAAATTGGAAATTGGCTATAATTTTTGATGTACTTTTGTTGTTTATGATTTTTTGCTGTATTGCATAATCACCATGAAATGGAATAGGTCTATACTTTTAGTGGCCTACAGGCACATCTTATAAAAGCCCTGTGAGCTTGGTTTCCAGAAAAAAAATCTGCCTCATATCACTTGGCATATGGCAGAGTGGTTTCAGCACATCAAAATCATATAGAAACAACTTAAAACAACTTAAGTACAATTTATCAGAATTAGACCAATTTCTATTTTAGTTATTCATTATCCTAATTATTAGATTAGATTATTAGATTAAAATGGGGATTTGTATCACTTGAAATGAATTTGGCTCATAAAAATCATATAGAAAGGTTTTTTTTAATACATCGAATGGATGCAACCTGGGACGTGTCTTCAGTGATGTATCCTAAGCTCATTGGGGTTTCGGGTCTCTCGAACATCATACCCCTCACTCAGGTGACCCAGCCGGGGTTTATGACACCCCGACTCACGTCCCAGTAGCTACCCCTGATCAATCCCACAAGGGAAAGGCCAAGGCCGTCCAATCCACCGCCCCTGAAATACTCCGCCAAAACTGGGAGGTTCTGATGCGTGGAGGGACTAGGCTCTGTGGTTTGACACCTGTCCGTGCCCCTCCTACGTCTCACCAGGAGGCACAGGACCTGTGCGTTGCACCAGACTCCCAACGCCGGACATGGAAGAGACATGAGCGGTGGACAAACAGCCCTCCTAAAGGACTAACCAAGGGGTTAACCCATTATGTACATTAAATATCAAAATTAAAGCTATTTGATTTTTCTTTTCTTTTTTTTAACTGTTGTTAATTTGGGGTTTTACTTGCTAATTACTCAATTTCTGACAAAACGGTCACTTGTATCACTTGGCATGTGGCAAAATGCATTCAGCACAGTGTCACTTGGCCACAGTGTCACAGTGGCAGAATTGGACCTTGCTTAAGGTCTAAATGTCATCAGCCACCATTTTTTGGGGCATTCAGGACCAGACTAGTCTGCCTGAACGCTCATCATGTACTGCCTCAAAACCATGGGATGAATAGCAGCTTTGAATAGCACGGTGTCTACAGTATATTTCACTTTGAATGCATGTCCCATTTATTCATGTTTGACCCTTTAATTCACCTGTATGTCTTGTAAGTGTGTTGTATAGCCATGGTCCATACAAATCAAGATAGTCCTGACAATTACCATTTGTGTCATGGGCGGAGCTAAGCAACTCATTATCTTTTGTCCTCCTAATACAGCATCATGTCAGGTGGCTATATTTTGAGTTCTATTGTGTGTATTCAACATTTGAAGTGAGATTTGTCTTGTAGAGCTCAAATAATATTTTTTGGTGTTTATTACATCTTCGTAGCACTAGTGGAAAGGGGTGTCCCTCTAACGTTGCAGAACACAAGTCCTGGAAAAAAGACCTTCTAGTACATAGAAACATGTAGCCTGGAGGAGAGGGGCAGTGATCTGGCCAATCACTGCTGACCAGCCAACTGGAGAGTGTCGTGGGCAAGGGTCGAAACACTCTACGAAGGTTGGAGACCACCTGATGACCTCTCTTCCAGGCCAAGGCAACCACTTGTAGTGGAGTATATTTGCATCTTCGATGTATTTACAAACATGATTAAACTCATAAGAGCCAATACATCTACGTTAACAAAAGGTATTAGCTTCTACAATGTTTCTACAATGTTAACAATTTGACTATACTTGTTAGGACCACTCTTGGTCCTAACAAGTAGGGTAAAATTGTTAATATCTAGAATGTTCTAAAATGAATTTTAATACAATCTGCGGTGATTGTATTAAAATAGATTTTTTTTCATGTTCAGGAGTGTAATTCATATGTCTCTACAATGTCTAGAAAGGGTGGTCCTAAAAAGGATAGCAATAGTCCATTTTTTTGGAGTGGTCCTAAGTAGTTAACATATGTAAGAATGTGTGTGTGTGTGTGTGTGTGTGTGTGTGTGTGTGTGTGTGTGTGTGTGTGTGTGTGTGCGCGTGCGTGTGCGAGCGTGCGTGCGTGCGTGTGTGTGTGTACTTGGGTTTTAAAATCTTTTTTTTTATTTTTATTCAAGGTCTTTAAAATGTTGTGAATTTCAGGAGTCACGGGAGGTCATTCAATTTGATTCGGGGACCGATTGAATGACTGAGCCGGATTAATTTAATCTCCTGATTCGACAGAGAGATGCAGAGAAGATCAGAAACAAAATTTGAAGCAAGAAAAAAATAAACATTACAGCAGTGGTTTTCAACCAGTGGTCCGGGGAAAACCAGTGGTCCTTGAGGGGGTTCCAGATAGTCCCCAACTAAATGATGGAAAGTTGGTTAGCCAGATGTAACTCTTTGGGAGCATAAACATGAAACCAAATGGACGATTGCGGGTCCATTTGGTTGAAATATTCATGAACTGAATTAAGTCTACACAACTAGAGAATGTAGAAGATTAATGGTCATTCTGATCTGTATGTTTGACTGTTTTGTTTCCCCAAATCCAGCCTGGAATTGTGAACGAGCAAAAGAAAGTTTAGTTTTGGGGCTTGTGGGGCTAAATAATGTCCTCAAATGGTGGTCAGTAGTGGCTCGAATAGTGAATAAATAGTGGGCCCTGGTATGAAAATGGTTGAAAACCACCACATTCCAGGGTTGAGGTGGTTAATGGTAGTCAGAGTGCTGCTGTGTGCTTCTCATTGTGTATTACTGGTGGAGGTACAGTAAGGCTTACAGAGAGAGGGGAGGGGGCACACTGTGAAATAATGTTCTGTGTTTCATTCTTTGGAGCCAGGAAGGAAAGGGCTGTGTTGTTGGGTGGGTGGGGGTTCTGGGGCAGGGTAGGGGGGGACGGGGAGCTGGGTTAGCAGCAGGGGTGGATCTAGGCATGGTCATGGGGGGAGAGGGGGGCAATGCCCCCCTAAATGCCCATACTGCCCAACCAAACACGATGGCATGCAAAACAACAACCCAAGATGTTTAAAATTCCAGTGCTCATATTTAAAATGATTTGAAGCACTACTACTGCTACTAGCTAACTACAGCTGTCACCACTAAACCAACAGCATTTCATCATTGAAAACAGAAAACTCTCTGAGTCAGACCTTTAACTTTATGCATGCTGCGTGTCTGTTGCAACTTCAACAACAACTGATGTCATTATTGATGCTTAACTTGCCATAGCATACCATTTTCTCCTGTCCCCCCAATTGGGAAATGTTACATCCGGCCCTGGTTAGCAGCTCTGACTCCTTTCACCACCGTACATTGTTCCAACATAGGGAGTGTCGGAGCACAGACTGCTTTTGACAGCCAAATTTGATGTTGTTTTAGTTTGTATAGTGTGTAGTATGTGTAGTTTTAAATATTTATAATATATTATTTTTGTTTTTGTTTATGCGTTAATTTGGCCCAGACCGCCTCATTTTATGTGTGAATTTGGCCCAGAATGGGTTAGAACAACATAAATGATACAAACAGACACCTACACCACCCTTTACTCTATTGCTCTCACTAGAATGATGCTAGTAAAAGGATCCAAGATAGAACAGGGTTTACTCAATGACACAGTTGCAATTCAGGCCCGTATTATTATTATTATTATTATTATTATTATTATTATTATTATTATTATTATTATTATTATTTAGCTCCTCCTAGTGGCTCCCTATGGTCGCGGCCCACTGGGAGAGCTCCTGGTACTCCCCATAGCCAGTCCGACCCTGCTCCATTCCCTCCATCTCTTTCCATCCTCTCCTCTCTCTCTCCATCCTCTCCTCTCTCTCTCCATCCTTTACTCTCTCTCTCTCCATCCTCTCTTCTCTCTCTCTCTCCATCCTCTCTCTCTCTCTCTCTCTCTCCATCCTCTCCTCTCTCTCTCTCTGTCATCGATCAGCATTCCAGGCGGCATGCCGTAGTCCTGATGTGATTCTCACAGATCACATTACTGAGCAGAGACGCATGCTCACACATACTGATGCACTGTAGACCAGGAAATGAAAGACAATGGACACACACACACGCACACACACACAATTATCTTCTTCTAAACTATCAGGAAGTTCATTTTCGGGATGTAAAATTGTCTTGGTCTGCTTCAGCATAACCATTTTGTTACAAGGGCCCATTAGTTGATAAGGATAGCGCCTTTATCCAAGGTGCTTTACCCATTCACACACATTCATACACTGATGGCAGAAGAAACCGTGCAAGGCACAACCAGCACATCAGGAGGAGCAATTTGGGGTTCAGTGTCTTGCTCAGTACCTACAGTACATCTGTGCAGTTTGCCACGCCAGGACAGTTTGCTCTGCAATAGGAGCATTAAGAAGAGAAGAAGAAAGGGGAAAATGGTGTCAAGGTGTGATTTATGGACTCTTGGCTCCAGCATCAACTGAAAAAGATGGTGCTCTGCAGCTGACTGGAATAACATTTTAGATTTTTAATACCTATTCATGGGTCTCATCTAGTCCTCTACCAGTCATGTTTAGGACCTCCTATAGGTCAGTGGTTTTCAACATTTTTGACTCAAGGGCCACCCATTTATTCAAAATTTGAGCAACGGATCACCAATTGATGACAATTTTGGCCCCACACAGACCACAAAACTAAAGACTTATTGTGTTTTTGTCCACAATTCCAGGCTGGATTTGGGAAGCAAAACAGTCAAACATACAGATCAAAATGACCATCAATCTTCTACATTCTCTAGTTGTGTAGACTTGGGATAATTCACATGATGAATATTTTAACTGTTGAGAGTGTTTCATTTTTACGCTCTTAATGAGTTACATCTGGTTAACCAACTTTCCATCATTTAGCCTGAGGACCACCTGGAACCTTTTCAAGGATGACTGGTGGTCCCCAGACCACTGGTTGAAAAGCACTGTCCTAGGCGATTCAATGTCTGATTGGCTATGGCTAACCAGACCAATTGACAGCCTAATCAGACATCGAATCACCTGTGAGGTCCTAATGGCTGGTAGTGGACTGCAGATGAGACCCATGAATTGTTCCTTCAAAACATAATGCAACTAAAATACAATAGCCCACACACACTTAAACAACAGATCTATAAGCTCAAAACGGGTCATAACACAAGGGCCTAGATTTTCGTCACCGCTAAATCCCTTCTCCCTTAACTTCTTTGCCTTTTTAAACTATTTAAAAAACAAAATTTTCAATAGTTAAAATAACCAGTCTACAGTACATGCCCACAACGTGTCAATCGATTGGCATATTGAACTATTCCAAATAGTTTTTTTTTTTTTAACAAATGGTAAAAAAAAAAAAAAAAAAAAAAAAAAAAGGGATAAGGGGTGTAGCGTGTGACGAAAATGGAGCCCATTTAAGGTGTTTTGAGCTTTTAGATCTGCCTATACTTTCCGTCCACCAGGGGGCAGCAGACCTAGTCTTGTATAGGTGCAGTAGCATCACACAACTCAATGCAGGCATTGTAATGTTGTTAATCTTCCATAGTTGTAAATGTGTTAAAGGGGAACTCCACCCATTTTGTCATTAATATGTCATTAATATACCTTAGAGATGTTGTGTGGATATGATAAAAAAAAAAAAAAGTTCCCCCAATTCTGTATTTCCTAAAAATGGCGGTCAACATGTATTTCACCATGATAATGATTTTTCTTTCAGACCCCTTTTCCTGAGAGGGTTCACATTTGTATCCTCTCAGGAAATGTTTGAAAATGGGTGGAATTCCCCTTTAAATATTTAGATTGTATACCACAATATGGTCATGGACAGATAGAGAATGCAGTGCCGTAATCATAAAAAAACAAGTGCGCTAAGTTTTAAATCACAGCTATCAACATTATCTTGAGACACAATAAGAAAAAAGATGCCATAAGAGAAAGCAATACTCAGATAGAAAGTGCAAATGCAATTATATTGCGTTTGGGTGTCCAGAAAATGCTCAAGGACATTTGACCTAGAATGGCAAGTCAATAAACAATAGACATTACACTTGTTTTGGCCTGCCATAAAGTCAGCAAAATGAGTACATAGTCGTATATTATAAGCTTCCTAAAAGGAATGTGTCCTCACTCACAGACTAGTGTTTCTCTCTCACACCAAGTTTACACAGAAGCATGTAGTATTTAGAGTAAAGAAATCACACCCATGTGTAGTACGGAAAGTGGTTGCACCACCACAAAAATGTAGATCATCTATTTATTAAAATATCTAATATTGTAGGACTTTAACAACAGTGTGCTGGGGATGCTGATGTATTTAATCATTACAAATGGGGGATCCGCGACCAAATCAATTTGGGGATTTAATCCGTTTAACCAGTTTGTGATAATGGTGGCATTCTGCACACAGCAGTAATCGTACGATCATCAGTCTGGCACTGTTCACAGTCAGCGGGAAATACATTGATTTCTGAGGACCAGGATGCTTTTTCTCTGGGGCATTTGGGCACAGCTAATTTGTGTCTGTGTGTGCGTGTGCGCGTGCGTGTGTCCGTGTGTGTGCGTGTGTGGCACTCTAGTAATGGAGGCCAGTCAATGCAAGGACGAATCCCATCATTGCCTTCAGCAAACATACTGTCATACCAGCTCTTGTCTGTCTGCCTGTCTGCCTGTCTGTCTGTCTGTCTGTCTGTCTGTCTGTCTGTCTGTCTGTCTGTCTGTCTGTCTGTCTGTCTGTCTGTCTGTCTGTCTGTCTGTCTGTCTGTCTGTATCTCTCTCGTTCTCTTATATAAATTGAATGTGTCTCCACAGACGGCTCTCACCATTCATCACTGACCTTCATAATGTATAATGTGTAAATGTGAAAATATTAAAGAGAGGAATTCAGAAGGCGTGTGTGCGTGCGTGCGTGCGTGCGTGCGTGCGTGTGTGTGTGTGTGTGTGTGTTGTGTGTGTGTGTGTGTGTGTGTGCGTGCGTGCGTGTATTTGGGAGGGGTAGAAGCATGCATGGGTGTGTGGATGCATTTTAGGTGGGTGTGTGGGTTTGTGTGCATGTGTGTGTGTGTGTGTGTGTGTGTGTGGTGTGGTGTGTGTGTGTGTGTGTGTGTGTGTGTGTGTGTGTGTGTGTGTGTGTGTGTGTGTGTGTGTGTGTGTGTGTGTGTGTGTGTGGTGGTTGCACAGTCCTGCCACGTTTATAGACGTGTGCTGGTTAATGGCCTGGCCTCCTCTCCTCTCCTCTCCTCTCCTCTCCTCTCCTCTCCTCTCCTCTCCTCTCCTCTCCTCTCCTCTCCTCTCCTCTCCTCTCACATTTGTATCATTAATTTTTTTGTAGGAATGCATTAAAGTCGCCACAAATTCAGTAGTTTGGATTTCAAAGAAGCATCGAAAATAGCAGATGACTATTTGAGTTGTGAGCTGGAAGATTGGTTATTTTTGGTCATTTGTTTGTCTGTTCAACATGAAAGAGTATTTGAAGAGATCAAACTGGCAATAAAATACAAATTTAGAAGCATCTTGCGCAAACATGAACGTTCTCGGCTGAATGGCCTGTACTGGTCGACCTATAAGACATCATTGCATTTTCAGTATTGAAATATTATTTTGCTTCATCCCATGTACTGTATGTCCATCATACGACAGCGTAACTCAGAAGCATCAGAATTGTAGATTGTTTACTTGACATTGCATTGCATTTTGAGCTTGTACTTTGTAGTGGGGGGGGGACTATAGTGGTAAAGAAAATATGCAAGCCAACTAGGCCTGTGTGTGTCATGTCAATGTTGATCAGATAATGTTGGAAGTATAGAAGTATTCATTACAAAGCATGGATGGAATGAACATTAAATTGATATTAACTGGTATTCTCAAATGCTATGGTGTAGCTAAGTATAGTGCACATATTCATTCACTGCCCATTGTGACTGGATACTGTCAAGCAAGCGTGTGCGTGTGTGCGTGCGTGTGTGTGTGTGTGTGCGTGTGCGTGTGTGTGCGTGTGTGCGCTTCGTGGGGATTTCTATACTTGTGAGGGGCGAGGCCAATTGCCAACAAAAAGCAACACCCTAAAGCAACACCCTACAAAATTTTAGTACTTTCTTCTGTCTGCATTATTTGGCATTGATCGGCAATCAGCTATTTGGGCCAAAATACTGGGTGTCGAGGGGAAAGGTTACAATACAGAGCCCAAGGTCAGGTCACTAAGTATTGATGGTTGACGTGTTTAAATGCCTGAATTAAGCAAAGAGAGCGTTCATTTACATGGCAAAATACAATCTTATCAGGAGTCAAGGAGTCCTTGATCTAAAGAGAACTGAAGAGCCCTGCTATAGGTCTACTCCAGTGGTCCTTGGGTTCCAGGTGGTCCCCAGCTAGATGATAGATAGTTTGGTTGCCAGATGTAACCCTTTCGGGTCCATTTTGTTTCATGTTTACACTCTCAAGAGTTAAGATATTCATCATCTGAATTAGCCCAAGTCTACACAACTAGAGAATGTAGAAGATTAATGGTCATTTTGAACTGTTATGTTTGACTGTTTTGTTTCCCAAATCAAAGCCTGGAATTGTGGATAAAAGCAAACCAAATGGACCCTGGCGGGTCCATTTGGTTTCATTTTTACACTCTCAAGAGTTAAAATATTCATCATGTGAATTAGTCCAAGTCTACACAACTAGAAGATTAATGGTCATGGACAGAAGCAAAGGAAATCTTTAGTTTTGGAGTCTGTGGGGCTAAAATGTCCTCAAATGGTGGTCTCAAATTCTGAATAAATGGTGGGCCCTGGGATGAAAAAGGTTGAAAAGCACTGGTCTACTCTATACACAGTGTAATCATCATGCAGATCTATTGTCCTGTGATTACGTAAACAGAACCTCCGTTTAGTGTCCCACGAGGACATGATCAATGACCCTGTTCACTGTCGCCATGGAAACCCGTCCACACACCCCCCTCCTCCCCCATGACAATAATCAATGTGTATATATGTCTGCCCAAAGTGCCCAGAGAAAGGATTCTTATTGGCTGGCTGGCATTAATATTCAAATGAAGTCACTCAAGCGCACGTGGTTGACTTTGATCTCATTCTCAAAGTCATTTCCAGCTCTCTCTCAGCTCACTGCCCATTGGCTGCTGCTGCCGGGCCAATGTCTGGTACTACTTCCGGTGTCGTTTGCTGTGTGTTTGTGTGTGGTCTAGTGTGGCAACAATACACGTACTGTATGCTCATCTGTATGTGATTCTCCATTACATTACATTACATGACATGTTGGTGCTCAAATTTAAATTGATCCTACATGGTTATAAAAAATGAAGCATGTTGACAATATACTGTACAAGGTTATGACTACTGTTTGCTCACGCACAGGGGCAACACGGTTCATCCTCAATCACCCAGTGTAGTACATCTCTGCCTCTTCACTATATCTGATGCCTTTAAAGGTGTGGTGGACCGGAAACTGTGGGAATCAGTATTTCTGAATGTATTGATTATGGATTGTGATTTGGAAATGGAATTAAAAACAGGTCAGATTGGCCTTTATTGTTGTAGGCCTCATGGCATCATCACGCAGCAGTTTTTTGTTTATAGGAAGTCATTTAAAAATTTTTTTATGGAGCTTTGATATAAAAAATACACAGTGAAAAATGCTCACATTTGTTGGCATGTATTGTCGGGTATGACCATATAATGACCACAGAGGTGCAGCCTAAAAGTCTAAAAGTGTGAAAAATCGTATTTTTCGATTCACCGGACGTTTAAAACGACAGACCTTTTCACCGGATCTGTGTGATAGAGCGACCGTGACCCTCACAGCAGGGCTCTGACCTGGCAGCAGTAATGGCTCTCTGTAAACGGCTGCTGAGAGAGACTGTTTCCAACACACACACACACACACACACACACACACACACACACACACACACACACACACACACACACACACACACACACACACACACACACACACACACACACACACACACACACACACTCACACACACAGTGTTGTCAACTGCCAAAATCCAAAATGCACTAGTGGCACTTCCATAATGCACTAGAATGCGCTAGATGCTTGCCTGGAAGGGAATATGACCATTAAATGACCATTAATCTTCTACATTCTCTAGTTGTGTAGACTTGGGCTAATTCACATGATGAATATTTTAACTCTTGAGAGTGTAAAAATGAAACCAAATGGACCCGCAAGGGTCCATTTGGTTTCATTTTTACGCTCTCAAAGAGTTACATCTGGTTAACCAACTATCCATCATTTAGCCTGGGGACCACTGGTTGAAAACCACTGTCATAGGAGGAAAAATGGTGGAAAAACGAGGGTTTTATCTCTGGTGCCTGTCAATCAATTTCACCCCAACTCACCAGCCAAAAAGCACTAGATTTTCCGCCAGGAGTTTTTCACTAATTTTGGCGCTAGGGGGGTCTGAAAAAGCGCTAAATATAGCGACAAATGCGCCAAGTTGGCAACACTGCACGCACACGCACACACACACACACACACACACACACACACACACACACACACACACACACACACACACACACACACACACACACACCACACACACACACACAGCTGTTCCAGGGTGCTGATAGTGAGGGTTGAGGCCTGGCTGTAGTTATTGCTCTCTAGGTGAAGAGAGAGAGTCCTTCCTGCCTGCTAATCACTTTAATGAGGTTCTGTACTTTATCAAATAACGTCTGGCTGGGCCTCAGTCACTGCCTGCCATGTTGTGTACATCTGGGGTTTTCAACCCAGGGACCACCAATCTGACTAAGAGCAGCTTGGGGACCAGCACTATTGTGCCGGGGGGGGGGGGCACATTCATTCATTCGTTATGTGTTGATGTATTGGAGTAATTGCTCTGAACGCAAGCAAACGATTGATTTGAAAATCAATATGACAGTCAATAATGTCATATTTGTTGTTTGTTGTTGCTGTCTCGTTTTTAAAGTTTGGTTATTGATCTGATATTTGTTCACCGTTTACACTTTGAGTCAATGAATAAGTGAATGGATGGGTGGATGGATGGATGGATGGATGGATGGATGGTGGGTGGATGGATGGATGGGTGGGTGGATGGATGGATGGATGGATGGGTGGATGGATGGATGGTGGGTGGATGGATGGATGGATGGATGGATGGTGGATGGATGGATGGATGGATGATGGATGGATGGATGGATGGGTGGATGGATGGATGGATGGATGGATGGGTGGATGGATGGATGGGTGGGTGGTGGGTGGATGGGTGGATGGATGGATGGGTGGGTGGGTGGATGGGTGGATGGATGGATGGATGGATGGATGGGTGGATGGGTGGATGGATGGATGGATGGATGGGTGGATGGATGGATGGATGGTGGATGGATGGATGGATGGATGGGTGGGGTGGGTGGTGATGGATGGATGGATGATGGATGGATGGATGGTGGTGGATGGGTGGATGGATGGATGGGTGGATGGATGGGTGGATGGATGGATAAAAGAAAATTGTATTAAACAGTGCAAGTATACCTATACACTGCAATAAAACTGATAACAGCTTGGAGAATTACAGTACAATTCCCATACAACTACAGCAAATCTGAAAAACTGATTGTTCACACTTAGAATACATTTGCTTACAATAGCGGCCAACTTGTTCATTTCATTAAGACATTCAAATACCTACAAAATAATTACTTCTGTAAAGTTTGAAACAGCAAATCATAGAGGCGGTAAAATCATATTGGAGGTAAAGAATGAAAATAGAAATATACAAAGGGGGGATTATATTTTTATTACATTTTTATTGTTTCATTAAGGACAGTTTTGAATTGCAGCTGCCTGTAGGTTCCCTTTTAGAGTTTTAGTGGTTTGGAGGATTCACATGTCTTAATGACTGTTGGCAGGGTGTTCCACATTTTGGTGGCATATGAGCAAAACAAATTAAGTCCCTTGTTGGTGCCAAATCTGGGTTGCACATGATTAGTAGCACTCCCTCTGGTGAGACTTTTATTGTATAAAGGGTATACAATAAAAGGTAATAAATAAAAAGCACTAAAAGACAATAAAAGGCAAGCCTTTTATTGTCGCCATGCAGTAGCACAAACAAACAGAGCTACCAATACGATTGCACTGAATTATAAAACCGCAAGCAGAGAGAACTACAGGCATGTTGTAGTCTAGAACAGTGGTTTTCAACCTTTTTCATCTCAGGGACCACCAGGATTTGAGCCACGGACCACCATTTGAGGATATTTTAGCCCCACAGATCCCAAACCTAAAATATTTATTTTGCTTTTGTCCACAATTCCAGGCTGGATTTGGGAAACAAAACAAGCAAAACGTACATTACAAAATGGCTAATTCAGATGATGAATATTTTAACTCTTGAGAGTGTAAAAATGTTTACGTTCTCAAGAGTTACATCTGGTTAACCAACTTAGCTGGGGACCACCTGGAACCCTCTCAGGGACCACAGGTGGTCCCCGGACCACCTGTTGAAAACCCCTGGTCTAGAATGCTATTTGGCTCTAAACAGAGAATATACCATCACCGACGTAATCCCTAATACCTGAGCAAGACAATCGCTTTCAGTATCGTTTCTAAAAATCACACCCGTGTGAAGTGAGTCATGCTGCTCTGTGTGGGGGGTCCCCAAACCTTTTCTGAGTCAGAGTTAGTTTAACATTGGGTAATGATACAATGTTGTATCATTGCCTGGTTGATGTGTCCACGTTTGTGTCCCAAGTCCGTACTCCAAAAGCATGTCCATGCATGCACACACACGCAACGCACACACACACACACACACACTTGTACACACACACACACACACACACACACACACACACACACACACACACACACACACACACACACACACACACACACACTTGTACAGGGATATCACAAGGTGACTGAGTTCACACTACCTTGGGAGGAGCACATGACTGTGTGGAGTGAAGGTGTCACTACTAGCACATTGTGACCGTGGCTGCAGGTCATTTTCACAAGAGATTGTCTCTGACACTTGGAGGACCAACTCTTCCTCGCCAGCCAGTCGCCACCACATCAACCCTGCATGCTTCTGTGCACAAAATAGGGGTGCAGCAGTTAATTGCGCAAAAATAGTTATTAGAGCTTACAGTAGGTTGTATGAAATACTTGCCATTAATTGATTGCCAGAAATTAATCGTTAGTGACATCCCTAACTGGAATTAATTCATATTTTCCTTCATTCAGGCTGCGTGAGCAGCACTGCCCCACACATTTAGTTTCTGACCCCGCAATGTCGCAACTCTTGACTAGATGGCACCTTAGAGGATAGACGGTAAGACAGAATTATGCAATCTCTGTTCACTTCCTGGTGCCAATGCAATGGAGATCGAGGAAGAGGAGGTTCATCATCATCACCTTTTGATTTTGTTTGTTTCTTTTACCCAGTTGCCAAGTTTTATTTCTTTTATTGAGAGTTTTTGGTCAACAGTTAAAGGTACTGTAATAGAGGCATCCTTTTTGGATGGTAGATATACAGTATACCTATATATTTAGCTTTTTTTCCCGCTCTACGTTGCTTCGACATTGATGCTGCAGCAGTTTCCCTGCAGACAGACACTTGCTTCATCCTGCAGACAATCCACAACTTTGGTGTTGTCAACAAATCATGAAACATCGAGCTCAGGACAGGCGGAGCTAATTTGTGAGGGGGGTGGGTGAGGCATGTGTGGGGTGAGGCGGCGTTTTAGCCAATCACAGCAAGACCGACTGGTGGGGCAGTCAGGGCATTTAGGGGAGCATTGCCCCCCCATACCCATGCCCATGCCTAGATCCGACCCTGCTTTTTCATGTTTGATGAAACATGCTTGTCTGCAGATGAGCACAGACAATTATATGTATTTTTGGTACTCTTCCTGTG
>CM076969.1:48691884-48714384 GCA_039105355.1 Benthosema pterotum | reverse complement strand
ACAGAAGCACACCCCATCTGCCAGTGTGATTGCACTTAACTTCCTACGATTGCTGTAATCACCCTCAGCTGTGGTGTGTGTGTGTGTGTGTGTGTGTGTGTGCGTGTGCGTGTGCGTGTGCGTCTGATGTGTTCTGGTATGAGTGCTGCAAATGTCAACTTGGCAGTGTAAATTTCAGAAGTTGGTTTGCAGCGTTGCATTCATCAGTATTGCGGCTGTGCAAGAGCTGATCAAACTCATCGATCACATTGGCAGCCTATACCTGGACTCCAGCCCATGAGTTACACAATGACCTGTTTTTTATTAAACCAGAGGTTTTCAACCACTGGTCCGGGGACCACCAGTGGTCCTTGAGAGGGGCCAGGTGGTCCCCAGGCTAAATGATGGGGAAGTTGGTTAGCCAGATGTAACTCTTTGGGCTTTGGTAGAAAAGCCTTTCGTCCAATCAGAATGAAAGGAGGCCTTCGTCCAATCAGGGTCGAGTGGGGGTGGGCCTTGGGTATATGTGCTGTATGGGCCTGGTCCACCCCCCCCCCAACTGTAGGAGGATATGCACGTGCACCAGGGGTTGACACTAAGGTCTCCGAGGCACTTGCCCATTGGGCAAGTGCAAGTCAGGTTCTACTTGCCCTCAGGTCATGGTCACTTGCCCCACAAAAATATATTGTAAATTTTGCATTTAAGTTTACTTCCTACTTGGGTGCTTTAAACCCAGGCAGTCCGGGGGCCACCAGTGGTCCCTAAGAGGGTTCCAGGTGGTCCCCAGCTAAGTTGGTTAACCACAGAAACTCTTGAGAGTGTAAAAATGAAACCAAATGGACACTTGCGGGTCCATTTGGTTTCATTTTTACACTCTCAAGAGTTAAAATTCATCATCTTAATTAGCCCATAGTGGTCACAGACCCAGTGGTCCCTGACCCCAGCAAAATGATAGTTTGGAACCAAATGAACCTGGGAGAGAGATAGGTAGAGATAGCTAGAAAGCAGGGAAAGACACAGAGGCAGAGTGCAATGACTGCCTTCAAGACAAATGTATCTTGTGTTGTGTTATAGTGCACGAAGTCGCACACTTGCCCGATCGGGCAACCAGGTAGCAGTCTTCACTTGCCCCACCATTTTTTACTTGCCCCGGGCAAGTGGGCAAGTGTTAGTGTCAAGCCCTGTGCACATCTTTGTTTGTTTTCCAAATCATCCAAATCACTGATTTCTCCTTTAACTGGCCAACACTGTAGTCCAGGTGTCTGCATTGTCCTCCCTCACTTTATATATACCGGTATATAGGGCACAACTCGCACGGTGACATCATATAGATCGATTCATGTATATTGTGATCGATGATGATTGATGATCGCCCCAAAAGGAAGCGGCTAATGTCGCTCTCGGGAGAGAGAGAAGTCCTGAGCTCTCTGGTGGAGCTGTTGCCCCCGTAACCCGAACACAGATAATTACAAGTACAAGAAGAAAAAATACTGTAATGTTTTATTCACAAACAAAAATGTATGGATGACAGTATTTATCGCAGTTCCCAATAGACCTTTAGGTAAGCCCCGCCCTCTTGTCCACCCTAGGACACTTTCCAGCCCAGGGCTCATTCATTCCAATGTAAATATCATGGACTTTACACATTAAATGGTTCAGACCTTCAAAATCTCTTCCAAATCCATCAACAAGGCCGAAATATGAAATATGACTTTTAGCTGAAAATCGCTGGCACTGGCTACCTCAAAAAATATGAAAAAGGGCTGGCACTGGCTGTGTTAAGAGACGTTGGATAACAAGTTGACAGGGAAACAGGTGGCAGAGGGATCTGTGAGCAGAACTACTGCTCTGAAAGACAGCAGACATCTGGATTCCTCTCACTGTTCAGGCCTCTCTCACTGTCTCTCTATCAGTCTGTGTGTTTCTGTCTAAAAGATGTGTCTAAAGGCCCTGATACACCAGCAATATTTTGATCAATATCAACTAGCAATGTCAACATCAACGAGGCAACACGATGAGACACACGGCAACCAAGCAACACCTCCCATTAAAAGGGGAATTCCTAGAGTTATTTTTTTTCCTGAGAGTGTACAAATGTGAACCAAATGGACCCTAGCGGGTCATTTGGTTCCATTTGTACACTCTCAGAAAAAAGGAAACTCAGTAACATGGAGAAACACATCTTGATGATGTCATCAAGATGTATTTCACCATGCTAATGATTTTTTTCAGACCCAAAAATATTTTAGATGTGAGAAGTGGGGGGACGCTGTCCCCCTGCGTCCCCCCTCCACTACACCCCTGTATATAAAATATTTTAGATGTGAGAAGTGGGGGGACACTGTCCCCCCGCGTCCCCCCTCCACTACACCCCTGGTCCTGATACTTTATCACAGTGGTTTTCAACCTTTTTAATTTGACCATTTGATGGCATTTTCACCCCACAGAACCAAGACTAAAGATTTATTTTCTTGTTGTTCACAATTCCTGGCTGAAACCAAATTCCCAGCATGAAACCCAATGGGACGCTTGCGGGTCCATTTGGTTTCATGTTTCACACTCTCAGGAGTTAAAATATTCAAATCACATGGTGGTCCGTGGCTCAAATTTTGAATAAATAGTGGGCCCTGGTATGAAAAAAGGTTGAAAACCACTGATGCACTGGGATCTCAGCCTGACCAGCTGGGTTGCTGTGGCAGGTGGGGGCAGGAGAACTGACAAAGCCTGCTGGATGTGTGTGTGTGTGTGTGTGTATGTGTGTGCGGGGTGGGTGGGGTGGGGGCAGGGTGTAGTGGAGGGGGGACGCGCGGGGGACGGCGTCCCCCCCACTTCTCACATCTAGAATATTTTTGGGGCAAAAGTAGGCCTGTGTTTTTGTCTTGTCATTTACTTTTATGGATACAATTGTGCATTGTAAACAATCTTTCTCAATATGCCCTACTTGTTTTAATAGCGTGTCTGTGTGTGTGTGTTGCGCAGGTGCACGCAAATGTGCATGCACGTGTCTTAAAGGGGAATTTTGCTCATTTTCAATATTTTACTTTACTTTAATTAATACCTTAGAGATGTTGTATGGGCATGGTAAAAAGTTAATGAGTTTTCAACATAATAATAATAAAATGGGTGGAATTCCCCTTTAAGAGGCGTCCCCCCACTTCTAAAAGTACCACTACAACACTGGTGGGGGGATTCTAAATAGGAGCTGTGGAGAGCAAGGGTGTTTTATGCAGAACCTCACCTCGTCATTACTCGCAGAGCAATGTACACACATACATTATATTAGTCATCTATTTATATCTGTCCACATAAGAGACACCTGGTGTACAAGTAACAGCGTCTTGGCCATATACGGAAGTACAAGAGATGGCACAGAACACGTCACACACCCACAATGGTTAGTGCTGTCGCCTCACAGCTAGAAGGTCATGGGTTCAATTCCCACTATAAGGAGTTTAGGGATGCCACTGTGGGTGCTGGCGGCGTGTCTGCTCCTCCACGTCATCAGTGCCTGCCCATACATACCCGAGGTAGGGTTGGTGAAAGGGTCTTTCTGTGTGGAGTTTGCATGTTCTCCCCGTGTCCCCTATAGGGTAGCCTCCCCCTGGCCAGCTCGGGCGCCTGATGGAGGGGACTGGAACTGATTGGAATAACGTGTTCCTTCCACAACGCTACGTCCAACCAGGGAAACTCCCCCCTGTCAGGTGAAAAGAAGGCAGCATGGACTCCTCATGTATTGAAGGAAGCATAAGGCCAGTACGCTGCCTCCCCAGGTTGGTGGAGGGTGTGTAGAGCCCAGGATCACATTAGGAATTGGCACTGGGTGAAAAATATGGGTTACAAAATTGTGGGGATAAAAATGTTTTAGATCAAAATGAACACTGACATTGCTTCTTTGCTGTCTGGCAGTGACCTCTTATGTACAGTACATATATATATATTTTTTTGTTTTACTTTTTGTGTGTTTGATCTGCAAACAGTTGGAGGGTGTGTAGAGCCCAGGATCACATTAGGAATTGGCACTGGGTGATAAAAATGGGTTGCAAAATCGTGGTGGGGCTAAAAGTTTAGATCAAGAAGAACACACACACGCACACACACACACACACACACACACACACACACACACACGTGTCTGCGTGATGTAATTTGAATGCATGTACTGTATGTCTCCTGTATACCTGGAGGCTTTGCTGCCATGCTATGTCAGCAGCTGCACTGTCAGCATCATCATCACCATCACACATAACTCACCATTACTCACACACATCACATCCACCCTGGAGAGGAGACGCTATTTTTAGCACACTCGCTTAGTACGCTTGTAGCTATTTTGGGTCTTTTTTCATTCATCTTCTAGTTGTGTAGACTTGGACTAACTCACATGATGCATAATGTTTAACTCTTGAGAGTGTAAAAAATTAAACCGAATGGACCCTGGCGGGTCCATTTGGTTTCATTTTCACACTCCCAAGAGTTAAAATATTCATCATCTGAATTAGCACTATAGTGCTAATTCAGATGATGAATATTTTAACTCTTGAGAGTTAAAATATTCAAAACAGTGTAGACTTCTTAATTAAATATATTTAATTAAGAAGTCTACAGAATATCTACAGAATATGCCATGCTATGACACATACACACACGGACACAGACATGCCATGATGTCATTCGTTCTTTTCTCAACATTTTCAAAGCTAAACATGCCTGGTCAGTGCAACTCTGTGCATCCCGTGTTAGTCATGTTCACTATTACGTAGTTCACTCTGGGTTTGTGGCCTTCCTGAACTCACTATGACTCAGAGAGCAGCAATAATACCAGTGTACACCTTTGTTCTATATAGCAGGCGGAAGTGTCAGATGTAGAGCCTGTGCACGCACCATGCACACGCGCTTGGTGCCTCAGTTAAAGAGGAACTCCTTCAGCAACGCTGAATCAGGCCCGGCTGTAACATTTCCCAATTGGGGGGGGCAGGCGAAAATGGCATGAGGGCGGCTTCATCGCCCGTGGCGCAAAGTGACACAGGCAATGAGGCTGTCCTCATACCACATACCATTTTCATTTAGATTCTTTAGTTCTGTGGTACCACTAAATGTATATCTTGTAGCCTACAGGACTTATATTAGGCACGTAAAGCATCAATAATAACATCAGTTGTTGTTGAAGTTGCAACAGACACGCAGCATGCATAAAGCTAAAGGTCTGACTCAGAGAGTTTTCTGAATGAATGGGGTCAATGAAGGCAGAAAAGCACAATGCATATCTTTAAAGCTATTATAGGCAACTTTTTTAGCCAAAAATCAAACTACGTATATAGAGCAATATGTTTTGCATTTCTCCCCCTCTACATCACTTCTACTTCGATGCTGCAGCTGTTTCCCTGCAGATAGACACTTGCTTCGCCCTGCAGACGGTCCAGAACTTAATTGTTGTCAACAAATCATGAAGACAAAACATCCATCTGGCTCAGGACAAGGCAGTGCAAATGTGTGCAGAGGAAGGGGTTGATAGAGTGGAGGTGGAGTTAAGTTAACACAGAGTTTGTCACACTAAAGTTGACTATATTAGTTATATTATATCAATGATTTATGCGCAGCCCATCTAAATATATGTTGCGGCAGGGAGTGCAGTGCCTGATTTTATTTATTTACTTTCAAATAGTAAACACATAGCGGTTTCGTACTCAAAGTACATGGCCTAATATTGATTTCTGGTTCGCTTATATTTCCCAGCATCAGAATCTGGCAACACTGCTCTCATCCCTCTCATTAGCATTGGAACGTCCAAGCCAAGGGTTTCTTCCTCTTTAGAATCCTTCTACGAGACACTTTGTGCCACTCGATGCGTCGCTAAATTCCAAGCTCTTCGCAGCAGAGGGTTCGTCGGGTTCCATCCAGTGTTGCCAACTTGGTGCATTTGTCGCTATATTTAGATTTTTTTCCAGACCTCCCTAGCGCCAACATTTGTGAAAAACTCCTGGCGAGAAATCTTTTTTTTTTTTAGCTGGTGAGTTGGGGCGAAATTGGTTGACAGGTGCCAGAGATAAAACCCTTGTTTTTCACCATTTTTCATCCTATGATAGTCATCCTTCCTTCCAAGTAAAATGAAACCAAATGGACCCGTAAGGGTCCACCATTTGGTTTCATTTTACACCCTCAAGAGTTAAATTATATTTAAACATCTGAATTACCTAATTTTCAAGAATCTACACATTTAGAAAATGTAGAAGAATTGCTACTCTTCCTCCACCGTGGTCCTCCTCCGTGGCTAAAATGCAGAATAAATAGTGGGCCCTGGTTTCAAAATGGTTGGAAACTCACTGCTCTAGCGCATTGTAGTGCATTTTGGAGGTGCCACTGGCACATTTTTGGATTTTGGCAGTTGGCAACACTGGTTCCATGGGCCGTGGACTCAGAAGGGCTTATTCATGCTGGAGCACAATGAGTTCCTAGGCCAGCTTCCACTGCTTGTTTGATTGGCATCAGTTTGCTTCATCCATAATGCATCGCCGGAAGGGAAGGCCCTCTCTTCCCCCCCTGCGCTGACCAATCCCTGGCCTTATGGCTTCCTGTGTGTGCCGTGGATCAATAGACAGGGACAAATGCGGAGGGACACACAGGGACATATTCAGACAGATTTGGGATTCATAAGAGGAGAAGCCATTGAGGGAAACGTGCCCTTGGGGCCTGTGATCAGACAGGGTTCAACTCACTGAGCTAAACAAAAGCACAGAGAGAGAGAGAGAGAGAGAGAGGGAGGGAGAGAGAGAGAGAGCACAGCTGTTGTGTTTTGAGTGTTTTGCTTTTTATAGATAGAATACGTCTGCGTTTTCTAGATTTGGATCAATAAGTGGGATCGTTGTTACAGTGTGAGATTGTTGGATATGCTGTGTAATTCTACTGTAAAATGTCTTTTAATTAAGATTAATGGTCCTTTTTTGTGGACAAAACCAAAAGAGGTCTTTAGTTTTGGGGTCTGTGGGGCTAAAATGTCTTGTGTCGCCAAATTGGGCCCTGGTATGAAAAAGGTTGAAAACCATTGTGGTATAATATTGACATTTTGGACTCAGTGCTGCTGTAACAGATACTGCTGTGTGGACGTTTGGGATGTTGTAGTGAATGTGCTACAGGGCCAGCTGTTGGCTGACCTTGTCTGGAAGCTCAGACACATTCTGTATCCGCATTATGTCCTGTGAGATATAGAGGATGATGCAAATAGCAGATCCACAAGGCTTGTCTAGCTCTGTTATTTTCATCATCCTCTATACCTCACAGCACAACGCAGAATAGTCTATGTAGTTATGTAGCAGAGCTAGTTTAGTGAACGTTTCATGAAGATTCTTGTAAAACATGTTTTTTTGTTCTATGGACACTATGGAACATGAAAAAAAACATTTTACTTATTTTTTTTTTCGCCCAGATGATGTTTACCCATAACATCCCATATGAGGCAATAATTAAAAAATCAATCAATCAATTCTTTAAACAGAGTATATGACTTGTCAAACTAAGGGTTTTTCATGATTCTGCATCCATTCCAAGCATTAGTTTTGCGCAAAACACTATTTGCCCGAATGTGCTGACCTCATCACATTTGTCATGATGTCTATGGCTGTTTTCAGCCCAAGGAGTGTGCTTTGTGCTTGGAATGGATTCAGGAGCATGAAAAACCCCTGGTTTGACTTGTCACATGCTACTTAAAGAATGATTACATTTTGAATTATTACATTTTTAGAAGGTAAGATGCAACACGATCTGAAAAGACATTGATTATGCACTAAACTGAAGAAACCCAACCGGTGAAGTTGAACGCATCTTGATTATTATTGATTTAAGTGCCTGGTAAATTATATTAATGCAATCACAGATAAGAACGAAGAATAAAAATAATCATCACAGCATATGAAATGAAACAGAAACAGTATTAAACATAGCAGTTTGTCACCATCAATTGGGGTTGTAGAGTTTAACACATTAAACATACAGTGAGTATGCTTTTTATTGCCTATTTATTGCCTTATATAGGATGTTATGGGTAAATATTGTCTGTTCCATAGAACAGAAAGAACATGATTTATAATAATGTTCACAAATCATTCCCTTAAATACACACACATACATACAGAGAGTATGGAGAGTATGTGGCATATTGAGAGATTTTTCAGGTATGATCATAGGTGCGACACAAGGTTTCAAATGGCCGTAAATTGAGCTTTTTGGATGCAGACAAACCAGACCTGGTGGTAATGAATGAGGGCATTAACCTGAGAACGGGGGATGTTAGATGGGTCAGGAAGAACGTTCTGTACATAGGGGCAGATAGAGGATGAGTGAATGAGTGTTGCTGTCGATGTTATCATGTGCTCTCAGTTCACCCATCGATCCTCTGACTCCCACTGAGTGCAACGATACTGTCTGAATGTTAATCACTGTTCTCTGTCTGTCCCCTGCTACCTCTCACTTCTGACCTCCATCTCTTCATCAATATTCTTGGTTGACCGCTGTGCTCCCCTGTAGAGCTATTGGGAAATAGCTGATCTATAAGCATTGCGGTTTTAGCAGTATCTGTAGTTAAATGATTCTTAACCTCTTTTGGACTGAGGTTGAATCTATCCCCCCCCCCCCATATTTCTAAACATAGAAATATCTATGTTTATATGTCAGTGCTGCCCAACTATTTCACTATTTAATCCAAGGAAATTAAGGAATTTGAATTTACAGTGTGTACTTAGTTCTAGAGACCTCCAAGAAGGTTATTATTTTTGTCCCTGGGACTAAAATATTGTCCCTGGAAGGTAAAATGTTATCTCTGGAACAAATATCTTGTCTCTGGGACTAAAACATTGTCGCTAGAACCAACGTTTTGTTCCTGGGACAAACATATTAGTCCCCGTAAAATGCCTGGCACTAAATATTTTCAGATGGGGGTCTTTGGACGAATACCGGTACGTATATCATGGGGGTCCTTGGCCTTGACATGAAAGGGTTTAACTGCTTATAATGTTAACAGACACACACACACGCACACACACACACACACACACACACACACACACACACACACACACACACACACACACACACACACACACACACACACACACACACACACACACACACACAGCCCCACACAGCCCCACATCTTTAACGAATCTGACAGGACAGGATGCAGGGGATGGGTTGGTGTTGGGGTCAGGGGCGTATATAACATGTCCCATTTTTTTTTTTTTTTGGGGGGGGGGGGGGGGGGGGGGGGGGGGGGGGGGGGGGGGGCAAGAGAACATGTTGGAGGGCAAGAGAAAATGGTATGGGGGCGGCTTCATCGCCCGTGTCGCTTCGCGCCACGGGCGATGAAGTCACACCCATAACATTTTCGGTTAAAGGACTTTTATTAGTCAAGTAAAGCATCAATAATAACATCAGTTGTTGTTGAAGTTGCAACAGACACACAGCATGCATAAAGCTAAAGGTCTGACTCAGAGAGTTTTCTGTTTTCAATGATGAAATGCTGTTGGTTTAGTGGTGCCACAATTGTAGTTAGTAGCAGTAGTAGTGTTTCAAATCATTTATAAGCACTTTAATTTGAAATATCTTGGGTTGTTTTGCATGGCATCATGTTTGGTGGGGCAGGCTGGGTATTTAGGGGGGCATTGCCCCCCATGCCCATGCCTAGATCCGGCCCTGGTTGGGGTTGGGACGGTGGGGGGTCAGTCTTTAGGTTTGGGGATCAGATCACAGCACTGTGTCTGTGTGACCTCATTAGTCCAGGACCAGGAGACATGGTGCTGTCACGCTGCGAGCTGATGTTCACATGCTGTGGCATTGTAGGGGACGTGTGTGTGTGTGTGTGTGGTGTGTGTGTGTGTGTGTGTGTGTGTGTGTGTGTGTGTGTGTTGTGTGTGTGTGTGTGTTGTGTGTGTGTGTGTGTGTGTGTGTGTGTGTGTGTGTGTGTGTGTGTGTGTGCAGGGGTGTAGGAGGGGGGTCGCGGGGGGACGGCGTCCCCCCCACTTCTCACATCTAAAATATTTTTGGGGGGCAAAAGTAGGCCTATGTTTTTTTTTGTCTTGTCATTTACTTTTATGGATACAATTAGGCATTGTAAACAATCTTTCTCAATATGCTATACTTTTAATAATGTGTCTGTGCAGGTGCACGCAAATATGCATGCAAAAGTGTGCGTGCACGTGTCTTAAAGGGGAATTCCACTCATTTTCAATATTTTACTATGTCATTAATATACCTTAGAGATGTTGTGTGGACATGGTAAAAAAAAGCTCCCCCATTCTGAGTTTCCTAGAAATGGAGGTCTGAAATGATGACATCAAGATGTGTTTCACTATGTTAATGATTTTCCTTTTTTCTGAGAGTGTACAAACCAAATAGACCCGCTAGGGTCTATTTGGTTGGTAGGCTACAAGTACAACTATACAAACACTTTAGGCTACTGCTATATAAAATGGTTTGAAGAAAATAAACACACAAGATAACAATGGCTTCTTCTCCACTGATTGTTCCTAAAAACTGAATTTCAAGATCAAGTCCTTTAGAATAAGAGCAGATTCCCTTCTATCCCTCTAAAACAGGCCATGACTCTTGTGAACAACAATGCTATTTTCTGACCCAAAGTGGTAGTTTTTTGTATTGCTACAGTGTTAGACAGCGCACAAGCGCTGTTTTCTCAATGTACATTTTTTTAAACAGACGTGCGCTTTTAAAAATGGCATGTTGGTCCAGAGAGGGTGCAGGACGTGACGTCACAGCTTGGCGAAAACACGGACTGTGCAAAAACCAGTTTGGAGGCACCCACACAGCAGTGGCTTATATGCTTCCTATCTATCTCAACAGTTGAATAAAGCACTGGGATGTTAAACTGATGTTTAAACACCAGTTTAGCATCCCAGCGTTCTACAGTACTTGCCGCTTGCACTACTAATGTATTTCTCCAGCGACCGTCTTCATCCTTCACTCCTCCACCAGCCTTCATGTCGCCACCACCACGCTACACGACATGACTTGACATTTCCGCAACATTCCCTTCAGATCGGAAGGTCTCTTATCTCTGATAAGCGACCTGGGCTTTTGTGGCACGGCCAACCAGCGCCACTTCAACTGGCCACGTGGCTGTCAAACAGGGCATGTGTCAGGTGCTGTCAGGGATTGAAATCGTTATCGTTAATTTGGCGGATAGCCATAATATGTAATGCGACAGGGAGCCACACTGGATCTGTAACCCTTGAAAGTGTAAAATGAAACCAAACGGACCCGTAAGGGTCCATTTGGTTTCATTTTACCGCTCTCAAGAGTTAAATTATATTTAAACATCTGAATTACTTAATTGTCAAGAGTTCACACAATTAGAAGATGGGAATAATTGTTATTTTGACCAAAGTTTTGCCAGTTCTCTTTCCCAAATGTGGACAAAAATGTGAAAGTTCTTTTGGGTGCAAGAGACTAAACTCAAGATCACAAGCTGTCTCAAACCTCATCCTCAAACCTCAAATACGTTAGTAGTAGCATATACAAGAAAACCTTCCAATTCTCCCCCTCTATTTTTCATCTCAAGTGCATTGATTTTAAACACTATAATAGCAAGTAACACCATCGCCGCTGTTTCGAAGCTCAAACTTTCTACAATCACATTTTTTACGCGTAGATCTTGTTGAGCTGCTCATTTTGAAAGTAGCTCTCAAGTAAAAAAAAAAAAAGTGTGGGCACCCCTGATGTAGATTGTGCTTGTACATCAGCTATTCTCAGCTTCAGCGTCAAGGTGAGCGCCGGGGATTCATTCATGAATTAACCAAATTCTAACATTTCAATGTATTCATAAGTACAGCATAGAAACGTGTGCATGTGTGCGTGCGCTCGTGTTGAGACTAAGCGGCAGCGTGTACATGCATAGTATACATGCATGCATGCAGAGCGGTGTGTTCTGCTAAGCTGGCTGCAGGCATTGGTTTTATGCCTTCATTACTTTCACGCTGTGAGGGGGAAAATAAAGGCAAAGTTTTGGATTTATTGGTCCTGTCAGGTGGCTCAACATCCACATTGAATTAATTCTTCCTGTCACGCTGTGCGGTGGGAAGCAGAAACCTGTGACCGATGGACTACTGTACGCCCAGGGCATGTTTTATACCGCCAGAAATGCAGAACAGGACAGACGACATGGTTGGCAATTTGATAGGGGAGGGAGGGAGGAGGTTTATTCCACTAAACTACACATGGACTTGCAGAGTAACAGTTTAAAGATGGAGTGCCGTGAATTTTTCTACCCTAAAACATGATCATCAGGTATTAATGTTATATGAAAAGTAAGATTTTTTCCCAAAAAGTGTACAGTGTTTGTTAAACTGTCATTTTTATGATCCACCCTACCAGTTCATTAAGTATGCCTGGTTTGCCTGGTGGGTGGTGATGGGTGGAGATCCACCTGAACTGAAGCCACACCCACAGCTTTAGTTGCATGATAAAGGGGGAGGAGTTAGGGGAGGGGCTGAACACGTGATGTCACTATAGTGAAGTTTTTTTCATTGGCATGTTTGACTGGAAACGTTCAGCCCCCAGGAAGAAACCCTAAATACAAAGGGAAGACATCATTGCACATAAAAAACACACCAAGGGGTCTATTTACATACTGCCACCTCTTAAACATGTACAAAATTGGAAAAAATACAAAAATCACGGCACCCCCACTTTAACAGTTTAACCATTTATGGCCTGTGTCTGAATATGCGGAACCTGAGCGTAATAAATTATATGTGCTTCGTTTTATCTTGGACGTGTGTGTACTCTTATGTAAACCAGGTATTCCCTGCACTGCCACGCTGGCTGCATTAACCAGTTTTAGGCAAGGATCCCTGTTGGTGTTTTAACCAATAGCTAGCATTAGCTTAAACCAGGGGTCTTCAACCTTTTTTTGATAGCAGGGACCACCAATTATTCAGCATTTGAGTCACGGACCACCATTTGAGGACATTTTAGCCCCACAGACCCCCCAAACTAAAGATTTCCTTTGCTTCTGTCCATGACCATTCATCTTCTAGTTGTGTAGATTAGGACTAATTCACATGATGAATATTCTAACACAGGGAACATTTTAACTCTCAATGTTTTTGCTTCCGACGTCCCTGGAACTATATATTTTATTGTTTTCAGATGGTGGCCATATACAGATGATTTTGGGGTCCTTCTCATGAAATATTATATTTTGTTCAGAAAACTATCTGAATTTACTGTAGACTGTAGCAATGTTTTTACTTACACTGTAATGTAAGTCACTCTGGACTAGAGGTCTCAACGGGTCTGAAAATTGAGGCCCGTCCCTAACTGGTCCCTAACTGGGCCCTAATTGATCAGGCCCAAAGCCCGGCCCGACCAATTAGCATAGTTTTTGCTCAAATTCTACCCAAACTGGGGCTGGTCGGATTTGGGTAGGATTTGAGCAATCTACACAGAGTAAAAGTGAAAATACCAATCTAATTGCATCATGTCTGTCAGGTTCTTGTGAGTGTAGAGATTGGGGCTGTTTTTGCCAAAATGTCCATCTATTATTTTATGACATATTATGCCCAGGAAAGCTGACGCTAAGGAGTAATCACTTGAATTGAAATTGGCGGACAAAATGAGGCAAAGACAAAGGGACAGAGACACACAGCCAGAGGCTCATCTGTTTGTCTCTGTTAGTCACGTTTAACGTCTTTACGAGGACATTCAATATTCACTCCATTATTGTTTGACTGATGTAAGGACGGAGGCGAGCCTCATCTGGTCTCATTCAAACGGCCAAGCTCCTTTGTGTTGAATACTAACACCTCTGACACTGAAACATAGATCCACGGTACGCACACACGCAGCCACACTCGCACAGTCACCAGTGTTAGACACCCAGCGTGATTAAAGGGGTGTGACTGGGCATATTAACATGTTCTCTCCCTCCATTATTTATGAGCTGTGCTCCGCTGTGGTGTTTCTATGTAGGCCAGCCCATGCAAATGAAGCATTTCACATATTACTGTAGAAGTAAAGTAAGGTTACCATGGGCGGATGTAACATTTCCCAATTCTGTTTTCAATGATGAAATGCTGTTGGTTTAGTGGTGACACAGCTGTAGTTAGTTAGTAGCAGTAGCAGTGTTTCACATCGTTTTAACTATAGGCACTTTGGAATATCTTGGGTTGTTTTGCATTGCCATCATGCTTGGTGGGGCAGGCTGGGCATTTAGGGGGGCATTGCCCCCCCATGCCTAGATCAGCCCATGCCTAGATCCGCCCATGAAGGTTACGCTCTGTTGTCATTGGTTTTAATACGCTCCTTTCTTGACAATGTTGATATGGTTGCTGTTGTTGTGCAGAAACCTTGTATCTCCAAATGTGAGGAAATGGGGGGCAATGCTTTTTGTACAAGAATTCCGTGCAAAAGTATTACCATAAATGGTCCGATCTCGGCCCATCTCCTGAAAATTAACAGTTTTTGGCGAGTTTTTTACCTGACAAGCTGTGCGATGCCAGCTTTGATGGCGATGGAATCAGGTGTCTTGTTGTGTGTTTGTTATCTGAGATGTAATCAGTTGTACGCTGGCACAACAACACAGAACATGCGCTGCAGATAACAAACTCTAATTGGTGCAGACATTCTGCACCAATTAGACAGGGGGTTTTCAACCTTTTTGATACCAGGGCCCACTCTTTATTCAGCATTTGAGCCACAGGCTACCATTTTCACCCCCACAGACCTAAAACTAAAGATTTCTTTTAGTTTCTGTCCACAATTCCTGGCTGGATTTCGCAAACAAAACAGACAAAAAAAACACCATTAATCTTCTACATTCTCTAATTGTGTAGACTTATTAATGAAGTGGTGGTAATTCAGGTGATGATTATTTTAACTCTGGGGAGTGTAAACATGAACCATTTTTACGGTCTCGGGAGTTACGTTTGGTCTACCAACTTTCCATCATTTAGCCTGGGGACCACCTGAAACCCTCTCAAGGACCACTGGTGGTCCCTGTACCACTGGTTGGGCCTGTATGTGCTAGGATGTGGGTTCACTCTGGCTGAAACCTGACCTGCATAGAGTTAAATATCTGCCACTGCCTTCTGGGACGCCTTATAGATGCATGGGGTTGTAAAGAAGATATTACTTTCCATAAAACAATTGCCTTGCATAATTATTCAACTCTGGCAGTTGTCTTATTATGCTCCACTTCATGGGACACTGAACAGGCACCTTCACATTGTGTTAAATATGGAATGAAGGCTTGGAATCAGCTGCCTTTAATCGTTTAGATTTAGTTTCAGTGTTTTCTTTGAGGAAGGCTGGATTGAGATGGTCTGGAGTCCAGACCTGGCCCTGTGGACATCTTTGGTCATAGCATGTGAGATTTACACCATTAGATCTCAAAAGTGGTGTTCGGGGATGGTCCTGGGGAAGTACCACAGTACCGAAATCTGTTAATATTGTGTCACGGCGGCACAGTGATTATAGTGCTGCCTCAAGCTAGAAGGTCCTGGGTTCGATTCCCGCTAGGGACACCACCGCCGTTGGTGGTGAAAGGGTCTTTCTGTGTGGAGTTTGCATGTTCTCCCCATGTCCCCTAGGGTAGATACCTCACAAAAACATGCAGTAATCCTGCACTCTAAACTGCCCCCCCCTGCCCAGCCGGGATGGAGCCTGATGGAGGGGACAGGAACTGGTTGGAATAACGTGTTCCTTCCACAGCGCTACGTCCAACCAGGGAAACTCCCCCCTGTCAGGTGAAAAGAAGGCAGCTTGGACTCCTCATGCATTGAAGGAAGCATGAGGCCAGTCTGCTGCCTCCCCAGGTTGGCGGAGGGTGTGTAGAGCCCAAGATCACATTAGGAATTGGCACTGGGTGGTACCTTGGGAGGTACCGAATTCGAAAACAAATATTGTATTGCAATCGTTTCTTCCTCTTTAAGCATTATTTTATACTTTGGCTATTCAGCAGATACCAGGCTATATACCAGCTCTATATACAAGGCATGTTGTTGCTTTAAGTTGCTTCCAAAACATTTATGCTTTTGCTCAATTTTGAATACATACTTCTTACTTGTAACTAAAGGATCTCTTATACTTTTAAGTTAAAATGATCAGAGTATTTCTTCCTCTACAGCCCACTAAACCGGTTGGTGCAGCTTTGCACGCTATAAGCAGAAGCCAGTGGAGATTGATGCATACAGTAAACATATCGCAACACAGCTTGGTGCAACCAGCCCACAGACGGCTGTAACTATTCTGTTCAGGAAAAAAAAGAAGAAAATGAGGAAACTGGCGGAGAGGGAGAGGGACAGAATTAGATGCTCTGATATCTGATCCGTGACCGTCGAGCTGAAGGATTTTAAAAAAATGGAGGGATCTGGTTTAATAACAGAGAGCTGCGCAGGGGAAACCCGGACGTTTACCGTCGGGATGCTACGCGGGTTCTTTCTGGAGAAGGCTGCAGGCCGCGGGACAGGGGCTGCAGCGGCGGCTGCAGACTCTGATTGCAGCGGTGAGTCTTCTAACACAGGGGTTTTCAACCTTTTTTGACACCAGGGACCACCATTTATTCAGCATTTGAGCCACGGACCACCATTTGAGCCCCACAGAGACCAACTAAACTAAAAATGTATTCTGCTGTTGTCCACAATTCAACAAAACAGGCAAACATACAGATCAAAATCTTCTACATTCTCTAGTTGTGTAGACTTGGGCTTACATCTGGCTAACCAGCTTTCCATCATTTAGCCTGGGGACAACCTGAAATCCTCTCAGGGACCACTGGTGGTCCCCGGAGCCACCTGTTGAAAACCCCAGTTCTAACATGTTGTCATTCAACACGCTGTGCCAAAGTCTCACTGACCAAAAGGTGTGGTGGGAAACTCTTTTACATGGCATATTGGTTGTGCAATGTAACGTGAGTATACAGTACATTTACTACTGAATTAGCGCTGTAAGAATTGGCCCAAAACTTAGATTGGAATATTCCTTTTAAAACACCATGTGGGTTTGAACGTGTGTGGAATTATTCGAATATCGAATGTATAATTTCAATGTGAGATATTGCACCCTAAGATGCTGTAATTCTCTGTTCCTCTGTTTGCTTGCGAGATCAAATTACTGATTCATAATCATCTTAATAGCCTATTTTTTAATGGTAATAGCCTATGTTTAATGGTTTAGTTCATGTGGCACAGAGTGTTGTGGGAACTCGCACAACATTTTTTATTATTTGTTTTAAATTCGAACCTTCATTCTTTATTTCATTTTCATATTATTCAAATATATTTTTGAATATGGAGTATTTGTTTTCAGCACTATACTGTACCGTACCTTATTACACTTTGAGGTATAGTTACTAGAGCTTTTGACACCCTGCAGCTCAGAGGCAAATATTCTTTGAGAGCTTTATAGTTACTTTTAAGAGTTGCTGTAGATCAGGGGTTTTCAACCTTTTTGACACCAGGGACCACCATTTATTTAACATTTGTAGTCACGGACCACTATCTGATGACAATCTCACCCCCCAAAACTAAAGGATTCTTTTGGTTTTGTTCACAACTCCAGACTGGAATTTGCAAACAAAACAGTGTAGACTTCTTAATTAATTAAGTGGTGCGAATTCACATGATGAATATTTTTAACTCTTGAGAGTGTAAAAATGAAACCAAATGTACCCGCAAGGGTCCATTTGGTTTCATTTTTACATTCTCACGAGTTACATCTGGTTACCCAACCTTCCATCATTTAGCCTGGGGACCACCTGTAAACCCTCTCAAGGACCACTGGTGGTCCCCAGACCACCTGTTGAAAACCCCTGCTGTAGATTATTATTTGCACCATACTGTGTCTTGCATACAGAACTTTTTACTATGCAGAATAGCATTTCTTCAGGAGCTAGATCGGTTCAGCAGCCTCCCCAGGGTTAAGGCTGCAGTAGCTACAGAGGAGCAGGTGCCACATTGGATCATAGTCACCGCTGGTTCACCCATCTGAGTGCCAACTACAGTATATGAGTATGCAGTGCTGTTAGTAGCATCATGCATGCATTCATATACACACCTTGTCATCTTATCTGGGTCAGGCCCGTGTTATATAATAGGGGTGTGCTGAAATATCGTTATCGTGATAATATCGTGCACTTCCTCCCGCAATATATATCATATATTCCTCAGCAAATATCGTGATATTTAACTGACTTCTATAGCTGCTTCATTCCCAAAAAACAAACAAGATAAAAACAAAAAAACCTGGTATGAGAATCAGTTGAGAGGAATAAAAGCTAAGATTAATACCGGAGGATATACAGTACATTAGTAAGTTCTGATTTTTGCCTTTTAGTTTTTTATTCATTCATTTATTGTTTTTTGTTTTTGTTTTCCAGCTGCAGTTACAGTATCATGATATATCGTTGATGAATTTCAATTGATATATCGCAAATATCGCAATATATCAAATATCATGATATATTCATTATCGAAGGCCTAATATCGCCACCTATATCGTATCGTGAGGTACCAGCCCTATTATATAATAAATCACCTGTCGGAGTGTAAAGCTCACAAGTCCAAAAACGGTTACTTTTCTGGATTCAAATTCAAACATAGCAAAAGTGGTTCCCGCTTGGCCAGTGTTGGCTGGTAACGAATCACATATTACTGTAATATTTTATACTTTTTTTTTTCAGAAAAAAACAAAACAAAAAAAAAAAACAGTGTAGCAGTATCACTCTACCGAAATGGGTAACATGTAATATGTTACTCTGCCAAAACATACCTCATTACTTATTACAAATGAGCTTGTTGTTGCATGATGTGAAAATAGAACAGATTTACAAGCTATCAACGGATAACAACAAAGATGTGCCGTAGTTTGTAGATCCTAATCCACCGCAGCATTCTGCACACAGGACCTACACTACAAGTTGTCTCTGAACAGATCGTGTTGTACATGTCTAATCCTCTTTTCTTTAACGGCTGGCAGGTGGGACTTGGGAAAGAAATAAACTAATATGTAACATATTACTCATTGATCCAAGTAGTGTAATATTACTTTTTCTAATGGGTCATGAGTAAATATAGCAGTACTCTCCTAAGTAATAGTGACCAATAGTGCACTTGACACAAGCTCAAAAGTTAAATGTGTCATTAACGTTTAATACGGAGGTAAGTTTGTGCCTGACTGGGGCAGTACAGCATATTCCTATTATGCTGATGAGTCTCTTACAGCAGCCAAATACCTCCATCTAATTAGTGACGCGCAAGAATGGATTAACGAGATTCCACCAAATCATTACACCAGGAGTGGCTGCCTGCACACTGAAGTCCTCCTCAGTGTATAATTCAAGCGTCCTTTGTTGTGGGAGATGCGAGCCAATTTGCCTGGCAGTAAAATGGCTGGGGGGGGGGGGGGGCAGAGAGAGCAAGAGAATTATTGACATTATTTAGTGGTGATGGATGATCACAGAGTCATGTCATGTGCTTCCTAAGCCAATAGCAGGGGTGGATTGGCACATATTTTCCCACCGGGACAATTTTGCCTTTGCCAGGCCACCCTGGGGGGGGGGGGGGGGGGGGGGGGGCAGCTGGTTAACCAGATGTAACTCTTTGTGAGCGTAAAAATGAAACCAAATGGACCCTTGCAGGTCCATTTGGTTTCATTTTTACACCCTCAAGAGTTAAAATATTCATCATGTGAATTAGCCCAACTAAGTCTACACAACTAGAGAATGTAGAAGATTAATGGTCATTTTGATCTGTATGTTCCAGGCGAGCATCTAGCACATTCTAGTGCATTTTGGAAGTGCCACTAGTTCATTTTGGATCTTGGCAGTTGGCAACACTGCCTCCAGCAGCGCGAGGCAGGAATATGGCAACTCTCCTACTTGAAGGCTCTGGTGTAGGACACCTTTTCTTTTTTGAAGGATAGAAACACTAGTTTGCCTGGCCTGGGCCTGGTGCCCTGGCCTGCCCTGGAGTTCTCAAAAAAAAAAAAAAAAAAAAAAAAAAAATCTATGCAGGCAACTAGGTGGCGCAGGCCACCGGGAAAACTCCCTGTACTCCAGATGGCCAATCCGCCCCTGGCCAATAGACAATAGGCCCAGTGTTGCTAATTAGGAAGCTGTACGTAAACAGGAATACACACACACTCTGCTCTGACTGCCCTCATGAAAAAAAAACACTATTGAATCACTACTCATTCAATAGTGTTTTTACTTTTGCGATTGAGTAGGGATTTGTGTGATGAAGTGTAGAAATGGCCAGTTTCACTACGTAATCACTACTTAATCACTACTGATATTACTACATAATTCCTATTCAAATCACTACCAGGCTGCTACTTAATTATTTCAGCCTCACTATGGCTTTCTGGAAAGAACTATACAATCACTATACATTTATTGTTGAATTACTACACAATGCTATAGGGATTGTGTACAGATACAGCAGTAAATGTGTAAGCAATTCAACAATGAATGTATAGTGATTGTATAGTTCCTTCCAAAAAGCCATAGTGAGGCTGAAGTAGTTAAGTAGCAGCCAGTGATTTGAATAGGAATCATGTAGTAATATCGGTAGTGATTAGTGATTAAGTAATGAAACGGCCATTTCTCTACATTTTACTACACAAATCACTGCTCAAACGCGTCAGTCACCGGATGGTAACCACAAGGTTGCCGGTTCGATCCCAGGTTCCTGCAGAGTTAGTGTCGAAGTGTCCCTGAGCAAGACACTGAACCCCTAATTGCTCCTGATGTGTTAGTAGGTGCCTTGCATGGTTTCCACTGCTATCAGTGTATGAATGTGTGTGTGAATGGGTGGATGTGATGCACAAGCTATGTAAAGCGGATAAAGGCGCTATATAAATGCACCATTTACCATTTTAACGCGATAGTAAAACTCTATTAAATGAGTATATTCAATAGTGTGTTTTCATGAGGGTGGCTATCTGACTTGGGGGGGGGGGGGGTCAAAACAGTGCTTTAGAAACAGTAAACATTGAACAAAAGGTAGGGGCTAGCAACTCACTTTAAAGTGCTTCAAAACAACTTTTATTTAGTGGCAGCAGGTGGACGTTTTGACCTGTTACAGTCTCCAAGTATATGAAGCACGTTGTACAACTACAAGTACCTATAATGTGTGGGTTGCTGTTCTATTGACCCAAGAGATTTTTCTTTTTTGAATGATGGTGTTGGTTTTAGGGTGCAACAATTGTAGTTGGTTAGCATTGTTGCACTGTGAGCAGCTTAACTTGGAATATCTTTGAAATTTGGCTTGTTTGGATGGGGCAGTCAGGGCATTTAGAGGGGCATTGCCCCACCCCATGCCCATGCCTAGATTTGGCCCTCCCACACACACACGCGCGCGCACGCGTGCACATACACACGTGCACACAATCACTACAGCTCTGATCTCCAGTGATCTGTGAAGTGTGTCATGGTTAGCAGAGAGAGGTTCTGCTTGAATGCTTTTGAGGAGCACAGATTAGTGCATTGTGTAAACAAAACATGACATGGTCTTCACACATCAGCTCCGTTCCTATTCTTTCACACCTGCATAAAAGCACATCTTTGGATGAACTCCACCTACGTAATTCTATTTATAGAATTGTGTTTAGCGGAATAGGTGAAATCACACTTGCGTGAAGTGAGGGCCGGCCACTGTGGCTGGTACATGCAGATTAACTGATTGATTGATAATACTCTAGGACAGTGGTTTTCAACCTTTTTGACACCAGGGACCACCATTTATTCAGCATTTGAGCCACGGACCACCATTTGAGGATATTTTAGCCCCAAAGACTTAAAACTAAATAATTCTATTGGTTTTATTCACAATCCCAGGCTGGATTTTGCAAATAAAACAGTGTAGACTTCTTAATTAAGTAATGCTTCAGATGATGGATACTTTTAACTCTTGAGAGTGTGAAAATGAATTTCATTTTTACACTCTCAGGAGTTACATCTGGTTAACCCACTTTCCATCATTTAGCCTGGGGACCATCTCGAACCCTCTCAAGGACCACTGGTGGTCCGCGGACCACCTGTTGAAAACCCCTGCTCTAGGAGACATGAATGTAGTGTGCTATTGTATAAAACAAATCCAGTCAAAAGATGTAATTACACTGACCAAGCTACGTGACATCTCTCGTCACAATTAGTGGCCTAAACAAACATTCAAAGTCCATAGACTTGGCAGGCAGATTGTTAATGTACAAAGAACTAAACTAAGTAAAAGTCAATGGATTTGCATAGCTTTGGAGGGGCCACTAATTAGGCAATTTGTACTGTGCTGCTGATCTCTCTATATAATTCATTCATAACTATTTTTTGACGGGCAGAATCCTTTTCTATAGGCCTGCATATTCTACCTTTTGTCCTAAATTAGACCTAATTAGAACAGCTACTTTGCTGTTTTTTTTTATTTGAACATTCAACTCAGCAATATATAGCCCATTGTTAGTGCTAGTTTTATTCATTAATTCATAAAATAAACTCATTCCAACTTGCACAATTACAGTGAGGTT